>CM021729.1:40696753-40712750 GCA_011074415.1 Stictonetta naevosa
TCTTTCTCTCTCTCTCTCTCTCTCTCTTTCTCTCTTTCTCTCTTTCTCTCTTTCTCTCTCTCTTTCTCTCTTTCTCTCTTTCTCTCTCTCTCTTCCTTCCTTCCTTCCTTCCTTCCTTCTTTCTTTTTTTCTAAAGAAGGAAAAATTAAGATCAATAACATTTAATGTGCTTTTACAGTAACTCTCTATGAAGAGTCCGGAGATTTTGTTTGGGTACAGTGTCATCTTACTTTATTTTTCAGAGCAGCCTGAAGACACACAGTCAATTAATGGACATTTCTGGGGATATGAAGAGTCCCTCTGCTCTCCTTCCCCACCCACATGTGCACTGTGTCAGGAGGCACTAGGAGAAGGAATGTAAGGGGCCACAAAGCTTTTGATCCATTGGAGGGATGAAATCTACAAACGCAGCTTGGCACCAGGGCAGTGTGCAGGGGAGGCATCAGTGTGTAGGGAAAGCCTCCAAATGAGCTGCTGCTCTCCTTGTGGAGAGCCCTGGGTGCCTTGCTCCAGAATATTGCATATCTGGTTGTGAGCTAGGAGGTAACATTGACAGTTCACTCAGCAGCATGACTGCCCTGCCAAGGGAGGTGGAGAATAAACCAGCACAGGGAGTCAAGGTGTAGAGATAGTGTTGAGCTGCCACTCTTGGAGCTCAGTGTCCTTCTGTGGCCTGGACTCTCTGGGGTCTTGTACATAATAGTAACTTGACTGCTTTTCTTATATGTGCTCAGAGACTACATGGGATAGAAGACCTAGGGAGTAGTCTCTCTGTTCTCCTTGAAGGGTTTGTGAATTTCTGCAGGGCAAGAATAGCAATAGAATCTAGGCTGGCATTTTATTTCACAGGCATCTTGCATTTATGGTTTTACAGTATTGCAATATTGACTTTACAGTATTGAGGATCAAAAGGAAGTACAGTATGGCAAATTCATTGGAAGAAATTGTGTTCTTCAGGGAGAAAAATATACCAGATATACCATGCAGTTCATAACAACAAAGGACTTTGTTACTTTTTAAAAAAATTGTACAGCTCTTACTTGGTAGAATTGTTTGCTTGTATGAAAGTACAATACCTAACCTATAAACAAACCAATAAGCATCCCTTCTGAAAGGTACCCCTAATAAGCTTTTATTTTTATTTTTATTTTTTTTGATATATATATATATTTAACAGGCAATGTTTCTCATTATGTCTACCTAGTCCTGAACTGACCTCTGGATGAATTTTCTGAGATGAAATATAAGCCATCTTAGAACTTGAGCAGCCCAGCATGAACACAAATGGTGCCTTAGCTCCTGCACTTATTAAGTTGTACAAGGCTCTGAACAAAGTTGTTGTGGGTGGAAAGAATGGGGAAGAGAGGAGGTGGGCTTAGAAACCGTGCTAACTGAAACACTCATCTGTATTTTCATTCTGTAGCATGTGCAAGAGGACTCAATAATAATTCTAGGGGCACTTGGTGGTCCTTTTCTGGATTTTGGTGTTTTGATGAAAACGTTGTTGAATGAAAAAAAGGGAAGGGAAAGGAAGGGAAAGGAAGGGAAGGGAAGGGAAGGGAAGGGAAGGGAAGCTCTTGGATTGCTCCAGGAAAATACTGCCCCTCTTTCAGGAGCCCTTCTAACAATGTCACTTGTGCTGGTGACAAATCCGGCTAGAGCTCTACTCATTCTGTCTGTAATCAACAGTAAGCTATAGCTGAGCTTCAGTTGGATTGGCAGCTCTTTCCATGGTGCAAAGGGATAGGAGGATCTTGTACTCTCTCCATTTAGTTCTTCTTAATTAGGGGTCTAGAAGCCTTTCTAGAAAACTGTAGCCCTTTCAGCCCGATAAACAGGAACACTGCAGCAGGCAACTGCTTATTAACTTACTACTTCTTAACTGCAGAAGCAATGCAGAATCAAGGCCTTGGGTACATACTTGAGAGTTTCACAGAATCATTGAGTTTGGAAGAGACCTCCTAAGATCATGCAGTCCAACGTCCCAGACCAAAGTAGAGTCAGCTACAGCAGGTTGATTGTGATCCTGTCCAACAAGGTTTTGAATATCTCTAAGGATGGAAACTCCACTGGGCACTTTGTGCCAGTGTTTGAACACCCTCACAGGAAGAAAGTATTATCTCACGTTCAGTTTGAAACTCCCATTTTTTAGTTTGTGGCCATTGCCTCTTGTACTGTCAGTGAGAAGCACTGAGAAGTCTGTTTCCCTCATCTTCATTCTCTCACTTCAGGTATTGCTATGCATTGAGCCTTCTCTTCATCAGGCTAAACCGTCCCAGCTTTCTCAGCCATTCCTTTTAGGAGAGGTGATCCAGTCCCTTCATCATCTTCCTGGTCCTCTGCTGGACTCCACTCAGTATGTCCATGCCTCTCATGTACTTGGGAGCCCACAGCTGGACACAATGCTCCAGGTGTGGCCTCAGCAGTACTGAGAAGATGGGGAGGATAACCTGCCTTGACCTGCTGGTACTGTTTTTCCTAATACAACCTGGCAGGCTGTCAGCTTCCTATGCCATGAGGATGCATTGGATTTGTTGTTTCCTACTTGAAAAGCAGCACCAGTCTGAACACAGAAAGACCTGCTCAGTAGTCAGTCCTCTGAGCAGCTGTTGAGAATGCTGTACCATGAAGTTGAAAGCATATTCTGCAACATTAGCTGATTTCCCCATGCAGTAGGGCTTACGTTAATTCATCTTGCTGTCAGAACACTCCACACAGCACAGAAAGCAGCTCTGCAAGCAGAATACAAGCCCCAGGTGGCAAAGCCTGAGGAATGAGTTAAATATAACTCTATGAAATAGCTCTAATGGCCATGACAAATAGGACTCTCATATTAGCCAGAGAGATGAAAAGTTTTTTTGTTTGTTTTATTTTGTTTTGTTTTGCTTTTTCTTTTTAGTCACTGTCTATGTGATAAAATATATATTCTTCATTTTAAAAATGAAAGGAAAGAAAACCATGTGATTGGAAGCAGCTTGCTTTTCCTGGTGATTAATACATTAGGGATTCTTCTTCTCTACAACTCATTTAAAGATATGCTAACATTGCCTACTTGAGCATCCTTTCATCATCACCAATAACAAATACAGAAGTGTTGTCATATGAATTCTTCTGTCCCCATAAGCTTCTGTCCCCATAAGCTTCCATGCTGCCTGGGACCAGAAGAGAGGAAATTGTGGAGTAGAACTCATTGACATTTCCTTAAAAATGTTGTCACCCATTTAAGAATCAAGTAAATCCGTACATCTTGAAGATGACTATCTGGGACTCTGCAACAGAATTAGCTGAACGTGAGTCTTCTGGGATTTCTGGGCACCATTGTTAAGATCAATTTTAGAGAAACTTTAATTGCCTGTATGATACCTTCAGTTGCCTTTTTTTTTTTTTCCAAGTTGATATGATACACATCATGTCTCCTTACTGCCATGAAAAGATCCCAGAAAGGCTTTTTGTAGGGTTTTGGAATAACAGCAGATCTGACCCTACTATAAAATGAACAAATATTTCATTTATTCAAATGATCTGTAGCTAGAGTATCTATAACTAAAGATATAACTAATCTACTCTCCATTTCTAGCTGTGGTCTCCACCAGTAATTATGATACATGCAGGAATTTTAAATCTTTCAAACCTTATCTTAAGTTACATTAGATTTTTGAGTAGCAGGCAAGGGTGTAGTAGAATTTTTAAGTTGTACTTTAACATAATATTTAAGAGGAAAAAATAGAAAAAGTATAAGGAACAATGTTTAAGAGAAAAAAATATTTACGAGAAAGAATAGTGATGACAGCTATAACAGGAGACCTATCAAACAATTTACAAATAACTGTGCTGGTGAAATTATGGTTGTTTGAGAACTTGATTGGTCCTAAAGTGATACAGACCTCTCTGAACAACTAGAAGCATGATTTGATCACACAGAAATCTGGTTAAATGTCTTTTTTTTTGAAAGGATTAGTTTGTATTAAAGCATTATGAAAAACAATTGAAAATTGAGGTTTCTCATATAGGATGACTGAGTAAAGTTAAAATGTCATCTCCCACAGTTTTTGTCACTGGGGGACTGATATGTGATGAGAGATGTATCTGTGCTTGGAATTTGTGAAGAGCCCACCATGGAAAAACTTTACAGAGCACCAGGCAGGGAAAGGATGAACACCAGGATTTCAAGTCAGTTGTCATTTCACTGATGAGAAGAGCTGACTTGATATTTAATGGTTTAATGTTTAATAATACATAGTTGTAATGCAAACTTGTATTGGGTTTATGTGGCAAGGTTTTGGAAGGGGGATGCTGCACGACTAGCCTCTGAGTCCAGAAGCTGCCCCATGTTAGATTAGGGTGAGTCTCAGTGGGCTCCAGAAGGGACTGGCCGCTGTCCAGAGCTGAAACAGTAAGTGATGTTGTATGCACCTCTGTGAGAGCACGTTTAAGAAGAGAAAATTGGCTATGCAACAACAGCTGGGAGTGCAAGGAATGAGAACTAGGCCTGCAGCCCCCAGGTGAGTGCAGCAGGAGGGCAGGAGGTGCTCCAGGCAGGCAGCAGCAGTTCCCCTGCAGGCTGTGCAGGGAGAGGCCCCTGGTGGAGCAGGCTGTCCCCCTGCAGCCCATGGGTCCCCCATGGAGCAGATCTCCACGCTGCAGCCCGTGGAGGAGCCCCCGCTGGAGCAGGTGGATGTGGCCTGGAGGAGGCTGCGGCCCATGGAGAGCCCCCGCAGGAGCAGGCCCCGGGCCGGAGCTGCAGCCCGTGGAGAGGAGCCCACGCAGGAGCAGGGGTCTGGGGGGAGCTGCCGCCCACCCGTGGGGGACCCGTGCTGGAGCAGTTTGCTCCTGGGGGATGGATGGACCCCGTGGGACGGAGCCGTGTGGGAGCAGTTCCTGGAGAGCTGCTGCCTGTGGGCAGCCCCCGCAGGCTCAGCTGGGGAAGGACGGCATCCCGTGGGAGGGACCCCACGGGGAGCAGGGGCAGGGAGGGACCGTGAGGGAGCGGTGGAGAAGAAGCCTCGCTGACCGTAGCCCACATTCCCCATTCCCCTGCACTACTCGGGGTGGAAGTAGAAGGGGGTTATGGTGGTGGTGGTTTAGTTTGCGCTCAGTTTCTCACTGCCCTAGCCTGTTAGCAATAAGTAATAATATACTTTAATCTCCCTATGCTGAGTCTGTTTTGCCTATGACGATAATTGTTGAGTGATCTCCCTGTCCTTGTCTCAACCCCTAAGCCCTTTCCATTGTATTTTCTCCCCCTTCCCTTTGACAAGAGGGAGTGAGAGAGTGGGCATGGTGTTCAGCCACCCAGTTTGGTAAAAACACCAAAAACCTTATGAGCATGGTTTTGTCTATTTTTAGCTGGAGTTTAAGTGGTGTGAACATTGATTGTCTGTACGCAAATTATAGCTGTTTTAGGCTTTCAAACTGAGAAGAGTTCTCTGTTTAGATGGATCATTTCTGCTGAATTAAAGACCTTGGGAGCTCAATTCTAAATAAAGGGTGATTACTTTATTATCTTTCTGTTTGTGTTTGAGTAGTAGCCCCAAAGACTCTATGACATAGCTGTTTTTCCTTGCCTGTGAGCTATATAAATAAGTACCATATTGCTTGTAACTTTTCTTCAGCACCAAGGAAAGATGAACTAATGTAAGTGAGAAAAGAAAATTGCAGTGAATGGATTGATCTAGGAGATCATAGCCTGAGTGTAAAAGTGACAAAGGGTAAATAGTGCCACTGGTGCTAAGAACCATATCTGTGGAAGAACCATATCACTAAGCATTACCAATTTTGTCTTGATCATGACTGTCAATTATTTATATATTAGTCAAATTAGCCAGAGGACAAAATAAGCATTTATGCTTCCTTTACACCAGTTCTATGTTGTCTGTGAGAAAATATATGATGCCTATTGGCATAGAGCACATTGATTCAAAATACCTTGAATAAATATATACTAGCAGAATTAAATTATACTTTGTATTACAAGAACTCAGCATTTTTAATTCTGCATTTACAGTCAGAAAGTTGAATTTACAGTGCTGTAAAGCTCTGGTGTAAGAATGGAGGCAGATTGGCATGTGGAACTGAGCAAGAGGGAATACATGGTCACACATTTGGCAGCTTAAGTTCAGTGATAGCTAGTTGTCCTGATAAAGCAAATTATGAGTGTGTGTTGTGCAAGGTGGAAAAGTAGCCATGAGGAGAGGCATGTTGATAGGGCTATCCCCTAATATTAAATAATGGAAAAAATAGTTGTATCAATGGAGATAGGTTTTGCACATTTGACCCCAGATATCAAAGCAGTCTGAAAAATGATTTATGCTGGGTTGATCCTAGCTGAGAGGTAAGCCCCCACCACATTGCTGTCACTCTCCCACACTTTAATGCGAGGGAGAATTAGAAGGGCAAAAGTGAGAAAAAGTCATGGGTCAAGTTTAATAAGTCAATGGCAAAAAAAAAAAAAAAAAGGTAAAAAAAAAAAAAGTAAAAAAAAAAAAAGTGATTCAACGGCAATTACCATCAGAGTGTTGCTCAGAGTCTCTCAGCAACAGCTGCCTCAGATGAACTCCAACCCACCACGCAGTTTTATTGCTGAGCATAATGTTATATGGTACAGAGCACCTTTTTGGTCAGTTCAGGTCAGCAGTCTTGGCTGTGGCTGTCCTCTCCCAGGCTTTACCAGTGGCCTACCCCTGACCTACTTGCAGTGAGGGCAGAGTGGGAAAAAGGGAAAACCTGTACAGGTACTGTCCAGCAATAGCTAAAATACTCTTGTGCTGTTTTGGTTACAAATCTAATCCACAGCACCATATGGGCTGCTAACTCCACCCCTAAGCCTCAGTACACTCTGTTAAACAACTTATCAGTTGAAATCAGTGTATGGTTTGAAGGAAAGAACTGCTTATGATAAAACAATATGGCTAGAAGGAAATTCTATATGCTACGCACACATCTAGATGTACCAATATATTTGATTTCTCTTGTATATTAATTTATAACAGCTTTTCCTATAGTTCTTCACTGAAGGTGAGTTTCACACTTGTGTATGAGCTTACAGAATTCAGTCTTCTACATTTTTGACTAACATTTGTGTCACTTGTGTCCACAAATGATGTATTTTTGAAAACTCTTTATTGGTGGAAGAATTGCTCCCCTGTCAAATGCAAAAGTTACTGTTCAACAGTTTAAACATATATTTACATACAGTGACAGACCCATTGTAGCTAGATCAGGTTTTTGTCTTATTGTCCTTCAACTCCTTCAACAAGCACAGATGGCAAGTTTGCTTTCATGCAAGGTCAATATTTGGTTGATGTTTTGGACTGGTTTTGAGGGAGTACTGAAAACAAAGAATTGATGCCACATTTGAAGGCTCTGGTCTTAAACCCTCACCCCAGACAAATCTATATATAAAAGTAGGAACCTTAGTATCTGAAACAGGTACTGCTACATGATGAACTATTACAGGCTTTAGTAGTGGCAGATGCCAGTTTGGTGTTACTCTCAAACTGGCTCTCAATTTCAAACACTTCTCACTTTGCCAAACAGAGACAATTCTGACCTTGTATCCAGCACATGACTCAAGGTGGGAATGATTCTGGACATTACCAGGACCATTAAAAGCTGTTCACAGGCAGTTGTCCAATGCCAAAATTCTCTTGCAGTTTTCAGCACCCAAAAGGAGGTTAAAATTGCTTTATTATTTTTAGCTTTCAGAAACTTCCACAGTGGGTGTTTGCTTTCATCTCTTGAAAGCAATGTCACGTCCTTTGTTAATATCAGTTATGGGAAATTCTCTTCACATAAATTTTTCTATTGAGGGTGTATCTTGCTTCTTTAATATTTTCTTAGTGGTCAAAAGTGTGTTCTAGTGTAACATACTGGACCAAAACACCAAAGAGGGTTTTTAGGTAATGAGAGAGGGTGAATTTAACTGGGGGTGGATACATGCATACACTATTGGACTTCAGACGTGCACAAAGCCTTTTCTTATGGCAGCTCAGAAAGAAGGGCAGAGTGAATGTAGGGCAGCTTGTAACTGCCTATATCAATCTCATTAATCATCTCTATTGGCACTTTCCTCAAACCAAATAGGATCCCAGAAATCTTGACAATGCATTCCCAAAATGTCCACCTCTCTTCTTTGATGCCTCTTCTGTAACTGGAAGTTTCTGCCCACATCCATCCTCAGTCCTTGTGAGGCATGGGTTCTTGCTACCAGATTGGTCCCAGGGATGGCTAGAACTTCTCCTCAGCCCATCCTGAAGAATCATAGACTCACAGAATATCTTGAGTTGGAAGGGATCCACAAAGATAATAAAGTCCAAATCCTGGGTACACACAGGACCACCTAAAAATCAAACCATGTCTCCAAGAGTATTGTGCAAATGCTTCTTGAACTCTGTCTGGCTTGGGACCATGACCATGTCCCTGGGCAGCCTGTCCCAGTGCCCGACCACCCTCTGGGTGCAGAACCTTTCCCTAACCCCCAGGCTGACCCTCCCCTGTCCCAGCTCCATGCCGTTCCCTCGGGTCCTGTCGCTGTCCCCAGAGAGCAGAGCTCAGCGCCTGCCCCTCCGCTCCCCTCGTGAGGGAGCTGCAGGCCACCATGAGGCCTCTCCTCAGCCTGCTCTGCTCGGGGCTGAACAAACCAAGGGACCTCAGCTGCTCCTCATACATCTTGCCCTCTAGATCCTTAACAATCTTTGTAGCCCTCCTTTGTACACTCTCTAATAGAGAGAGAGTGTCCTCTTATTTTGTGGCACCCAGAACTGCACACAGTATTAGAGGTGAGGCCACACCAGCGCAGAGCAGAGCGGGACAATCCGTTTCTTTGACCAGCTAGTAGTGCCATGCCTGATGTACCCCAGGACATGGTTGGTCCTTTTGGCTGCCAGGGCACACTGTCAAGCCAAGGCTAAGAAAATCGCTGTACTAAAAAAATGGAAAACTGATCATATTGACAGTTTGTATTTGTCACTTTCCTAAAATGACTGAAATGTGACAAAAATATGAAGCTTAAAAAAGAGTGACAACTTTCCTGAAGTCAGCTGTCCCTCCACCATTGCACATCCTGCTTTGAGGTGCTGAGACTGATAGTTCTGGATAGAATTCACCATTTGAGGGATGCTTTTATGCAGACCTAGTGTTCATTACTAAATCTTCCTGTGCCAATATTTATTTAATGTATTTGTTTGTATGTACACATTATAGTTTGTGAAGAGCTATTTCTTCCCCTTCATCCATTCTCACTAAGAATATTCTTTATTATGGTGGTTAAAAAAAAAAAAAAAAAAAAAAAAAAAAAAACCCAAAACCCAAAAATTTAGTAAATAAATTTATTCACTTTTAGATTTTAACACTTTTGAATTTCAATTCCAAAGAGAAATTTTTGGATGAATGAAGACTGAGGTCTGACATATTGCTTCTATATATGATTTTCTAACAAGTATTCATCATATAGACTTTGCAACAATAGCGGTGAATGAATGCCATTCTAATTCAGAGAAAAGAATAAAGTAAGGGTCATATCAGTGAAGTATTCTAGAATAAAATGGATAAAATAGAATGAAACTTTTTTTTTTTCTTCATTAAAATGAATAGGCCATCTGTGTGTAATGAAAGTGTGCTTTTATCTTACACAAGAAAAAAACATATGGCTGTAGGTAAATTGTAAGATATAAAAGTTTGAATTTAGTTTAACATTTATCTTGTAGACCAAGGGCTTTGAAAGTCAACAGATTTCTCTCTGCTCTGCAGAGGTATTTAGATTTCCCTAACATCCTTTGAATTCTGTAGTTGTACAGATACACATGTTTTAGTCTGTCGGGAAGTCATGGTAAAACAAATAGTTTTAACAGATAGTTATGTAATTTATGTGATACTTTCAGTCAGTCTGTTTTCTTAGTTATCAAAAAATTGCCCCCACTAACCCCGGTTTTAAGTGTAGGAAGGGGGAAATAGATTTTGTTTAGGAAATCATTGATTTTTGTCCTTTGATGACAAAGGACCTTGTAGATGTTGTAAACCAATCATGGCTGCTGCATTTAAGCTGAAGGTGGATAGATTTTTACCAATGTGTTCTCCTGCATTCTTTAGCAGTTTTTATTTTTACCAAGGATGCCTTAAATCTTTTTATATGTGCTTCACCATCGTAAAGAGGGCTGAATATTCTGCCATCAGCAGTTTCTGCTGACTTCTAAACAGTTAGCAGTACAAGCCTTTTCAAGTCCAAATCAAAGATGCCACCTGCTAATAGTGGTAGTCTTACTTATGGGGTGTGGATTGTAACTAGACAAGAATTGAGTAGAAACAACAAGTACTGGGCTTCAAACATTTTCAGTTAAAAAGGTATATCTACTCAATTAAAAAAGAAAAGAATTCATATGGGGAGGATACACAAGAAGTGATATTTGTGTATTGATTCCTCTGAATGAGCAGCCTCAATCTTTATGTCTCCTTTAAGGACATAAACGTAGAACACCCAGTTACCTGCTTGGAAGTTTCATTTAAGTTTTCCATTTCATTGTACTTCACCATTTTTTTCCCTGCCTCTAGCATAACTTCTTTTGCTTTGTTTTGCTATTTATTTGCCTGCATCAGTGTATAACTTTTTATTTTATATATATATATATATATTTCCATGAAGTTATAATAAATGTAGTTCTCTCTTTCATGCTGTCTATTAAAACACACAGTATGTCAGTAGCATATGCTTTATAACAATATATTTTAGTGATACATGACTAAACTTTGGTGAGTTGGAATGATTTATTACTTTTTCCTTAAAGTGGATTTTTGTTTGCTTCTATAACCAGGGCCTTTTTAATGCCAATAGGAATAAACAAAGCAAATGTTTTGACAGTGCTCTGTTGCTGTAAACACTCACTCACTTTCCACGTGATATCAAGGAAAGCTACCTCCTTGAACATTTAGAGCTTTCACCTGGTAACTAAAAGCCCTAATGGAAATACAGGTAGAATTGTTGTGTTTCATGGAACTCCCCTTTTTGAAGAGCTTTTATTTATTTTTGTATCCATTAATATAAAGTTACTTAAAACAAAACCTCATTGACCTTAATCTTTTAAGCCCCCCGTTACACATGTTGCAATGAAAAATGATATAAAAGTAGCACAGACCACACTTTAAAATAACTATATTTTAAATATGTAAATCATGTACTTCGTGGCTGACTTTACAATGGAATGGACAGAGTATATATCAAATACCAGTGGTAACTTCATTTGTACTCAATGCATTACAGGATCTTCTTGTAGGAGGTTTACAAAAGCTTTGCAGGGGCTCAGAAACCATATCCATCACTCCAAAGAGAGGTTCAGGACTTTGTATTACCAACTGCTTTAGGCAGAAATATTGTCCAAATTCTCTCCCACACAAGAGTAGCAGAGTCTGTTTCTGCTTTGGAAGCAGTCTGAGATTGCCTCTAAGAGTATTCGTCTGTATCAAAGACCTTGTGACAAGTTGGCCTTTCTGGACATCTAAGAAGCTTTATTATTTCTCATTCATATTAGTATTGCCCTATAGTTTATGCCGTGTGCCGTAATATGTGGGAGCAGAACCGATGGGATTGTATTTTATAGATAATGTTTTATGATAATTGGTCTGTACATTGGTCTGTATCTTTAAATTTTTTCTCCCTTGTCCTGGTGTCCTTATGACAACAGAAAATATTCATACTTTACTGAAAAGGCAAGAGCTAAACTCCTCTAGTTTTTATAAAATTCCCCAAGTATCTCACTGAATCCCAAAATGAAGCAAAGAATATTTCAAATAAAAATTAATCAAGTCATTGAAAAATCTGCATCATTTTTTATTGCATTGCTTTTCAGTGACTGTCCCCTGAAGCTCCTCATCACTGTGCAACTCATAGTTCAGGTCAGTGCTGAGTCTGTTCCCTTTCTTCTTTGTGTAACAGGTAAGCAGGCACTTTGGTCGAGGATGACTGCCAGAAAGAGGCTGTGAGCCTCACAGCTGCATGGAAAGGACAAGAAGCTGGGGACATCTTATAATGGGAGAGGAGAGAAGCTAAGGAGGATGACAGACAAGGATCAACACGGGGTAAAGTTTGAAAGGAAAGGAAGAACTGCAGGTAGCAATCTGAGATACAGGATCTTTCAACCTCTCCAATGTAGATAGCAATAAATGAATTAATGTTTAATGTCCAGTATAATTTAATCATTATAGTCCCCTTTATATCTATGCAATTATAAAGCATTTTATCAGTTGTTTGTTACATCATTAGACCTCACCTTAAATCACCTAGTGCATAAATAAAGAATTCTAACAGCTTCATTTTACACTTCTGCCATGTAAGTAGAAATGGTGTCACTCTCCAAAGCATATGACCCCTGTGCAGTCACCATATGTCCTTCAAAAAATTGTTTGAAGTATCAAAACCTTTGCCAGAGCTTTTCAGGAGAGTGTGAAGAGAAGTTATTAAAATAAATACAAAACTAATTAAGAGTTTGCAAATGCAGTGGGAATAAAAGGTCAGTTTTTTCTTTGCAAAAGGTTAATAACAGGACACCACGTGGCTGTGTACTCAGGCTGATATTTATTATAGCTATAGATCATATTAGTAACCTCAATAGGTCTGAAGATTACAGAAGGGGGTCTAGTGTGGCCAAGTGCCAACTTTTGAGGAATTGCCTCCCTATGCCCAAGCCTGCATACCATACAAGTGAATTTACAGTGAATAGAGGTGTCCCTCAGGTCCAGGCAAGTGTTATAGCTTCAGAAAATTAAAGCTGCTAGTTAGGAATCATTGCAAAGGTTGGGGCAGGAAAAGAAAAGGCTAAACCAGGATCACTAGCTTGAAGAATAGGGCCACATTTTTGAAGCTCAGTACTAACATAAATGGGAAAATTCAATGCAGGAATAAAATAGGTAACAGTACAAACATAAAATGCAGCACAAAGTGAAAAACAAGACACACAACTACTAATACTTGGTACTCTTAAAGGTGACTGTGAATATAATTTTGAAGGCAAGGCAGCTTTTTTCAGCCCTGCTTTGAGCATGGCTTTTCATAAGAAATAACTAAGCTTTGTGTTCATCATATTTAGCAAAAAGAATCTTTAATGCTTGCATTTTTTATGAGTATGCTTATATTTTTATAAAGCAATCTATTATACAAGAAATTGTAACCATTAACCACATTTGAGGTAAAATTTTTGAAGTCCCCACTCAATTTGAATTACTTCTTGTTAAGGTGCTCATCCTGAATAACTGAATATATTGAAAATAGAAGACAACAGGAATGCAGTCCTGTATAAAATTTGGGTTCTGCATTTCAAAAGATATTGAATGGACTGTACAAATGTCCTGTCGGGTTCTCAGTATATTACATGTTAGTCAAGCTATAATACTTCCTGCTTGTGTTATGCCTGATTATTCTTCATGAGCACTTAGGTGCTACTCAGGCAAAGAAAAGGTGCTGAGGAGTTCAGTGCTATGCCTATAGCACTTTTGCTTGCATCACACTGAGCATATTAAGAAACACCTGTCTTCTGTCTTCCTTTTCACAAAAAAACAGAATCTAAAATATATATTTATAAAGTAAAATTTCCAAGCAAGCCCTGTTCATTAGAAAGCCTAATAACATAGTTACTATATAGGATTAATGAAGCATTAGTCAAACAAGAAGAGTTGGCAGTTAAATTGAGCTTTGCATTTCTCACCAACCTGGCTTTGGGTTCTTTTGTCAAACCCTCAGTGCTGAATCTGATTTCACATTTGCATAAAATCAGTAAAAAATCTTCCATGGTTGCTGCCTTTCCTTTGCTTGCACTTCTTTGAAATATAAAACATTTTAAACCTTGGTTAATTTCAGATTATTATTGTTGTTGTTTTATCTCATTGGCACTTGGCAAGTTGGCCAAAGAAAAAAAGAAAAGAAAAGCGTTCGAGAAAGTTTTTAACAAATGAAAGAAGAAGTAGTCAGGTTGTAGTGAACTTTTAATATGTCTGCTGCCACTCCAAAAGGGGGAAAAAAGGCCCCAAGTTTTTCTGAGGTTTAGTGACATAAGTACTGTATTTTTTGAAAAATCATCGAAAAAATAACCGTATTCTGTGTTCCATTCACTAGTGCATTTTTTCTTTTGCTCTTTTGTGTTTGAATACCTCAGCTATCTCTATGAAATCCAACGACTGTGGTACCAGCCCTTGCATCACTAATAACATGAGCAGTACTGCTATGGAGAACAGACACTAATTTCCCCAAAACCCTGAATGGTCACATTGGTTTCATAAAGGCGCGCTTTTGGGCAGCTCAGAAACCTTCACCATAGGTTTTTTGGAAACCTCAGAATGCTGTTTAACTCATACGAGCCTCATGAAAATCTTATGAAATCCTTGTCACAGTATTTAAGACTGGTCACTCTTGTTCTTTTTTGTGAAGATTCTCTGTAGTTGGCTTCCTTGAAGACTCTCGCATAAGGTAACAGGGTTGATAAAAAATAACCTGAGGAGATGACGGTATTGCTCAGAAGCACTTAGAGCAATAACACCTGCCAGCTAAATACAAGAGCTATATTAAAATGTCTGCTTGGACAAAATTCCCACACAGAGATAAATATCTTGATCAAGGCTCCAGGAGGGAAGAATGACAAGTAAGGAGATCTAAAGTAAAGTAGAGGGGGAGAAAAGAATGTGGAAAAAAGATGAATCAGTAGTCTCCAGTACTTAATGTTGTAAAACTCTAAGTCAAGTTGAATTTCACTCTCATTTAAATTTTATAGACGGGAAATATCCCCAGGATGTTATCTTGCACTAGGTACCTTACTGGAATACATTTTTTTTTTGTTATTTTATCCTCTCAGGCACAGATGAAATGAAATGGGATCCTTCATTGGATCCCTTAAGAAACTTGACATCAAAAAGCAAAAAAGATACCTTGCACAATAGGAAAAAACTACTGGGAAAAAAATCCAAAGAAACAACATTTGTGTCATGAAAGTAATTGGATACCTCAATAACAAAATGGGACCATGTAGGGAAAGTATGACAAAGTCACATAATTGATTCCCAGCATTAGTTATGAACATTTGTTCATGTTATCAAAGGCAAGATGTCAGTGTGGTCTTTTCACTAGAAGAGATAACTTGAGTCTCATTTCTCTCTAGCCCTGCCTGTGTATTCTCATTTGATACTGGTAAGTCATTTAACCTCTCACTGGCTCATGTTGTTTATCTACAAACTGAAGAGATGTTTTTGAAAAAAAGTGTTATACAAGAGTTAAACATTACTATTGTCAAGTTTCCACTGTGGCAACTTTAAAAACTACAGATGCTGGACAGTAAGCCCAAAATATAACTCTTAAAATAAACATCAAAATCTCTATATTCTATGCAAAAGCTTTAGATGTTTGTTAGAAGGGCATTATTTCCAAGGCTTTTTTAGACATGCACTGCATACTACTTCAGTATAGCCACATGCTGCCTCAGGCATTTGCTGAGTCAGAATAAAATTAGTTGATATTTTGAAATCACAAAGCAACATGCGATGCTGAACTTTACATTATTCTCTTAAGTCACTTCAAAATGGAATGGCACATTTTCTCTCCGCTGAGACTTTCTGAGGTATTAGTCATAGATTAGTACTTAAAACTAATTAGTTTCATTTTGACATCTGATTTAAATATGAAATATTCTCATAGCTATAACTAGCAAGATACTTATTATTTAAAAAAAAAACACATTAACTTTTGGACATAAAACTAATGATTCTGTATTTCTAACTCTGGCAAAAGACTCAATGAGACAAAAAAAACATACAAAATGAGTTTTGTATAAGTCTTTTCTTCCCTGGGAAACAAATGACTGGGCCCACTGGAAGTACAATCAGATCTGTGCTAGCTACATCTTCAACTGAGCAAAGAACAAAAGGATTGCAGTCAATGTAAATTAAATCAAAAGTCAATTGCTTAAAGGCTAAACAATTGATTAGAAATACAGTGCAGCAGACTTGAAAGGAACCACTGTCCCCCCCC
>CM021729.1:40713150-40793486 GCA_011074415.1 Stictonetta naevosa
TTAATGCAGATGATAGTCCTTGAATGCATCCCTAAATAAGAAGGTTAGCAGACCCTGGGCACGCATGTACTATCAGTGCTTGCTAATGCACTTTATTTTGAGTCCCTGAACAGCAACTAGCAAATCTCAGCCTGAGATTTCCCTGTGCTCATTTTTCCTACAGTTCCTGTGTGCACTCTTCACAGCTCCTGAACAGGAGTCACATCACACCAAAGAAGCTGACAATAACGTCTGTACACCCTCAAAACTGCATGACAACAAATCCCTTGCCACCTCAGTCCCTCAATTGAGCAAAGTTACAGAAGTGAGGGTATTCAGCCTTTCTCAACGAGGTTTCCCATAAACATATCTAAATACTGGTGTTGCTGAAGGTCTCATGGGACCAAGTTTTAACATATTGGCTCAGATACCTAGGAAGTAGCAGATTCAACCCTGAAACATTTTTCATTTGTTTTGTTTTGTTTTCACTTTTGAAATGAAAGAGTTCACAAACTGAGAAACAGAGAAAATGTAAATTCAGGAAAGAGTAAGAAGAGGAAAATTACATTTCAGACCAGTGGCATGAATCCTTTTCTTTGAAATGACAAGACCATGGGTGATGAAAAAAAGCCTTAAGAAAGACTGTGAAGCAGCTCTGTGGAAGAAAGAAAAGGAAATAAGAGTTTTTTTTTTGTTTGTTTCGTTTTTTTAATATAATTTTATTTTATTTTTATTTCCAGGCTTTCCATATGCTAGGAAGGACATGTTGCTCAGTTAGCAAAACTGAGTGAGGAAACAACAGAAAATCCCAGGATTTTCTGAACGTTACTTCATTACCCACTGAAGCACGATTTCAAGCATGGGAACAGAAGCAGGACAAGGAAATGAAAACCAGAAACAAGTTTTAGGGTTTTTAACCTGCTTCCAGCCACCCTGAAATGTTGATAGTGAGAAACTGTAGTACAGTAGTATGCTACCGAGAAAAAAGGAAATTCAGGACATCCCAATGTATGGAGCAGATTTGTCACAGTGCTGTAGTGCATGATGTTCCCTTGCTTCCTTCGTAACTTCCTGGCAAGTTTTTAAAACAGGTACCATCACATCTGAGAGACTTTTCATTTCAGTTTGAAGGTATCTTGTAGAAAGGCTGTATTTCTAAGGTTTTTATCACAGCACAGAGGGCCTACATCTGCCTCAGGAAGGAATGAACTGATATTTTGATTTGCCAGATCCCTGACTGGTGTCTAGGGTAAATTACAGTGGGCACTGCATCATGCTCTGCACTCCTGCTACTGCTGAGCAAAGTGCTGAGTGACAAAAAGATCAGGAACAGCATGCATGGACGTGCAGCAATGCAGAGGAGAAACACTTGTGTATGTAATCCATATCATACAGGTCTTATATGGTTTCTGCTCTTGAAACAAATATGGGAAAGGTTAACAATGCCCATCTACTCAGTTCAGCTAATTTTAACCCTGCTGGGCTTAGCATTATGACCGTACACCTTACTATGTCTGTCACTTCAAACTGCTAATTTAAACACCTCTGCAGAAACTCCTTCATGGATTTCCTTAGCTCATTGAACTGTCCAAAAGAGTCACGCCTACAGTCTCTCAGCCATTTCCTGGAGCATATATTGCTGTAGATGAATGCTGCAATCTTGCTGCAGCTGAGAAATGGGCACATAGAACTACTGCAGTCAAGTGGAAGGAAATCTGCCTCATAAACGGCATGGTGCCACAGAGAACTGACATTACATCTCTAGAGAGCAGAGAAAAGTAACCACAGCCTGGCTCCAGCAAGATTAAGACCAGGATATTTTCCTTTTTAAATACCTGCCTAAACATACACACCAAAACATATTTGAGGTTTCCCTTCTCAGACTTGCCTGCATAAAAGAAAATACTCTGTTTTTGAATTACTCCTTTTTTCAAATGAGGAGCTCTGTCCTCAACTTCGGTCAGCTATTTCTTAGAATCACATAATCACAGAATCACAGAATAGTCTAGGTTGGAAGAGACCTCCAAGATCACTGAGTCCAACCTCTGACCTAACACTAACAAGTCCTCCACTAAACCATATCACTAAGCTCTACATCTAAATGTCTTTTAAAACCTCCAGGGATGGTGACTCAACCACTTCCCTGGGCAGCCCATTCCAATGCCTAACAACCCTTTCAGTAAAGAAGTTCTTCCTAATATCCAACCTAAACCTCCCCTGGCACAATTTTAGCCCATTCCCCCTCATGCTGTCACCAGTCACGTGGGAGAATAGACCAACCCCCACCTCACTACAGCCTCCTTTAAGGTACCTGTAGAGTGCGATAAGGTCGCCCCTGAGCCTCCTCTTCTCCAGGCTAAATAGTCCCAGCTCCCTCAGCTGCTCCTCATAAGACTTGTTCTTCAGACCCTGCACCAGCTTCGTAGCCCTTCTCTGGACTCTCTCAAGCACCTCCATGTCCTTCTTGTAGCGAGGGGCCCAAAACTGAACACAGTACTTGAGGTGCAGCCTCACCAGAGCCGAGTACAGGGGGACGATCACCTCCCTAGCCCTGCTGGTCACACTGTTTCTTACACAAGCCAGGATGCTGTTGGCCTTCTTGGCCACCTGAGCACACTACTGGCTCACATTAAGCCGACTATCAACCAATAATCCCAGGTCCTTCTCTGACAGGCAGCTTTCTAACTACACACCTCCCAGCCTGTAGCGCTGCTTGGGGTTGTTGTGCCCCAGGTACAGGACCCGACACTTGGCCTTGTTGAACTTCATACAGTTGGCCTCGGCCCATCGGTCCAGCCTATTCAGATCCTCCTGCAGAGCCTTCCTACCCTCGAGCAGATCGACACACGCACCTAACTTGGTGTCATCTGCAAACTTACTGAGGGTGCACTCGATCCCCTCATCCAGATCATCGATAAAGATGTTAAAGAGGACTGGCCCCAGTACCGAGCCCTGGGGGACTCCACTAGTGACTGGCCTCCAACTGGATTTAACTCCATTCACCACAACTCTCTGGGCCCGGCCATCCAGCCAGCTCTTAACCCAATGTAGCGTATGCCAGTCCAAGCCATAAGCAGCCAGTTTCCTGAGGAGAATGCTGTGGGAAACGGTGTCAAAAGCCTTACTGAAGTCAAGGTAGACCACATCCACAGCCTTTCCCTCATCCACTAAGCATGTCACCTAGTCATAGAAGGAGATGAGGTTTGTCAAGCAGGACCTGCCCTTCATAAACCCATGCTGACTGGGCCTGATCGCCTGCTTGCCCTGCAAGTGCCACATGATGACGCTCAAGATAATCTGCTCCATGAGCTTCCCTGGCACTGAGGTCAAACTAACAGGCTTATAGTTCCCTGGGTCTACCTTCTGTCCCTTCCTGTAGATGGACGTCACGTTTGCTAGCTGCCAGTCTAGTGGGACCTCCCCTGATAGGCAGGACTGCCGATAAATGATGGAAAGTGGCTTGGCCAGCTCTTCCGTCAGTTCTCTCAATACCCTTAGGTGGATCCCATCCGGCCCCATCGAGTTGCTTACATCCAAATGCTGTAGCAGGTCGCCAACCATTTCCTCGTGGATTGCGGGGGAGGAGCACATTCTGCTCCTCATCCCCTTCCACCAGCTCAGGGTACTGGGTGTCCAGAGAACAACTGGTTTTGCTGCTACAGACTGAGGCAAAGAAGGCATTAAGCACCTCAGCTTTTTCCTCATCTCTGGTAACTACATTTCCCCCCACATCCAGTAAAGGGTGAAGATTCTCCTTAGTCCTCCTTTTTGTACTGATATATTTATAAAAACATTTTTGTTGTCTTTAACAGCAGTAGCCAGACTGAGCTCCAGATGAGCTTTGGCCTTTCTGATTTTATCCCTGCACCGCCTCACGACATCCTTATAGTCCCCGTGAGTGGCCCGCCCTCTTTTCCGAAGACTATAAACCCTCTTCTTTCTCCTAAGCTCGAGCCGCAACTCTGTTCAGCCAGGCTGATCTTGTTCCACACCGGTTCGTCTTTGGGCCCTTGGGAGCAGACCGCTCCTGAGCCATTAAGATTTCTTTCTTGAAGAGTGCCCAGCCTTCCTGTGCTCCTCTGCCCTTCAGAACCGCCTCCCAAGGAACTCTGTCAACCAGTGTCCTGAACAGCTCAAAGTCAGCCCTCTGGAAGCCCAAGACAGCGGTTTTTCTGGTCCCCTTCCTTACTTCACCAAGTATCGAGAACTCTACCATTTCGTGGTCACTCTGCCTGAGACAGCCCCCGACAACCACATCTCCCACCAGTCCTTCTCTGCTAGTGAACAGAAGGTCTAGCGGGGCACCTCCCCTGGTAGGCTCGCCAACCAGCTGCATCAGGAAGCTATCTTCCACGCTCTCCAGAAACCTCCTAGACTGCTTTCTCTGGGCTGTGTTGTGCTTCCAGGATATTTCTGGGAAGTTAAAGTCCCCCACAAGAACAAGCGCTGACGATTTTGCAACTTCTGCCAGCTGCCTGTAGAACTCCTCATCCGTCTCCTTGTCCTGGTTTGGCGGTCTATAACAGACCCCCATCAGGATGCTTGCCTTGTTGGCCTTTCTGCTGATCCTAACCCATAGCAACTCAACCTTATCATTCCCAGACTCAAGCTCGACAACATCAAAACACTCTCTAATATAGAGAGCCACTGCACCACTCCTTCTGTGCTGCCTGTCCCTTCTGAAGAGCCTATAACCAGACATTGCAGCACTCCAGTCATGACAGTAGTCCCACCATGTTTCTGTGATGGCAACCAAGTCATAGCCTGCCTGCTGCACAATGGCTTCCAGCTCCTCCTGCTTGTTGCCCATGCTGCGTGCATTAGTGTAGATGCACTTCAGTTGGGCCTTTGCCTTCTCCCCCAGCCTTCCCATTGTTCCCCCTGGCACACCTCCAACAAGCTTTGTTTCATCCCTGTCCCCCCTTCTTACCTAGTTTAAAGCCCTCTCAATGAGCCCTGCCAGCTCCTGGGCAAGGATGCGTTTTCCCCTTGGAGACAGTTGGGACTTGTCTGTGGCCATCAGGCCAGGTGCCGAGTAAAGCCCCCTGTGGTCAAAGAACCCCAAATTCCTGTGTTGGCACCAGCCTCTGAGCCACGTGTTTATCAGGTGGGCTTTCTGTGTCCTCTCTGAACCCCTTCCTGCCACTGTAGGGATGGATGAAAACACCACCTGTATTCCCACTCCATCCACTAACCGTCCCAGCCCCCTGAAGTCATGTTTTATAGCCTTCAGGCTTCTCTCATCAGTGTTACTACTGCCAGCCTGGACTATCAGTAGTGGGTAGTAATCGGAGGGGCGAACCAGGTTGGGAAGCTTTCTGGCAATGCCCCTGACCCTGGCCCCAGGGAGGCAGCAGACTTCCCTACGGGTAGGGTCAGGCTGACAAAGAGGGCCCTCTGTTCCCCTGAGAAGGGAGTCACCCACAGAGATCACCCTTCTTTCTTTCTTGGTGGAAGCAGTCTGCGTGGAGCAGACTTCCTTGCCCTAGGCTTCCTGGGTAAACTTTCTACCACATCCTCATCCACCGCTCTCTGAAGCTCCAGGGCCTCAAATCTGTTGCATGAGGGCACCTGGGAAGGTGGGGCAGGTGGGCGGGGGTGGGCAGGAGGGTGTTTCCTGCAACATCGAGCAGGAACCTGTCTCCATTCCTCCTCCATTCCTGGGTCCCTTCCCTCTGCCCGATAGCGACCGGGCAGGGGGTCCACCCCCATTTGGGGAGTCTCACTCCGGTGCCTCTCCTTCAGGCCTTGCAGGGAGTTGTTCCACCAGTCTATAGAGATCTGTCCCAGGTGACTTTCTCAAGGACATACAGTAAATTGCAAAAAAAAAAACCCTGCATGTCTCTTAACCATTAGGTTAGGCCAATGCTCCATTGACATCATTGTGTTAAGAAAAAAAGGATGTGCAGAAAAAAAACACATCTGAGGGAAACTATTTAAAATTTTGCCTAATGTGAAGAGTTTGGCATTTTAAGCATGAATAAAGTTTATTCTCACATTATTCTCAGATCTGCAACAGTCTACCAATGAATACTTATTATGCTACTATTATACCATATGACAACAGTTCTGTTGGCAATACACCTCATTTGAGGACTATTGTAACTCTTTGAGGCAAGTTTTGTCAGAAGACATTTCAAGGCTCTTTCTAAAAAGAATTTAAAACCAGTTCTGCTACTGAAATTTCACATGAATTAGGAGCAAAAAATTAAATTCAGTAAACAAATAAATGATTCTGAGAAAGAGGAGAGATCAAAATTACCATGTTTTTTATCTACTGCCCTACATATACACAGCAGCCCACAGGGACACATCTTCTGAGTTTCTCTCCATCTCTCATCTCATTTTCTTCTGATGTGAATTTTTCCTCTGCCTGGGGAGTGTGCAGAACTCTGCAAGAGGCTCTGTAGCATCTGCCAAGGCTCTTTATAATTACATTTCCTTGTGCTGAAATTTTGAGACTGATTCTTAGATTTGGACCGAAAGCTGGAGGTCAGTTGTTGCCATTTTTAATTATTTCCCTTCATGAAAGATAAAGGAAGACACATCCTTCTGATTTTATCATCACTGATAAATCATTCTCCAGCCCTTTTTTAGTTCTTATTATTTTACTCATTCTTAAATGAGCCTGGATCATTTGTGATAGTAGCACAGACACACACACACTGATCACAACTAAGACATCTCTTTCTGAATTTTAGCTTCAGATATTTTAAGCTACACTTCTCAGACTTTGCTTTTAATATTTAATTTGCCTGGGAATCATTAATGTACAAAAATAAGATTTTTTTTTTTTTTTTTTTGCTTATTGTAGTCATAAGTGTTTTACATTTCTGATGTAAAAAAAAATCCAGAGAAAAATCCTGGATGATCAATCAAACAGAAAAAAAAACAAAAAAAAAAACAAAAAAAAAGAAAAAAAAAGTCTTTCTTTTCTCTCTTTTACTTTAAAATGACATCGTGCCTTTCTCTTGTAGTTTATCTAGTACCAATTTCTACTTGTGAAGCTTCCAAAAACATACTTACTTAGAGTTATTTAGCTATTACTATGCAATATATTTAAGTCATGATAATGCACTCAGCTGGGAAATATTCTTACACTGGAAATCCATCAGTAAACCTCAATGACTAGCAAGGAAGAAGACCAAGTAGTTCTGTTTGGGTTGCACGGTCAGATCACCCAGAAGTACTTAAGTTACCAAACACACCATTGTACCACTAAGAACCTTACTGGAGGTTCCTGTATGTTGGATAACTTACAGTGACCCAGGACAGCAGGTTATAGACATAGTCCTGAGTAGCTGATTAGCTGTTAAAAATGCTCTACTCTTTTCACAGAATCAATTAAGGAATCGTAGAATCCTAGACTGACTGGCCTGTAGTTCCCTGGGTCCTTCTAGTTTCCCTTTTTAAAAGTGTGGGTTATGTTTCCCCTCTTCCAGTCAGTGGGAACTTCACCTGAATGCCACCATTCTTCAAGTATGACAGATAGTGGCTTAGCAACTATATCTGCTAGTTCCCTGAGGACCTACAGCTGCATCTCATCAGGTCCCATGGACTTCTGTACCTTCAGGTTCTTTAGATGGTCTCAAACCTTATCTTCTATGGTGCGCTGTTGTTTGTTTTCCCAGTCCCTGCCTTTGTCTTCTGGGGTTTGGGCTATGTGGCTGGAGCACTTTCTGGTGAAGACTGAGGCAAAAAAGTCATTGAGCACCTCAGCCTTCTCCATATCCTGGCCAACCAGGAAATTTGCCTCATATTTCCTTCTGGAGAGGGCCCACAATTTCCCTAGTCTTCTTTTTGTCACCAGTGTACCTATAGAAGTCTTTCTTCTTGCCCCTAACCTCTACAACTAAATTTGATTCTATCAGGTCTTTAGTTTTCCTAACCCAATCCCTGGCTTCTAGGACAATTTCTCTGTATTCCTCACAGGCTGTCTGTCCTTGCTTCCACCCTCTGTAGACCTACTTTCTTCTGTCTGAATTTGGCCAGGAGCTCCTTGTTCATCCATGCAGGCCTCCTGTTGTTTTTGCTCACCTTCTTCCTCATTGGGATGCATCGGTCCTGAGTCTGAAGGAGGTTATCCTTGAATATTAACCATCTTTCCTGGGCTCCTCTTCCCTCCAGGTCTTTGTCCCACAGAACGTTACCAGGCAGATCCTTGAAGAGGACAAAGTCTTCTCTCCTGAAGTCCAAGGTAGTGAGCTTTCTGTGCTCCCTCCTCACTGCCCTTAGGATCCTAAACTGCACCATTTCATGGTCATGGCAGCCAAGGCTTCCCTTGAACTTCACATTCTCCACTAGCCCCTCCTTGCTGGTGAGAATGAGGTCCAGCACAGCACCTCTCCTTGTTAGCTCCTCTATCGCTCGGAGAAGGAAGTTGTTATCAGTGCATCCCAGGAACATCCTGGATTGCCTGTGTCCTGCTGTGCTGTCCCTCCAACAGATGTCAGGGTGGCTGAAGTCCCTCACAGGGACCAGAGCCTGCAAATGTGAGGCTATCTATCTATCTATCTATCTATCTATCTATCTATCTATCTATCTATCATCTATTTATCTATCATCTATCTGTCAATAGAGGGACATCTATCCATCTGCTTGTTCTTCCTTTGCGTGTTGCGTGTCCTGTAGCAGACTCCCACTATAATGTCACCTGTATTTTCATTTTCCTTTCATGAAAATATATCTCAGTAAAGATGGAGAGAACAGCAGCACTAGAAATATGATGGCTTAGCAAAATTCTAAACAGAATGACTTTAAAATCTTTCTCCGAAACACTGAAAATGAGTTCCTCAAAATTCTATATTGTGAGAGCTAGGGTAGTCTTCATTTTACTGCACATCTAACATAGAGTGAGATCTACTTTTAGTACTGTTTTACCCAAAGAGTCACTGATAAAATCTAATCTGGCATCTAGTCTTTCATTATAAAATATTCAAACAATTTTTCCTGCCCGCAGTCACAGAATCAGTTGAGTAAAGCCCCTCCTTCTGCTGCTTTTTGTGTATTCCTGAATAAGGGGCCTACTGGTATGAAAACTGCACTTTTTTGTACATGGCTCTTGGATTTTATTCTGGATAAACCCTCCTAAATTGCTCCGGCTAATAAGCAGGTGTCCTATCACAATGTACGCAAGTATGCCAAAATAGAGATACTTACATGGGTAACATTAGGCATGTTTCAGTACTTTGCTGAGTGGGAGACATGGCATCTGTGAAGTTGTGTGATTACAGGGAAGATCATGCCCTTATTGCCTGTAATTTGTACAGACCGAATAGTTCCTGCAGCAAGAGGACCGAGCGAAGTTCTGCAGAGGTTAAGAGAATAATTAGAAGGGGAAGACAAATCCCAAGAACACATTGAAAAATAGTTTTTTCTTTTCCTTTTTATTTTTCCCAGAGCTTTATTCGTTTATTGTAGAAGAACAAGAAGAAAGGAATACTCAGATAGTTGAACCCTCTCTGGTAATAATGATGTTAAACATCACAAGCACATTTTATGTATACCCACTCAAGAGGGAAGGTAAATGTGTTTTGGAATTTCATACCCTACTTTGGTGCTCCAGTTATTTTATGTTCTGGTCCCTATGCTACCAAACAGTCTATTGTAATTTATTTTATTATTCTATGGCTTTGGTTGGGAGCTTGAAATGATATATAGTATTGGAAAATGAAAGCACTAAACATAACAGTATTCAGTTACCATGCCCTTGTTTCTTTTACTTCTCTGTTGTGATATACGTTGGACTTTTCCCTCTACAATTCAGAATCCTACAGAAATGAAATAGCAATGGAAAAGAGCTATCAAATGTGAGCAATAGTTAGTGAGGACATTTATGTCCAACCCAAATCCTAATGTTAACTTTGCATTCTTGAACAAAATGTTGAAGCCTGTAGGAAGTACTGTGCTCAACACCTCCCTGAGTCTGGTGCTGGGACAAGCACCAGTGTTTCTTAAGAGTTCCATCTTATCCTAGTCAGATTTTCCCATATTTCTCACCCTACTTTGATTATGCCCCAAAAGATCTTCCTTTAAGTTAAACAGGTATTTCACAAGAAAATAATTAAATAATTACTGAAGTTTTTGTTGTTGTTTGTTTGTTTGTTTGTTTGTTTGTTTAAGTACTGTGCAGGATTCCCAGGGATCTTTGCCACAAGAAAGGCACCTGGATTAAGTATTTTCTCAGTTCACCAGACGGAGGCAACAGGAGCATATTAAGGCAACCCCACCACAGCTCCATGCTGTAGTTGCCTCTAATTTTTTCTAAATTTGGTCTTGGCTCTAGCTAGCTTAACTGAGCTCCTCACTGTTTCCCAGAAATGCTGACGGGGTATCTTTACTGCCTGGAGTTACTGCTGTAGAGGAAAGCAAAGTAGTGGGTGAGGCCTCTGCTCAGTCATCAAGTACTGTAATTAAATCTCTTTATATTTATGGTTTCAATCCAGTAGCCTTAAACCCATAACAGACAACAGCTTCTTTGTCAACTGAAAAGTCCAACAGTTGGAAAGGCTCACTTGAAAATGCTGCTAATGCTCCTGTGGCACTACGTGGTCTGTCCACCATCCAGAATGTGGGAAATGGAGTTCTTCCCTGATTTTAACTCTTGGAAAAAAATCGATCCTATCTTCAGATCAATAGAATAAGAGTATATTTAGGACTCTAAGTGTATTATTATTATTATTTTTTATTGTGGAAATCTGTTTTCATTATTTCAGACAAATATCCAATGCAATCAGGAGATGGCATGCTGCTTCACTAAAAACAAAGCTAAAGAGCAAGAGAGAAGTCAGTGTAAGGTGCACATACTTAATCTAATTTCATTAGGTGGGTGATCTTGAATTAAAGTAGAGAAAACAGCAAGCCTGTGTAAATACTCTCAGCTGTTTTTCAAAGCTAATGATCGGTTTCATTTTAGCTAAACTGACTACATAAAGAAGAATAAGGTCTGAGTGCCAAATGGGCTGAAATGAGAAAAACTGAATTATAGCACATAAATCTACTTTGGTGTAAGTCTGTCTGTAGGTCCATTTGCTTCCAGGTCAAAGTGTAAAAAATTCAATTTATAAAGTCAATAACAAACTGCCAGGGTGAATGTTTTTTGTTCTTACCTTATATCCTAAAGTCTGATTTAACCTATTACTCTGTTTTTTTCAGATATTCCATCTGGAATAAGCCTTCTATGTTTAATGCCTTAAAAAGCATTATTTTATTTTATTTTTATGACTCAAAATAAATTGCAGAACGTGGAATTTCAGACTAAGTGCAGAAAGCCTTTTTAGTTCATCACTGGCTCAGCAGTCTGCAAAACTTTGCCTGGATGTCTGTACAGTTTGGTGGTGTTGTTGAACCTCTGCATCTCCAAACTTTTTTTTTTTTTTTTTTTTTTTTTTTTAAAGCTCTTTGATGTAAGGTAGTTCTCTACAGATCTGAACTTCTGAACTCTGTATAGTCACATACTGTTTCATTGTGCTTACATATTTCTGCATAAATGAGGCTACTTGAAGACTTACTACTTTTGCAGACTTCAAAACCATTACTGGTATAATGTATACAGAACACAGATTATCGTGTGGGTTGTTATCCAATCCAAGTTATCAAATACTTACGGAAGTATTTGAGGTTAAATTTTGGATCACTGTCTTCCAATTGTTGGTTTGTAATCTTGACCTTAATCAACAATTTTTGTGTGCATACAAATATAATTTAATTTTCTCCACAGCTTTCATGTTCTAAAAGAGAATAATTTGCCTGTTTGATGGATTTATACCTTGAATTCAGTTTGTATTTCTGGATGCTCTACTATGCCCCTTGAAGTTTGGGTGAAAGTAAATAAAAAAGCTTTTATTTATGATTCTACGTTGTTCAGAGAAGGAAGTACCTCTTTTGTGAGCCGTATCTCAATATATTGAGACCATCACTGCTGGGTTGTGGAAATACTGTTGCGACAAAATGAAGTATATTGAAATTTAAAATGGAGCTTACACACTCGATGGAAAAAGAGTTCAGATAGTATCAGCTATTTCCTGAATTTCTGCACAAGCCCACATATTATATCTAGAGGACTTGGTGTCTGAAAGTAACCATCAGATATAATCAAGAAGTTAAATAACTACAGAGAAGAAAAATACTTTTTGAAAGAAATTAATACCTTCTCCTTCATTTTATCTGCTCAGAACAACCAACCAACCAAATCAACCAAACAAAAACTCCCAACCCCCCATATATCTTTTTTCTAAAAGCTTTTCACTGCCCATGACTTAACCCTGTGAATTTGTCCAGCGTATTTTGGTGATTTAGTATTCTCTTGACCAGGTGATGATACTGCTGTGACTGTACTGATGTTATTTTTGTGCAACAACTAGCTTTTGCTGGCTTGTGCTTCAGCAAAACAATTCCTCCCCTTTCTTGCAACTAAATAGTCATATACTAAGTTAGATGCCACTGACATAAATTGATAATCTGCTATAGTTCATTAAAAATTTCCATTCTGTATTTACGCCAAGAGAGATAAGCTGGGTGCCTTCCATGTAAGAAACTGCCTTAAAAACAGTTTCTGTCTCTCTGCTAGAAGCTTCAATAACATGCTGAACTACTTCTGAAGAAACACTTTGTTTGTACATTGCCCAACAAAGAAATGGATATACTAACACATTTCACAAACAATTATTTTTTTCCTAGTTGAATTACATATCCAACACAAGGCAGTCTCTCATTTCTCATAATCAGTCTTATCTCCAAATTCAAGGTGGAGATTTGGACATAATAATAATGCACTATATTGTTTTCTTTAAATGCATGTCTCAGTAAAATATTTGTGCTTTATATCTGTTGATGGGGGACTTCTGCAGCTGTGCTGGTAGTTGTGAAAGGTAGTGGGTATTGTGTGCATTGTAGTGGGTGAAAACAAGAAGATGAATGTAGGCATTGCAGTTTTATATAATATTCATATACTGAAGCAAGTGTCTCATCTGAACTACACCAACAAGATATGAAAATACCATAACATTCCAAAAATTCATCTGATTTTACTGAATTATTTTTGCCAACTTTTTAAAGAGTTTTAGAGTCTTTTTAAAGTATTTATATCAAAAGAATGGAGTTTTCTAAAAACAAACAAACAAAAAAAACAAAAAAAAACAAAACACCTTGACTGCACTAAAAAAAAAGCTTCCAGATGAAATGTGAAATAGAAATTTAAATTCTGCAATGGATAATATTCTTTATTTGACTTGCTACATTTTCATTTTTATTTATTTATTTTTAATTTAGAGAAAACAAACAAACAAACAACCCTCCCCTGTTATTCATATGCTTTATGTTAAGGTTGAAAATGTATTTCATTATGTCTGTCCATATTGTAATGGAGAGTATTTTATCTGAGATGATCCTGCATGTTAAGTGCATGGATTTTGGCAGTTAAGGACTGTAAGTGCATTAACAGCAAGTGCTTCTGAGCCAAATTTATTTTTATGTTTTCTGGGGATGGGAGGAGGCTACAGGGGCTAGAAGCAGGAAATTAACACATTTTTTGAGACTATCTTGAGACTTGTGGTTTCTGCTATCACCAAAACCTTGAAGAAGTAAATATCCTTGTTATCTGTATTTCATATGCATTGGTCTGGCCTAGTCCAGTCTAATTTATCCTTTTCAGTGCCTTTTTAAGAGTTAAACACTGCTTTCTGCTTATAGGCATTTGCTCACTGGATACATCTTTAACTTAAAAAAATGACTCATGCAAAATTATTCATAAGTCTAACTGCTTTGGAGGAACAAAAAATGAAAAAAATGATGGAGTTCAGGGGTTAGATTTTCCACAGAATCACAAAATATGGGTTAATGTTGGAAGGAACCTCTGGTGGCCATCATTTGAATATCACTAAGGAGGAGACTCCATCACTTCTCTGGGCAACCTGCCATTTCCCAGTTATTTCAATACAAAACTCTAGGCTAATCTTGTACAAGGTAGAGCCTCATAAATGGCACTGTGACTGCATCACAGCAATAAGTCTAAATGGAAAAGAAATATTCTAAAAATCAAAGCACAGTGGCAAGTGGGTCTGCTTCCAGAGTTGTCTTCATTCCTTCTGGTGTAGCCTAAACAAGACATGTTCTTTTCTTATCGGTAGTCACCATCTCCTTTCTCTTCTACTTTCTACAAAACCAAGGACACACTACTATTGAAGATCTGTGTGCCAGCTTCTGAATTTGACTGTGCACTACAGCCATGCAGGAGGTTAGTGGTGGCTTCCATTGCTGCAGCTTGTCCTGAGGCATGAGCCTCATGTCACCTGTGTTGGTTTCCCTCTGGCCTTGCCCATGCAAAACATATGGCCAGATTTTACACACCAAAATCAAAGCACTAAAATCAAGTAGTAATTCAAAGCTGATCTGACCTTTTTTTTTTTTTTTTTTTTTCCTTATTGATTTTAATGAATTTTCTGTTAAGCTCATAAGGCATTTGCTTCGTGGATGACAGAATTATGGTACTAGAACAAGAGGGCCCATCGATGTGTGTAATTATTCGTCTCATCAATACTAGCAATTTTGCATATGTTCTCTTCTACAAAGTTTTTATCTGACAGCTGGCATTTCCAGTCAGTAATCTTCTTTGGAAACTACAGTCTCCCCTTCTTGATATCACTTTGTTCCACCTCATGCAGTAATTTGTTATCTGAAACTATGACAGTATACATCGAGTATTGCTTAATCATACCTGATCTTACAAACCATATAAACCTAGAGTCAAAAAAACAAACAAACAACAACAAAAAAACCCTCAAGCATTGCTCTTTGGATTTATTACCTCCATTTTAATGTGGTGTTCAGATAAGTTTACTATGTTTTCACAATCAGTACAGCAACAGAATAAAGTTGGTTTGTGACAAGTAAGCAAGTATTTGGTCTGTTACCTGTGCATTTTAATACCCAGACATACCTGCCTTACACATATTCTGCCTTATCACACAGCAAATATATAGCCAATCTGATGTTGAATATTGCCAGCTATGGGAAAAATAACCTGGTCAATATATAGTTCTGGCATAAGTTTTGGGGTGTTCAAAACGTAAAGATGTTTGTCCTTGGACTGTGACCTGATTCTCAGAATTAAAATGAGCTATTGCCATTGCTACAATCATCTAAGGTATAAGTCCTTTTCATTAATTATTCTATTTTGTTCCATCATCCAGGATTCATACTCCTCTCTCTTGTTTTTCATGTATCTTGCAATCACTTGATCTTATATGCTCTGTTTACTTTTTACGTTCTACAAATTAAAAAGATTCTGCTACTGTCTCCAAGGTGACCTACAGGATCATTTGCTTCAGATTTGAGCAAATGTTACTATATCTAAATAAACTTGTGTAGAATTGCTCTGTGATTTGGAATCTAGGTCAAAAAAATAAATACTATTAACTTTATATTGTCCATTGTTGTAAATGATCGCTTGCATTGATTATATCTAAAATTATGTTTTGTCCTTGGTAGCCTTTATAGTCAAGACTCAACAGAAAAGGTTGCATTCCCAGATGGTTTACTTGTTTAGAGATAACTTCAACAGGGGATTATATTTTATTGTATAGGTGTGGACAGGCTTGTTCTTAAGTAATTCTGGGCAACCTATTTGCTTTATGTAACTCACAGAAGGAAAGAAGAATTCTCCAAAGTTATATACACATAACACCATTATTTTCAATTTACTTGTACAGTTGTGATGGGGGCTTCTGGAGTAAACTATTGTAACTTTCTTCCGTATCCCTGATGTTACAAGAGTTCAGTATTTTGCTTAGTTTTGCCACAGATGGCTAATTAAACTACAGGTAAGGAGTGGTAATGATCTAATATTAATGCACTGCAGCAAAAGCCACTTGCAGTTTGAGCCAGAATAAGCAACACTGTAAATTAATCTGTGCTTTTGAAGGCAGATTAATTCCCAGATAGAATGCTAGCAGCACTAACATATTTTTAAAGGACTTGCAAAGGTTTAATATTTTTCTCAATATAGAAAGTGCTATCAATGTGTAAAGCTACATGGATTATGCCAAACAGATGTTTCACCACACAGGTTCTCATCCCCATAGGTACAGAACCTTTCTCCATATGTCTTTTGAGTGTGCTCTTTCTGCTCTTCCCCTGTTGTAGTGTGGGGCTCCTCCTATGGGAAACAGTCCCTCACAAACTCCTCCAATATGGGTGCTTACCATGGGCTGCAGTTCTTCAATAACTGTTCCAGCATGGTTTGTATCATAGGGTGTAGCTCTTCAGAACTGAACTGCTCCAGCATGGGTCCCCTACGGGCAGCAGCTCCCACCAGACGTCCTGCTCCACTGTAAGCTTCTCTCCATGGGCTGCAGTTCTGGTCTGGAGTCTGCTCCTGTGGAGGCTGCAGCCTCCTTGAGGTCACAACCGCCTGCTCCACCAGGGGCCTCCCCATAAGCCACAGGGGAACTGCTGCTGTGTGCCTGGAGCACCTCCTGCCCTCCTGCTGCACTCACCTTGAGGGCTGCAGGGATATAGCTCTCTCATTTGCAGCTCCTCTCTCCCAGCTGCTGTTGGGCAGCAATATTCCTCTGTTAAAGCTGCATTTAAGAAGTGCAAAGGCACAACCAGCATTGTTGATGGGCTTATCTTTGGGCAGTGGAATTCGCTCTTATCTAACGTGGCAGTTCCTGAGCTCTTCTAATGGAGGCCACGTCTGCAGCACACCCACACCTCATCCCCACCCCCAGCTACCAAAACCTTGCCATGTAAACAAAATACATCCTTGACAAATATCTCCTAATTATACCACAAACAATTCAGTGATTTAATTTGATATTTTTCCACCAGAGGTTATTCAGTGTTCATGAGTGACTTCAGCGTCTTCCCTCTGACCATCTTCACCTTTTACTGCAAACCATCTAATGCTGTGTCTCTTCACATTAATAGTTACAAGCACTTTCATTACAGCAGGGCAGAATCATGCAGTAAAACCTCACTGACCCAATATACATTGCAGGGAGGTGAGATTATTTGTTAGTTTTCATGAATATAACATTTGAGTCCTAGCAAACTCTCTTGCCATTTCATAACTTTCACTGTCAATACACCATCTACAGTCAGAGTGAACCAGACATTCAAAAGTAAATTTTCTTCCAGTGCTAGAACTTCAGCTGAAGAGAATGAGTGTAGCTCATAGGACCATGCTAATTTATAGCCAGAAGCTGTTTTTTGGATATTCTCTAAAAGAGGACACAAGCAAAACTGGGATAAGTTTTTTTTTTTTTTTTTTTTTTTTTTTTTTTTTTTCCCTGGCCCAAAGAAACACCTCTGAGTGAGAGAGACCTTTTATTATGATTGATTTGTCTGCAAAATGACCCTCAGCCTGATGCCAATAACTATGTCTGGTCGGTAGTACACACGTGTCTGACAGTGGTTGTCCATAGTTGCAGCTCTTCAAAGAATACAGATATGGTAAGACGTTTATGAAAGAGATATCTGTGTGTGATAGGCATGACCAATGCTCAGGCAAGAGCAATCTTGTGTCATGTCCAGAGCAGGATGCAAGCAGGCACTTTTTGATCACTTTGCCAAAGTTTTCTGCCCCACCACCTCTTGCTTCCCTGGTAGGACTCTCATGCTCCTCATTCATTTATGTCCCATTTTTTCAGTCTTTGTTACATGTCTGTTATCACTGATGGCAATTTCACTGTGGTTTTATTTCCGCCTTTGGAGATGATGAGGTAGAAATGCAAAAGTGCAGGTGAAATGTCTATGGATACTGAAGGCAGAAATGTAAAAGTATGGTAAAAAATACATAACATTGCAACCTTTTCTCTTTTGAACTGGAAAGTAGGAATGTCCTAGGCATCTTTGGGTTGGATTGCTCTATACATTGAGATATGGATACACGGGTCATTATCTGTAATACTGTGTACTTCCTTGTGTGACAATATAATCATTGAAGATTTTTTTAAAATGTCATAAATAAAGGTTTAATGCACTCCTGGGATTACTACTTCACATCTCTCTGCCTGCAGGCAAGAGAAAGCAAAAGTATTCTTTTTAATGAAATAACTGAAACTGTTGAATTTGTCTTCCATAGTTCATTAATCAGAACTTGTTTGGTTTCAGTAATTTTCTCTTGACACAGTGCAGCAAAATACACACAGATTCACTACAGATGATAGGATTCTTCAGAAAAGTTAACAGAAAGCTCCAAATGGAAGCTCGATTTGACATTTTAGAAGTAGCCTTGTGTCTGTTCCATCCATACAACTTCATTAAAGGAGGGAATGTACTCTCTGGGAAGGACAGAAAGAGGCACACTTTATAAAATATAGCAACACTTCTTTCAACTTCACAAGAGTATGGGCATTTTATGTGCAATCCAACTGCTGGCACATAACTAAAGGACACTAGACTTTTTCTGTAATCCTTGGCTATATCTTATTTACCTGAAAATACTTGAAATAAGAGGCAAGGCTACTGCATTATTGCACTACCTTTTGAGAGTAATCCACAGATTTCTGTCAGGTTAAGATCTTTGCAAACAAAGTGCTTCTGGACTAGATTCTGATAGATTTTGTAACAGTGTGTGCTACTGAGGAAAATTTCTGATGCTTTGTGAACTAGTATAAAATAATGATGATATTTTCTAGGTGGTTTAATGTAATTTTTTCATATGCATTAATATAATTTAATAACTCAATTGCAAAATGTGAATGGATTTGTGATCATGAGCTATCTTATACACCATAGTTAAGACCAGTGATATAGTTTTGCCTGTTATCCATATCTTCCACAAAGTACTAAATTAAATTAAAACAGTTAGGATTTGGATTAGGCTTATTTTTAAGATGCTTAGGTAAAAAAATAAAAAATAATAAAATAAAAAATGTGTGCCAGCCTGATACTTGTTTGGGGATTAGGTGGTGGATGATGACAGGAATCTGCAATAGTTTAGTTATCTATTTTAATTCCTTTCAACCTTTCAGTGACCACAAACCATTTCTATCTGATTCACATCATATGTGCATGCAAAATCTTAACATATTGTATGCTTATATAATATGTCATAAGAAATCTTCTGATGATCTCAATTAATTCACCAGCAGAGAGAAATTTACATTACAGAAACCAACACAAAATTTCCAAACATTAATGGGTCTCACTTTTGGCAGAATTTGCAGAGGAATCTGGATTACAAAATATCACTCATCTTTCCAGATCCTGAAACTCTTGGTCATTCATCAGTCAACCCTGCAACGCACTGGGGAAGGATACTGATAAAATAAGGAACTCAGATTTCTTCTTCACAGACAGTTTCTGTTATGTGGAAGTGCAGAAAATTCACCTTTCAGATCTGGCAGACTTTTTCAGACACAAGAAATATTCTTAAATTAAGATAAAAGAAATACAGTGCAGTGTAGAAATACTTCAAGTGGCTCACCTATGTTCTGTGTTGGGATCTCCTTATCACCCAAAAAAGTAAAAAATCCTCAGAAGTCCTCATGACCTAAAAATAAGTCAATCCTATGTCATCGGTAGGTATATATATAAAAAAAGGTTCATTTTATTTTAAATTGCTGACCATGCAAACATCCTTTATGTATGAATGGTTACAATTTAGTAGCTTAACAAAAAGTTATTTAACATGCATAATAAGTCCCTGTAGCTGCTATCATTAAATTGCCTAGTTTACAATATTAAACCTATTTGTATATATATTTCTTTTCTGAACCAGTTTTAATGTACAATAGAATCATGGAATCATATCTGCTAGATATTGATCAAATAAATTACAGAATCACAATCACAGCATCACAGAACAGACAAGTTTTGAAGGGACCTCTGGAGCTCATCTCTTCTAACAACACTACTCAAGGAGAGACACCTAGAGCAGGTTGCCTAGGACCATGTCGAGGTGGCTTTTGAATATTTCCAAGGAAGGAGACTATATTGGAGTCTTTCCAGTATGTCTAGGTCTCTCTAGTACTGGGCGCCCCACGACTGGACACAGCGTCCAGGTGTGGTCTCACCAGTGCTGGGTAGAATGGAAGGATCATCTCATGGCCTGCTGGTGATACTTTCCCTAATGCAGCCAAAAATGCCATTAGCCTATTTAGCAACAAGGACACACTGCTGACTCAGGCTCAACTTGGTGTCTACCAGGACCCCTAGGTCCTCTGCAGAGCAGCTTTTCAGCTGGCTGGCCCCGGCATGGAGTGTTGTCTGATGTTGTTCCTCCCCAGGTGCACCAGGACTCTGCACTTCTTGCTGAACTTTATAAGATTGTTGTCAGCCTACCTCTACAGCTTGTCACGGTCCCTCTGGATGGCAACACGGCCTTCTGGTGAGTCAGCCACTCTCACCCAGTTTTGTGTCATCTGTGAATTTACTGAGGGTGCACTCTACCCCATCGTCCAGATCATTAATGAAGTTGTTAAACAAGACTGGACCCAGTATTGACTGCTGTGGTACTCCACTTGTTAGTGGCCTCAATTACACCTTGTGTCACAGACCACTACCCTTTGAGTCCAGCCTTTCAGCCAGTTGTTTATCCACCTTACTGTCTGCTCATCCAGACCATGCTTGAATAGATTCTCCGTGAGGATTTATGGGGGACAGTGTCCTGATATATTTAAATGTCATTTTCAACTGTTACAAATGTCATTGTGCAAAATCAAGTGAGAAGTGGTAGAAACAAATTGAAACTCTTAGATGTAAACTGAATCTTGGTGACCGTTTACTGGGAAAGAAAGCACGATGTGAAATACTGGGAGTGACGACTATAGTAGTACTGAATTGATGCGGGCCTTGTTGAAATTTATAGTAACTTTCCAGGGAATTTAGTAAGAAGGAGATTGAGCCAACATTGCTTGCTGCTGGATAGAGCTTTTCCAGCTGCTAAGAGGCAGTTGTTCCTTCATTCAAAACGGAGGAGGTAAAGGTCAGTGTTCAGAAATCACTGTGACGATTTATGGACAATGATTACCAGGGCTGTCTAAAGGACCGTGAGTTTTTGGAGAGCGTAAGGCAACAGCCAAAAGAACTAGAAGTATGATGGAAAAAAAACACACACACACACACACACACACACACAAAAAAAAAAAAAAAAACAACAAAAAAAACTTGCTCAAAGTATTTGTAGAGAGAGAAAGTAAACATTATGAGGCAGTAGAAAAACTCATGGACAAACTGTATCTTTTTGCTGTATACTATATTGTACATAGCATGTGCTTTAGCACTTCTAAGCACAATTACAACACAATATTTATTTTGCTAAGACATACAGGTATTATAATAGGTGCTGGATAGCAAGATAATGCAATTCTTCTACTTGAGGCCATCCACTGACCAAAACTTGGAGATGTTTTCTTCCTCTGTGAAGTCCTATCTAGATTTCCATTAATCTAAGAACACAAATAAAAGCTCTCTCTGTCATCTCAATTTCCTTGCATACCTTTGTTTATTTAGAAATACCCTACTGAGATAAAACTACTAATTTACAGCATGTAGTTTTGGAGACAGCAGGAGGCTTAGATAATAATCATAAAAGACAATAAAATTATCAGTTTTAAAAGGGTGAAAATATAGCAACAATGAAAGAGACAATCCACAGACACAGAAACTCTAATTGGACTTCTTGGCATCTTGTCAAAATCAAATCTTCTTGCCTATTAATATGGCACCTTTCACTGAAAGATGTCAGTGGTAATGCACAGGAAACATCTGTGACCATAACATGTCTCAAGTCTCTGTGTAATAGCCTGGAAGCTAAGACATCTATGCATGGATAAAATCTGAAAATTCCTGTGCATTGAAATTAGACTCTGTAGTGATTGCATAAGCATTTCGTGCAGTTTGGTGTCTCTGGGATCCAGATGAAATATATATTGATTCCTTGGAAATGTCAGGAACCTACCTTGCTTGTCTGTGAAATATACAATCATATATAATACAGGAAATTTGTGGCTGTGAAACCTGAGAGTTGACTTTAGAATTTGAATTTATTTTAGTTTATCAGAAAACAACTCTGTCCTGGCCCATTCAGGTGCCTATGCATGTCAGGGGAAGGGAGCTAAGCATTCTGCTCTCACATCTTTCAGTAGAATTAGTTGAATTTAAAATAATCAATTGAATTGAAGTCATGAGTGATTTCCAAGTGCGACAAGGCAGAAATATTGCTATGGGTCAATGAAACAAATTTATGGATTGTAATGTCACCAAACTCAGAAGTCTCTTGAGATTCATATGGATCCAGATTTTATATTTGTACCTTTTCTCATACTGTTTCTCTAATTGTTGAGAAAGAACAAGTAGTGCAATAACCAGTGGTGCAATAATCAGTGGTGTGTAAGAGGAGCCGAGTGTTCACCATACAGAAAGAAGCTCTTAGGCAGATAATATCAGCTTTTATAGAACCAAGTACTCCTTAGAATTGTCCTATAAAACATAGGGTTAAAGCTAATCTGATTTACTAATTAGGAACTGTGCTGACTAGGAGTTTGTATCAGTGCTTGCAGAGTCTCAGGAAGTTGGATCTGGGCTTCAAAAGAGATAGATGAACTGTTGCTGCATTAACAACATTATGCTGCTGTTATTAATGGGGATTAGATGTCATAGAATCACAGATTGGTTTAGGTTGGAAGGGACCTCTGGAGCTCACCCGTGTGATTAAGTATGGCCAGATACAGCAGGCTGCCCATGACCATGTCCACTGTCATACGTCTATGACACCTAAGGACACGAGTATTCTCAGTGAGGTTTGTAGGAAAGTCAAAAGAAAATTAAAATCCCAAAATGTTTCTGAAGCTTTCCTGACAGTTTCTTGAACACTGTCCCTCAAACTGTAAGTGACAAGAGTACATTAGATTCCCTACTCCACCATACATTTTTGCCAAGACAGTTGGCTGGAGATGCCTATTTTAGGGCATGCCAGTAGACTAGGCAAAATGGATTTTGCTATTTCTGTTACTGGCATCTGCACTGATATTGTCTATCTCTATAAGCTCCTCCAGCAGCAAGTTCCGGAAGATGGTGAAAACCTCCAAATGTCTTTGAAGCTCTGACTGCCAGGGTGGGCAGTATAGCTCTTTTTTTCCTGGGTATTTTCTATTTCGGGGGTAAAGATGACACACAAGGAATAGAAGTCCTTCTGCTCCATTTCTTTTTCCCCGGACTATTCAGGGAGGAAGAAAGAAAATGCTATACTGAGCAAACACAAGAGAAGGTGTGAGATCTGGTGTATCTTTCAGCAGTTATTTGGCTGTCTAAGTCAGGTTTGCCTATGCTTAAATCTGACATTACAAGCTATTATTGTTTGGAGTAGTTAATATTTACAGTCACTTCTGGGAAGAATCTATTTTTAAAACTACAAAATACATGTAGCAGATGTTAATGTGGAGAAATAATACCACTCCTGCAATAAGCATGTGACCTTACTTGAGTAGGCAAGTCAACCTCTTTGTGTAGTGCATTACCCTGTGCTACATGCAAGAGATTCCTGCCTTACTGATATCTCTGGAAAAGTTCTCAAGGTCAAAGGCAAAGCTATATCTAGCACAGGCATGGCTAGTCATTTGTCATTTCCTACTTCAATAGTCAGTAACATGCTGTAAGATATCTGCAGAAATGACAGTTTTGGAATGAAATGTTTTTTAAAGACTCTCACTTGACTATTGAAATTCACTTTTTTTTTTTTTCAGGAAAATTCTCCAAGATAAAAGAAGTGCGTATTAAACAGTACATCTCTGTGTAGAAATCCAAACAGCCAAATGCACTTAAAACAAACAGTACCTCCTTCACACAACAGGAGCTATTTACAACTTTGCTAAACCAACATTGCATATCTCAAGCTGTTTCCTCTTCAGTGACCCTCTCTTGTGCCCGCTAAACTTAATGGAAAAATACAAACTGAAATCTGTTAGAATAGGATCAGGCACACTGTGTATAAACAATTCTGTAAATAAATAATCCAGGCATCCCTGTTCAGTCTTGGGCTTCCAAGCAATTGGTGTTAGGTGACACTTAATATTTACTTAGGGTAGGATGATGAGTCTAGTGACTTTCAATCTATTTTGCACTTCAATGTGTGCGTCTAGTAACTTTCAATCTATTTTGCACTTCAATGTGTGCTAGCACTGAGGAATTGTTATAATGAAACAAACTGTGCTTTTATTTCTAATTTCTAGTTGAAGCCGCTGCACAGTGCAGCCTGCTCTGAACAGGATCAAGGTTTTCTTGGGCTGCAGTAGGAGCTGGGAACCCACCAGAGTCTAACTGTGCCTCTGCAGCCACCCACTACAGAGGTGCTGGGATTGACAAGCAGAGGAACAGATCTGCAAATTGGGTCTCATCTTCTTAGGAGATGGAGACATTCTTCCAGCACCAGGACTACCACTCTTCTTCACACTTGGCAGCTCATTCATCAGCAGCCCGTTTGCATTTCCAGGCTACTGACACTAGCAACATAGATGGTGGTCCTTTTGGTGCTTCTTAGTGGTTTGATGTGATATGGTAACTTCTTGCCTTGCTTGAACCTAGAGTTGGCCTGCGTAATCTCAGATGGCTGGATTTTTGAAAAAATAATATCATTAATATTTTACTTTACTTTTGTTATACTTAGTTGGCCAAAACATCTCTTTCTGGGGCTCAAGCAAAAGTTTTCACCATAGATTCCTAAAAGGAAAGAGTTAGATCTTATATGTGCCATTAAAACAAACAAACAAACAAAAACAAAACCAAAAAGGTAACACTGACATTGACATTATAATAATAAGAACATAGTGTCAAGCTTCTAAGTCACTTGAATTTCATCATAAGTTGAGTTATTACTGAATGCTTATCCAATGTACTTGCTCATCTCTAAGGTTTTATGTAAGTTCAGATATAATGGATGATCACAGTGACATGCATTTGAGTACAACAGTTTTTCAGATCACTCAGTGGGCATGCTGTAAAATATAATAGCATCTGTTTAGAAATCTAGCTCTTCAGACTGTTACACATTGCAGAAACAATTAATAGTTAGGAAATAGTTAATTATTCAGGGTAGACGTTAAGATCTCCCAGGGGTGCAAGCCTTTTAAATGAGCAAAATCTCATTCTTCAGGGCTTTTGTGTCAACACTGCTCTGTGTCTTGCTGCACCAGGTGAAGCAGGTTAGCAGAGGTGCTGTGAGTTGAAGGTAATGACCATTTTTTTTTCTGTGCAGTTCATGGACCTGACATCTTGCAGCTGCAAGGCAAGACACTTGAGCTTATGCCTCTATGAAAGATTTTTACTCAGCCATTGTCTTACATGGGTTTGATGAATTTCTATTTGCTTTTCAGCAGTGTGCATTTGTGGAGGCACAGCCACTCAGTGACGCCCAATGCTGCAGTAGCTTTAGGAAGATTTGGAGCTTCAGAGGCTGCTGTTTCCCTGAGATAATTCATGTAGGAACCCCTCATCTTTCAATTTTTTCAGCATTTCTCAGCCCACAGTAAGAGTGTCATATGCCCTGAGTCAGGGACATTGGCATAGGAGGGAGTGTGCTTTGTAGGAATGCTCATCAGCTTTCTACTCTGTGGCAAGTTTGAAGGGCATTTTATCATCCTGGGTTGAAGTTCAAGGTAAGGGGCATTTTGGACTGAGTTCTTACTGATGTGGCATTAAGGGACATGGTTTAATAATGGGACTCAGTAGATCAGCTTGGTGACTGGACTTGATGATCTTGAAGAACTGTCCAACGTAGATGATTCCATGATCCCATAGCTGCTGGCCCTATTCATGCAGCCTGCTGCGTGGTTTGCCTGCCAGACCCACTTGCCACCCTGTGTATGCCAGGGAATGCATGGGTTGACAAGCAGCAGTAAATCCCTACTTTCAAGTGCAGCAGCCTTGCATCTTAGCAAAAATAAGTGATTTGGACAAACACATATAGATTGAAGTAGTTCTTGGATATCTAGTGTGTGAAATAACTCTTCAGCTAAGCACTAGCAGAGGTAGGCACTAGCAGAAGTAATAAAAAATGTCTCACTCAATCTTATTTTTTTTTCCAAAAACCCTCCCAAACCTCAGTTTTATTGAAAAATTCTTAAGTAGTTGTATCTGAAAAGAAGGCTGGCTCCCTAATTCTCAGCCTCAATGCTACTTTAAAAAAAGTAACAAATAGTCTTCGAACAGTGCTGTGTTAGTGGAGAATCGAGAATCAATACCCTGTTTCTCAAGTTCTCAGATGTCCTTTGCAGCAAGAGGTAAGCAGACAAGTGTGTACAGCTCTGGTGTTGTACTCTTATTTGCTTCTAACAGGGAAATGCTCTGTCAGGAATCTCTCCACGGAAGTAGATTGCATGCATTATTGCATGAGCCATGGATTTTAACCCATAATATTCATGTGGTTCTGGTGGTGAATGTTACATGTGGGAAGAAAATATTAGCCTTCAGACTGATGAAAAGACACTTGTAAAACTTGGAAAGCCCTGAATAAAGCAGATATATGCAAATGCGCACATTAAGAGGATGTTGGTGGAGTGGGAGACAGCCCTTCATATTCTCTTTCATCAAATTGCCTGATTGAACTAATGACCAAACTGTCCTTACCTGCACTGGATTCTGAAAGTTGCTATTAGCACAAACAGTAACTGCATCTGAGTCATTCATTCCTTCTCCACAAAAATGCTGTTGTTGCAGTGGCATTTTTTTTTTTTTTTTTAGGCAGATAAAACAGAGAATTAAAATTCTCTTGAGAGCTGCTTCAATTTACTATATATATAGGAACCTTAAAAAATATTGCAGAAATAAACTTCTCTTTGCCCTTAGCAAGTAAGAGTGACACTGGAAGGCAGTGTGTGTAGCATTGTTCTGTGTCTTACTAGACTTTAACTAGACTGCCAGTTAGTCTTTTATTTCACTGTAAGGCAGGTATAGGCTTCTACCTGAACTGTGCTGTTTTTCACCTGCTCAGCCCTGTAGAAGGCCTATAAAAATGCAGGCAAAAATGAAATCATGTCCTAGTGCAAAGGCTAAATGCAACTGTATGTGTAGCCTTGTGCCTGTGCATGTACAAATGATCGCAATGAGAAAGAAAAGGACAGGAAATGACAAGGCTTCTTGTCTCACCAGCGCAGAAAACTGGCTACCACTGAGAGGGAGAGCATGGAGCGTCTGCACCGTGTGAAGAGTGCGAGCTTTGCCTGCAACCTAGCACCTCCCAGGGTTCTCTCTGTAGCAGGTGAAGGAGTAAACATTTTGTGTGTGTCTGTGTGTGTGTACAGATCTGTAGATATACAGGGAACTTAGCTCGTCTGTTATAAAATCAGCCTTTCTTGCATATCTTATTTTAAAGCAAATTGCTCATTTTTAGGTTCATGCCATGAGCTCTGACAATGTGCCTGTGCACTCAGCACAAGGTACAGTTCTCCCATTTAAAGACAACACCCATGCATGAAACTTTGCAGAGTGAAGGTTACTGTGTACTGCAAAAAGGAAAATAGTCCATGTTGTGTCTTGGTCTCCCTTCCCATTACAAAATCCAACACATTGCAGCCAACTGTTCCCATGAGTCATCTGTCCAGTAATGAATCTCTGCTATGCCAAAAGCATTCGAAACCACAGACTAGAATTACTCAGGGGAATACATTAGCTGGAAATTAAAGTTTAAAAGGCTCTAGCTCTTGTTTCTCCTGTGGATGCTACTTTAAAATGTTTCTAAGTGGAAAATGGGAACTTGCTACTATTTGGGACAGGGGTAAGTGGGAGTGATAATTCCTCTGTGGGTTAAAATGGTTGTTCAACAACAGCAAAACCAGGGACAACCATAAGACATTAAAGCATAAAGTACCTCCAGAAAATTAGCACCTCATTAAGGGAAGAACTAAATGTTATTCCTACCTAATTATCAGGAATCCAGGAATCTGTTTGAATAGGGAACAATGCCAGCTGGGTAGTTTTTTCTCCTTGTACCTTTTGTGACAGGGGTAATCTTTCTTTTTTTAAAGTAGTAGACCAAGAAACATTTACAGCTATTAATGCTCAAAACAAGATGGTCTGTCAGTTTTGTTTGTTTGTTTGTTTGTTTTACCTCTCTGCCAGGTGAAAGAAATACTACTTTGTCATACACATGTTCCCAGTCCTTAAATCAAGGAGTACCATGGGAACATGAGTTTACTGCACTAGAGGCAACTTCTGCTGTCTATGTGGAAAACCAGAGCTGCAATGTAAATGCTGTTGTGAGAACTGGAGAACTGGAGGGTTCTGTGGAGAATATCTAATCTCCTTGGAAATCTGGGTCCATCCCTAAAGATGTAGCCTCTGTTTCCTTCTTCATCTGGGAAAAATCACCCATTTTTTTCTAGAGGTTTTTTAAGCTGTCTTTAATCCTGGACTCTTCACGCATGTAGATGCTGTGACTGAGGTGAGCAATGGTTCAGAGCCACCTGGAGCTAGAGAGGTTTTCCTTCAGCAGATGAGTTTAAGCTGGATGTCTCTGTGTAACACAGCCCGCGTGCTCAGCATTGAGCCTGGTGCCATCTGGTTCTTGTGGTGCCTTCTGAAAGGGGCAGCTCCCTGCCTACTCCTTTTCCAGCAAACTAATAACAGAAATGATCATTAATATTATGAGCTGTTTGAAAAGCATCTGAACAGCTTACTAACTACCAGTGGGTGTCCAGAGGGTGCAGGAACAGATTGCATTTAATTTTTTTAAATTAATGTACTTAATTTCGTAATAGTTGTCTCTGTTTTTCACTGAATGTAACTGTTATTTCTGTAGCTCCTCTTGGGTACCAATATCAGTGTTTCTGGCACTACACCTGTGCATACCCTCCAGTCAAGTGGAAATGAATGAATCTTTATTTGCCTGCAGGCTGCTAGAAAAGTTCCTCTGACTTCATGGTGGGTATTGTTGCCATCTCTTTGTCCATGTGGTGGTGTTGCATACTCTTACAAAGTACTGTAATCCATTATAGTTGTATTGCTTTCCAAATGTTGGGCATTTTCTTGGCCCATGCTGTTTGCCAGAGCATGTGTAGCCCCATGTGATATGTATATTTTTTCTGTGAGCTCCAACACTGGCCTCTTCACCTTCTTTTCTGTTTTTTCTGCCTGAAAGTTCTTTTTTTTTTTTTTTCTTTCTTTCTTTTTAATGGACATTATTAAAAAAGAATCCTAATTTATGACATCAGAACATTATCCGTTCTCCCCCTTTACATTTTGGGCACAGTTTACAAGCCTCAGTAGCAAAGTCTATTTAGAGTTTTGCTGTATGAACAGATGTTCCAAAAAAGAAAGGGGTTATTTTTTTACCTGAATCGCTTCAATGATACAGTCCTAGTGCACAACCTTCTATGCTTAGAATGTTTTTAATATGTTTTTCCTGTTCAGAAATACCTCAGAGCCCACACTTTAAGATCATTTTGTTTCATTCTTTTTCTGAGCTCATGCTCTGAGCACTGCTCCTCAGCCCAGCACAACCAATTCAAACTGGCTTCTGTGAGAAACGTGTCTAGGTACAGTTCAGTGAAGTTGTGTCCAAGTCTTGAGAGAAAAGGAGTGGAAACTTATCATGCCGGCTTTGTTCTTTAAGCCAGCAATTCAGGAAATGATGTCTTCTGTCTGCACTGGGCAATTTCTATTGTTTAGCAAAACTCTCTACTTAAAGACTAGTTCACGTTCAGGAGCCTCTGTCTACTGAATTTTTCCCAGTCCCTTCTCCACACAGTCCAAACTGGGCTTACATTAGGTTGCACCTGCAACTCTAACCTACCACTTCAATCTTGGATCATTCAACACAGGCTCTCCTAGACTTTTACCTTCTCTTTTGTCCTGCCCAGCTGAATGAAAACAAGATATATTTTTTTTCCTCTTCTTCTTCCTGTATTGACAGTTAGCTTTCTTTTGGGGTGTTTCAAAATCAGCTTGTTTTCTGTTGCCATTGTTGCAGACATGACTTGAAGCCTTCATGAAATGCTGCTGTCTTTTCCAGAGTATGCTTCCAGTGATGCTATTCTTCCATCAGCTTAATTAGTTTTGCCTCATACCATGTCCTACTCAAAGAAACTTGAAGGCAGAGTTTGACATTGCTTTGCTTCATTTCTCATTTTTTTCCTATCCAAGTGCTCAGTCAGCACAGGAGCCTGTTCCAGCTAGCTGCTCCAAGAAGTGCGTAAAGATACAGTTCCCTGCAGACAGCAAAAAGTAATCTCTCTGATGCTTATAAAACCTTCTTAAGAAATTGCCATCTTTATCACTTCTTGATGTGAAATTTGAGAAATCCTTCCTCTGTAGCTCTCTTTCCCAACCAAAGACAGAAGGAAACATTCACTCATTGTCTGTCAGCGCTCATATCCCTGCATGGCAATGGAATAGGTGTCCTTTTTCCCTGTGCTATAAAATGTCTCCTGGCTCTAACCGTGATGATGTTAGTTGGCCCAGGTTTACTGCACAGAAACAGGAGTATTCTCTAATGAATATAAAGAGAGTTGGCTGCTCTAAGCTATTGGCATAGCTTAATGCCTTAAAGTAAATCAGAAAGATAGGTCGGCCCTGAGTTAAAACTTCAAGATTTGGCTTACTAGTAATACTTGAGCACAATTGGAGTATTGCCTTGGGGGTGGTCAGTAGTATTCTGAACAAAGGGAAAGCAAAATTTAAGTTTTATAAAAGTCTTATAAGAACTATGTGAATCTTTCTGTGACAGGCTTCCTCTGGTAATAGAGATGAACATGCTAAACCTTTTATAGAGACATCTGCTAGCCTATAAAAGCTGAAGATGTCAGGTCTGGTTCAACCTTTGCTTTGGGTTTCCATTTCTCTGCTTAGCAATTGCCTTTCAAAGCACTCTTGAGTGCATGAAATACACTCAGATCAAGGAAGAGACTTGTTCTTGTTTCCTGTGCTTTGTTGGTTTTGTTTGCCTTTTATTTCCCAGGGGAATGGGTCCCTATATTTAGAAAGGAAAAAGAATAAGAGACTGAGAAAGCTCTCTTGACTCTCCCTGCCTCTTCCCACTGGGATCAGACTGGAATCCTTGCTGTGGCCTGGCCTCAGTCCATGGTAACAAAGAAAAGCCTCTGATGGCAAACCATGAGAGCCTGCAAAAGGAGGAACATGGCAGGGTGGAAAAACAGACATGTTTTTATGTTTTCTATTCATTTTTGATGTATGTCTGTCAGACCTTAGTGTGAATACCACTGAGTGGTGTTACCATCCTTCTCTGTGTAAGCAGGAACTTGATAGAAGATGCAGTATTGCATGGCTCCCAGGGTAAATTTGCCCCAGTGGGCAGCTGCTGGCAGAGGCCACAGCCCAAGCCTTGCAGCCCGAGGGCTGTGTGCTCCCACTGTCAGCACTGACAAGCTGCTCTCCAATGCACTGACTTACGTGAATGCATGGTTGTCATTTCTTTTCCTCCTGGCGTCCACCACTTCTTCTCACACCCTCTCACTTGTCAGGGAGGGATCACTACTCACCTCCGGATGGAGAAACTGCACCTGACTCAGCTGGGCACCAAGCTCCTAGAGGAGTACAGATGCAAGAAGGCTGTGTGCTTCATTTTTGCCCACTCAGGACTGCCTGTGTTTTGATGGAAATAGAAAGCTCCTGTAGGCTTGCCTAAGCTTCAGGTCAGGGTGTGAAGGCACAGGAGACCTTGGGATTTTTAAAGGATTTTCAGAGTCTTAAATATACAACACTTTATTGCTGATTTTGTTGTTGTTCTTTGCTGAAATTAAGCTGTGAGACAAAGACAGGTCTTGTGGGTGAAGTTTTATTAGTGCTGCATTCTCTCGGTCAGCTTGTAGCCCATTCATCTTTCCTACTTTTCTTTAAGTCATTTGTGTGGCAGTCACATTTCTGCAGCTCTCTTCTCTTGGATTCTGTCTTCATTTCAACTAATAGCTTATGCTATCTGTCTTCAGTGTGTCAAAAAAAGTTGGAACCGAAGTAAGTATTTTTGAGCTCTCTCTCTCGAGCATCATCCAAGTACATGGTCTTTATTAAGAGCTTCTGCGTTTGGCTGATGGGAACTTGGGACATTCCCCATGGAAGTGCAATAATTTAATTCCCTAGACCTACCCTGGATCTCTTGTCGGTTTCTGCTATAATGGGATAGATGAATTTTGCTTGCACTGAGGAGCAATTACAAATTGATTAGTTGTCTCCCTCCTGCATGCTATACCTTTTCTGTCTCCAGAGGCTGTCAAGAGTGCCCATATGTGATTCAGCTGCACAACAGGTGAGAAGCAGACAGTCCACCTCTTCCCCTCTCAATCAGGGATTCGGAGTTTCAGACATTAGCAAGATCATTACGGCAGAGAGACGGGGAAGAGTGGGGATCTTACAGCTATTCTGGGTGAGTTCTCGTAAGTCTGTTTCCCCATACCTTTATGAAGTGACATTGGCATTTCCTACTGCACCATGTAGTGCAGAAATGTGTTGTTTAATTCTTCTCTTTCAGAGTTGTAGGAAGGGGAAGTTACCCGTAGTTTGTTGCACAGAAGAACTATCCTGTTATTTTGGATCATATTAATGAACGTTAGTTGTGGTTCTAATCATGTTTTGCTCACAATAGCTCTCTCTAATATCATGTAATGTATTTCTTCAGTCATCTCAATCTAATGATAAGCACTGAGATTAAGGGCTTCTGCTGAGCTGAGCTTTTGATTAAAAACTGAAATGTCATTGACAGCAATATGGGAGGATAATTGGATCTGGAAAAAGGAGTCAGCATGTGTGGCTACATGCTATGCAGGCAGCTGGGCATAAGAAAGAAGGGTGGAAGTGTCTCCTCTGGCTCCATACAGAAGACTGGCACAAAAGGAGAAGGGAATCTAAGCTTTTCTTATGGCCTCTGTCATAGGCCCTCTGGCTAATTGCCACAGCTCTGTTATATTGTGTTGCTGCAACACCTCATTACTCTTGTTTCTTCTGGTATGGTAGATACAAATTGGTGAGCCAAAAGACTATCATGTTGCTGCTGAGAACTGGCAGGCCAGGTCCTACTTCCAATCATTTTTTCCAAGAGAAATTTTATTCTAGTGTTGCATCTTTACCACTGTCAGTGTAGTGAAGAAGCAGGCCCAGACTTGCTGATGTTTATGGCTGATTGACAGCTGCTATCAAGTCTGCCCTGCTGAGTTAAATGTCTAAGCTGAGACAATTGCTAGAAAAATTGGTGCTTGACTCCTTGTTTTAAAGAAGTGTGAGAGAGGCTGAGAAGCTTGATAAGTGTCACTGGGCTTGGCAAATCCTTTGTAAGCTAAGCCAAACAAGACCTGGGAGCAATGACACTGTCCCACTCTTAGTCACACAGGTTGCTCAGGCATTACCCCTGGAGCTCTAGGCAAAGGGGCTGAAATCCTGGGGATTTCAGTGTTTGCTTGTTCTCAACCTTTGCTGTCACGCCCCAAACTCCTGGCCCTACCTAAGAAAGGATATAATGAAACTAAACTTAAAAAGCTACCACCACCACCAAAAAAACAAAACAACAAAAACAAACAAAGAAACACAACACACAGTGGCTGTTCATGTACGCCCTTTTAGATTAACATTAAAGTTCTTGAATTTGGATAGTGATACTGGGTACTGAATCATTTGGACCTGCTCATGTATATGGAGGGGCTTAAGCTTAGGTATTAGCTGTCAGAATTGCCTTCTGCTGAATTTTTAAGAACTAAAAATAGCTCAGTTAAAAACTGTATTGACTGAATAAGCTAACAGGTAGTTGTAGTACACCTATTAGGCATGCTCTACGAGTAGACTGAGTTTTAAATTTGTAAGTGGAGCATGAAGTAGGAACACAGATAATGCTCTTCCGCAAAACTGCTATTGTAAAACTGCTAGAGATGCCATGAGAGGTAGCAGTAGAAGACTAGAGTTTCACAGGTTGCAGCTTCTAATATTCTTACGTGTCCACTCCTCCTCAAAGACTGAAAGAATATGACGTAGCCCTCCAAAATATTGAGCAGATAGCAAAGTGTAGAGTAGAAATGGCTTCAGGCCTGTGAGTACCACTATCAAAATGCTGCCAACCAGGTTACTGAACTTTTGTGATAAAAATTTTCAAGCTCTGTAAATTGCATATAAAGTCAAACAAAAACCAAACCAACAATCAAAACCAAAGCAAAACAAAACAAAAAAGAGTTCTTTTGGTTGGTTCAATACCCTATTTTTCTAAGAGTCAAAGCTCTGTTTAGGCACATTACCTAAATGCATAGATGACCTAAATTTGAGTTCAGGTCAGCTTGAGTTGCCTACTAACTTCTGTTATAGAACGCACCATATTCCTTGCATCACTGAAACCTCAATAACATTGAAACTAACAATATTTGCAGAGAATGTGAGATAAGTTGTCTTTGTGCCATAATTGTTCATTATATTGACCAGTCCAGAGTGCTAAAGTCTGTACTTTGCTATGTTTTGTAGAAGACACTCTCTTGGAAAAGATGAACAAAGTTTTTTGTAATAAAAGGACTCAAGATAAAATTATTCTTTGTATTTTAAGTCATATGGAGTATTATGTTTTACAATAAGGAACTAAAATTACTAGTGACACCTTAAATGCTGCCATTCAGAAGAATAAAACATTAGCAAATATTTCAGTTCTTAAATATATTAAAACATTATGACTTATGAATATTATTTTTTTTGTGTAATGCCAAATGTGTATGTAGTCATACATCTTTTTTAACTTGAGCTGAATAAAATGATTTTTTTTTCCTAGGTGTCTAAGTAACTCTGGAGATTAAATAAAAAGCAAGGATCCGTGGCAATTACATTTAATCGGGTTATAGTATTTGGTATATAGACGGGTGCTATTAAAGCAAAACTCCATTCATTTTTACAATTCCGATTGTTTCTACAAAATAATGGACAAAAGAAAACAACTGACTTCTGGTCTTCCTTTGCAGTGTTCAGTTGGGTGAGGATTTAAATGTTTATTTATTTTGATATGTTTAATGTCAACCCATGCTGCGCTGGTGTTTTAGGAATCAATTTGCAGATGGGTCCATCACTATTCATTTATGCAAAAACTTTCTGGTGAGGCTGCTTAAGTGAGGATGAGATGGCAGCCTGGGGCAGGCTGGGTATTAAGCAGTGACTGTTGGAGCACTTTCTTTGGGATGCATGCCTCTGGCCTCCTTATACTTTCTGAGTGTTGCAGGAATGAGAGTTGTATTTTGCTTGCCTAACATCCCTCTAAAGTACTGGTTTTCTGTCTTGTGGGAGGTAAAAATTGGTGTTACCATGACATGCTAAGCGAAAAGCTCATTTTTCTTGAAAGCTAAATTAAACAGTTAACGAAATCCTTCTAATTTGCCTTCATTTTGAAACAAGAATCAGCTGAACAGCTTACTTGTTCCAGGAAATTTACTTAAGCCACTTTCCTCAACACTCCTCACTTGGACCTCATTTCTAATGTGTCCACCTCTCTGTCCCTTGAGTTAGAGGAGTTAATGTGCCGGCTGGCAGTAAACCAGCAGCATTAAAAAATGGTGTTTCCTTCTGTGTGCTTCTTGTTTACTTCCAAAATGGGAATTTGAAAATGTTTTATTTGAGGGTGCCACTGGCAAATGTGGGAAATAAGTCAGTAAGAGGCCCATCTGCTTTAGAATTTGCTGCTGCTTGTAACTTGAGTGCTGAGGTTGGTTTGTTTGTAATCTTGGTAGGAAGGTGCCAGGATATCGCTGTGGTTGGTGATACTGCAATGCTTTAGAAACCCAATTTTACTAGATGTAAGGAAACAATATGGTGACATTTCTTCTTATGTGAGCACAGAATAGGTGGTGAGCTCACAGTTATCTAGCCAACACCAGTTATGGAACTCAATATTTTAATAATTCTTAGTACGGTACATCAGCTCTTTCACATTGCCTCCCACTTAAAAATTTGCTTTTTATGGGATGATGTGAAAGAATATATCTGAAGTAAATAACAGGTTTGTTCTAAAATGGTCACTCAGCCTACAAGTTCCCACAGTAAGTTCCACCCCCATGTCCCCTTTGTTATAGCCCTGTATCCCCCATGTTTTACATATGGTATGTTGCTTCATAGCTACATGAACACTATGGTATTTAACTTGACAGGTATCAGTGGCAGTACTGGCTTTAATAGGAAATATTCAGAACCTATTTCAGAAGTCTGGTTTCAGAGTATGTAAGCTTCAGGCCTTTCACAACTGCATCTAAGAAAGTGCCTCTGCAGGGTATTACAGTGTCTTGGAAAATGTATGTCTAACATTAGAGGGTGCAAATGCTTTCCTCTGTGTTCATGTGTGTAAGGGTTTGCAACATGTTGGCTTAAGGCTTCATGTGTGGTAGCTGAACCAGATGAGTGGCCCTCTACGTTGGGGCACAATTTCAATGATCTTTCTATGAGACAGCAATATAAAGTAAACTTCTGGTGCTCACTAAATTGAAGAAAGTCTTCTGTAACTGAGTATTTATTGCTTTCACTTACATAACTAGTCTGGTATAGGACTGGATTAAAGGATTGTAATTGAATAGTTTGAGTAAAAAATGCATAATAATTATAGTGACTGCTTTACAAATTGAATTACATATTAAGTACTGGCTTAGTTACTGAGCCAATATAAATCAAACTCTCTTAACATTTGTATTGATTAAGGTCAATGGAGAATCTAATTTGCTATACCTATCTTTAACCTACACATAGCTTAAACTCACATGGACAAAAAAAAATCAAGCTGAAAACTTCATTTCCAAATTTCTGGCTGTTTTCCATAAATCTTGCAGGAGATATTTTATTGTTTACAGAGTAAAATATTGCACATGTATGCATACTGAAAGAGTGAAAGTCAAGCAGTTTGTTCTGTGACGTGTCTAGTAACCTGCTCTGCTTGTGTTCTTAGAAAGTTATAAAACCTTCAGTTTTCAGGTTAGGTCTTCTTGGTTTCTCTCTCTCTCTCTCTCTCTCTCTCACTCACTCATTCACTACCCTTTAAAATCTGGAAAAGATAGTGATGCTTTCACCCCTCTTTTATGACATTATAGTGGCTGTAACACTCATATAAAAAACAGATGTATGCCTGACTGACTCAGACTGCAAGTTCACATGTGCACCATCACAGCATGTGAAAATAGGTGGAATTGAACGCAGTCTTATGGTTATAGCCCTTCTCTGAAAAAGACTGTGACCTGGTTGCTGATCTCAGGACTGCTCCTTTAGTATTTTTCTCTATTTGTCTACACCCATTGTTCACAGGAAAATGTGTTCATATTCTTTGACGCTGAAATGATTTTTTGCTTTCCTTAAAGAAAACACAACAGCCAGTGGATCATATAATCCTACTGCTGCTGTACCCTCTTTCTAGTCATCTTGTGTTATGTAGCCTGTGCTCCTTTCTAAACAAGTAACACCTGGAAAGTGAGTGTGTGATAGCGCCATTGCTTATTTAAGGCACTTTCTGGATAGATAGGTTTTGCATCCACTTAGAAGAAGGAGTGTAAAGACATGTTGCTAGGCAAATGATCTAATCTTTCCTACAAAGCCAGCGTTGGTTCTAGAAACGAACACCCCAAAGCAGAATTTAATGTTCTCATTTCCCTTATTCACACTCTTCCCATGGCCACCTGCATCCTGTGAGTCCTAGCAAGGACAGAATGTTATGTCAGAGCAGAGCAAGTCACCTTCTTCATATCCATCAGGTCTCATCACATTTCTTATGACATTAAAAAGTAACATCTAATATAAGAAATGCTGTGGTACAATAAGAGAAGAGCAAGCAGTTATGAAACAAAGGAGGATAAAGAAGAAAGAATTCTCTGCATCTACGTGCCTTTGAGCTTGAGGTAAAACTACTTAAAAAAAAATTGTCTCAGATCTAATTAAAATTTGCAGATTAGTGCCTAATTATATACATATTATATAGTGAAGATCTGAATCCCATTTTGCTAGATGTTCACACAGTAAAAGTCAGTACCTACCACACAGAATCACTACCTAAATTAAGAAGTGAAGTAGAGTAATAAAGTATTAGAGGCTCTTTGAGTACTATCAGGTAATTTCAGACCTGTACTAGTTATTTGCCTATGTTTGTCTGTCCACTTACAAGGAAAATACAAAGCAGACTCAATACTGAACCCATATCTCTTGAATGGAACACACCGTCATATTAGTTTCCCCCCCATACAACAGTACCCCAGAATTATAATGTTAAAATGAGATAAAAGCTGGTGCATATGAATCTATTTTTTTCCTCCATCATTAACACTTAGCAAAGATAAACTAGACAGCATGCAGCTGTTCCACATAATCACAGGCTGCTTTAATGGACCACTATCTTAAATTCTCCATCTTTTGTTGTGACTTTTGAATGCCATTAGTTCCATTGTCAATAGAAAGGATTGTTTTTTGTTTGGTATTGTTTTTCATCAATTTTATGCTATGCTCCCTTTATTCTGTCTAGTATTCAGCTTGTATTTGTGCCATCTGGATTAGACTGGCTGCTGAAGCTGGTGATATAATGATACCAAAGTTGTCTTTTGTGCCAATGCTATTAATCTAGATCTTCCCGTAACTTGGATTTTGTAATCAAGTATGATAGAGATTCCACATTCAGGAGTGTTTTAAAATATTTTTAAACCCTTTTCCTTCTCTTTGCATGAAAGTAATAATGAAGTCCTTCCAAAATTAATATTCCTCACATATGAGTCTTCCTATGGAATTATTGGCACCAAGAAGATAAATGAAAGTGAGTGAGCTTGATTTAAGATGGCCTTGACTTCCATAGACCATTCACACCCTTTAGTACAATATGTTTAGCTGGTATACAGATTTTTGAGAAACTGCTGCTTTTTGATTTCTGTAGTTTGCATGTGTTTAACACCAACTCAACTCTTTGCTGTTATTCATTATATTTTTGAACTGCTTTGTTCAGGAACAGCTGTTTCTAGGATTTTAACATTTAAAATAATATGTATTTAATGTTTTAGTCTGGACTTTCTTTTGAAAGCTGGCTTTTGAATGAGTTTAGTCAAAGCACTTTCCCCAGCTTCCTTTAAATTCTCTCTTGTTACTTGGAAGAACATCTTTTGTCTAGGATTTTGCTGCACTTCTGTGGCTCAAAAACTTGGCATGAAAAGTTTTGTCTGTGATTTTGTTGCTGTCTGTTACTATCACTTATGAACACAAAATGTACCATGCACCTCCATTTAGTGATGACAATCTTTTTTGAAGTGGTATCTGGAAACTCTGCCTGCTGATAAAATCAAAAAAAAAAAAAAAAAAAAATTTTTTAAAGTGTTTAGGTGCTATTGAAAATCAGCTCCAGATTTGAAATGAGAGTTAAAACTTCAGCAGGGGGGGGAAAGCAGATTTCTGGTTAACCAATGGACAAATCAACTGTATTTTGCAGCTTTATGTGAAATTTTACCATGCCTTGAGTGAAACTCAGTGATCACAAATCTTCATGACTGAAATGTATGGAAATGTATGGACTGAAATGGCTTCATTGTTATGGTTATGTGAAATCTGTCAGCCACGAGCCATGTTCACTGATGTACTCTGGCTCACTTATTTTTGTTATCCCATTTTTAGTAGTTTAACTAGGTAGGTGAGTTTGGCCTAGGATTTCAGTAAGCACAGAACTCAGCTGAAACAAAGTAGTTTTTTAAGAGAAATGTTGCTGCTGTATCTTTTACTACAGTTTGTCCAAGACTAGAGGCCACCAGTTTGCACATTGAATAAAGTTGTTCAGAAAATGCTTATACTCACTGGCAAATAAAATAGTTAAAGAACATTTGAAAACTGTGCAGTTCATCTAGGCTCAAAATTAGCTTATGCATGAGAAAGTGTATCTTTAATTACCATCTTTGCAGAGGGAATGGGCTGTATGATTACTGAGGAGCAGTTCTTAAAGGAGATAATTAAGTTTAATGTCACAGAATGGCCAAGGCTAGAAATATTAGGGAATGTCAAGATCATAGGGATTTTGCTCACAGTAGACAAGTGCAGATGGTTTGAGAGGTGCTGACAAACATACTACAAAGAATCCCAGAGGCTTACTAAGAAATTCATATTTGTCTCTAAGAGATGTCTTACATTTGCTTAAAATCCATGATGCTGGGAGTAAATACTACAAATTCTGACAAAATTCAGGTTAAGTTTAGTGAAAAAATACTCACTTTTGCTGTGGACAGGGGATACAGGCAGGGAGTGAGCCCTAGAAGTAAATCAGGCATAAGTTTAGCTGTTGGTAACAGGAACAAAAACATATTTTGCTTTTCTAATCATTCAGTTCCCAATTTCTGAGCGTTAGAACCCAATTTTTAGTGAGTGTCTATGGGAGAGGGCTGGCAATAAGAACCCAAGGGGTGATATGGACAAGGTATGGCACAATTTTGGGTAGCAGCACCTGAGGATGCAGAGGCAGAGGGTGCATCAGTGGATTTATGTTGCAAAGACCCTTCATTAGATTCTCTGCTTTGTTGATGTTGTCTTGCTATAACTAAGTAGTGATTAAAATATCTCAAACAAACTTTTCAATGGACATATTAAATAATGCCCTAAAATAGTCCACAGATCTGGAAACTAGCAGCAAATCTCTATTTCATGGTAATTCCAGTCTAATAGTTTTAGGTAAAATGGTGTCAACATAGTGAATTGCTTACTAAAGTGAGGATTCCTTTAGTGCTGTTAAATTAAAAAAAATATATATATATATCCATTTTTTTTTAAAGTTCTGCATAAAACCTTCTGTTGATCACATTATCAGCTGGGTGTTTGCTTTAGTATGGCTTGCTACTGCAGCACTAGTCACATATTTGGGTATGTCAATAACCATTTTCTCTGTCCTTTTGGACAAGCATTCTGGTCCTTCCAAACACCATTTCTGGACACTTATTTCTGCAAAGGCTTCTGGATCCTTGCAAACCAGTGCTATAAGAGCTCTTGCTATCATGAATAAATCTAAACCAGAAAACAGTGTTACATAAGAGACAATATTTTCCACATGCATTTTCTTTCTCACTGCGATACATTTTTCTTGATTCTTCTGTGTAGCTGGTAGGTGATTTTTCATTGAATCTCAAAGTTAAACTCTTTGAGTTTTCCTAGATTAAGATCTACCTCAATAATCATTTAGCGTGAAAAGACAAGTTTAGCGTCCACAGTACTTCTTCTGGTTACTATTACTCTTACACATTGTTTTTGCTACTGTACTATGAATATTAATTCGATTGCTAATGAAGTTACCATCTTTCATTATCTCTGGATATGAAACATTTACATGCACATGCACTTCCAGAGGTTATCTCGTGTATGAAACTGGAAAGGCCTTTGCTCTCTGTGGACTGTACTTAAGCATTCAAACACTTCCTTTTTATACACAGTTCAACAGACCCTTTTCTCCCCTTGGAGTTCACTAAAGATGTGTGTAGGAGATGAATTTATTCTGCCCTGTTTGTTTCCTCCACCTTCTTCTTCTTAGAAACAATTAACTGCTTTTTATTCTGAGGTTATCCTCATACATTGGCAGAATACTTGTGTTTCTTCCAACATAAAGAATAGCAATATAAATTCAGGCAGTGTTTTTCTTTATGGATTCTCATTATATTCACACAAACAACTTCACATAAAATTATATAGTCTTAAGGGAAAACTAAGAGGAGAAACTAGTGAAACATTCAGCTTTCTGTAGAAGTGCATCATTGCTTATAATAATTTGGCACTACAGAGGCTTGCATATTTAGTTAAACAAAATTAAGGCCATCTGTGATCTCAATCATGGGTCCTTACTAGTTTAAACCAATGAGTGGGAATATTATTATTGGGGTCTTATAGGTTAGTTTTTGGCCCAATGATCATTGCCTGTGAGTACACAGTTTTGCAAACAAAACTGCAGGGACTTTACCAAAGACAAATTGAGAGATTATGAGATTAATGCAGATTTGAAATTTCTTGGTTAAATAGTCACAAAATACGACTTCATGAGATAATGCCAAATGCAAAGAAATAGCTGGAACCTGGGCTGTTTTTTTTTGAGGAAAATGTGGTTCTGCCTTGCATTACCTGGAGAACGAGCACCTGAATACCTTCATTGTACCTGGATTCTTCACTACCATCCCTCCACAATCTGTCCTTGACGAACATCTGAGAGTGAAAAATGATTCTGGAGAGCAAAGACAAGATTAGAATAACCAAAAAGATGAATTAAAATATTACTTTTCAATGAATTACTGTAGATATAAGTGTGCTGGTTTTACCCAGCTAGGCAGCTGAACTCCACCACAACTGCTCTCTCACTCCCTCTCCCTAAAGGGAAAGGGGGAAAAATATATTGAAAGGGGCTCAAAGGTTGAGATAAGGACAGGGAATTCATTCAGTAATTATTGTCACAGGCAAAACAGAGTCACCATAGGGAGATTAATATAATGTATTACATATTACTAACAGGCTAGTGCAGTCTCTAACGCTTTGTATCTGCCACTCCCTTCATGGTCCCTCTCTGCCCCTGCTCCCCGTGGGGTCCCTCCCACGGGATGCCGTCCTTCCCCAGCTGAGCCTGCGGGGGCTGCCCACAGGCAGCAGCTCTCCAGGAACTGCTCCCACACGGCTCCGTCCCACGGGGTCCATCCATCCCCCAGGAGCAAACTGCACAGGCCGCAGGGGAACTGCTGCTGCCTGCCTGGAGCACCTCCTGCCCTCCTGCTGCACTCACCTTGGTGTCTTCAAGGCTGTTTCTTACTCGTCTCTCTTCCAGCTGCTGTTGAGTTTTGTTTTTCCCTTTGTTAAATAGACTCTCACAGAGGTGCAAACAACATAGCTTATTGACTTGTCTGTGGGCAGCAGTGGATCCCTTTGGAGCCATCTGAATCTGGCCCTTATCTAACATGGGGCAGCTTCTGGACTCTTTTCACAGAGGCCACCCCTGCACCCCCCCGCTACCAAAACCTTGCCACGTAAACCCAACACAATAAGAAAGTAAAATCCTTGATCAGAAAAGGGTGCAGTCTCATAATTTATCTGCATTTTAAAACCTCTACTAAATGATTCCCATGATTCCAAGACATGCTTGGAGAACACTAGGAGTGCCAGAGAGAGTTAAAAGAAGGGCTGCTAAAATGACCCAGAGGCTGGAAAAGAGGCCTGAGAAGTTCATTTAATTCATATTATTAGAGGAAGCTGAGAGATGACTTGTACCAAGGCAAAAAAGAGGTATTAGTAAGCCTGTAAGACAAAGGGATAATGAGATTCACTGGATAGAAGCTGAACATTGACAATTTCAATATTAAAATAAGATGCAAATCTCTGGCAGGATAATTAAGCCTTTAAGCAGCCTAGCAGAGAGGATGGAGGACTCGCTTTTGTCTGGCAACTTTAAGACTAGATTATCTACCATGTTAATTTGAATTCTATAGCCTGAATAAATGGGTCAGACTTTGTTAAAATATTTTGATAGTAAATCCTGAAAATATTTATTGATTGCAGCAAACAGAGGTGATTTTTGTCATTAGTGACATTCACTACACTGCTTCAGTAGACTGATACATATATCCTAGAATCATAGAATCCTAGAATGGTTGGGGTTGGAAGGGAGCCTTAAGTATCCCCTAGCCAAAATAACATGGTAGATAAAAAAAAAAAAAAAAAACCAGACCAAGTTGCTCAAAGCCCCAGCCAGCCTGGCCTTGAACACTTCCAGGGATGGGGCATCCACAGCTTCTCTGGGCAACCTGTGCCAGTGCCTCACCAACTTCTGAGTACAGAATTTCTTCCTAATGCCTAAGCTAAATCTTTTAGTTTAAAGCCATTACTCCTGTAAAGAGATTACAACTAGTATTTTTTTTAATTTAAAGCCATTACTCCTTGTCCTGTCACTACACTCCCTGACAAAGAGTCCCTCTCCGGCTTTACTATAGGCCCCCTTTAAGTATTGGAAGGGTGCTGCTATAAGGTCTCACCAGAGCCTTATCTTCTCCAGGCTGAACAATCTCACCTCCCTCAGCCTGTCTTCATAGGAGGGGTGCTCAAGACCCTTAATCATCTTTGTGGCCTGCTCTGGACTTGTTCTAATATGTCTGTGCCCTTCTTGTGCTGAGGGTTCCAGAGCTGAACTCAGTTCTTCCAGATGGGATTTCACAAGAGCAGAGTAAAGGGGGGATATCACTTCCCTTGATCTGATGGGCATGCTGCTTTTTATGCACCCCAGAATACGGTTGGCTTTCTGGGCTGCAAGTATACATTGCTGGCTTTTGTCGAGCTTCTCATTGATCAATATACCCAGGTCCTTCTCCTCTGGGCTGCTTTCAATCCATTCTTGGCCCAGGCTGTATTTGTTCTATGGATTGCCTTGGCCCATATACAGGACCTTGCACTTGATGTTGTTGAACTTCATGAGGTTCTCACAGGCCCACTTCTTGATCCTGTCAAGGTCCCTCTGGATGGCATCCCTTCCCTCCAGTGTGTTGGCCGCACCACACAGCTTGAAGTCATCAGCAAACTTGCTGAGATTGCATTCAATCTCACTGTCCATGTCACTGACAAAGGTGTTAAACAGTGCTCATCCCAAGAGTGACCCCTGAGGAAAACCACTTGTTACTGATTTTCACTTGGATATTGAGCAACTCTTTGACTGCAACTCTTTGAGCGCGACATATGTATACATACAGAGGTCATTTTGTGAGGTAATGTCAAAGCATCTAAATGGTAATAGCAAGCACAATAAGTGTTGTCCTGTGCATGCTTGCTTGGCACTGTCTATTAGAGGAAAAAACACGTTGCATTCTATCTTGGCTCTATATATGCTGAAACCCAGGAGAGCAATCTTGCTGGTTCATAACACTTTCAGTTTGTGCAGATACTGGGTGGACCTTCGAGGTATGTGGTCTCTGGCAGCTGTTTGGTCTGTAATGAATGAAAAAGAAGAGATAATGGGGCATGGATTACATCAGTTTTCTGGAAACTGTTTCATTGCACCTGTTCAGGATTAGAATTTGTGAAGAGAAGAGCAAAGGAGCTTCAAAGGCTGTGAGGCTTTGGGGGTATGCATGGACCTACAGAGCAGGAAACACAGTGTGTCACTTCTCAGCTGATACTGTTAGTGTGGACTCTGCTGTGCACAGTGACAAATTTAATGTAGTCATTACTGTATTCCACAGCTGCTTCTGAGCTTGTTCATTTTCTTTTAAGATTTCTGTCCTTTAAGATTTCTGTTTCTTGCCTGATATTTTGGGAATATTGTGTTCAGGAAAACCAGGAAGAGGATCAAGGAGAGAGAAGAAATAGACTTCAAAATGGAGGAAGATCGCTATAACAAGATATAATTAGCAAGCTCTTGGCCTGATTGTGTCACGCAAAGGATAATTGGCCTGGAGAGTAGGCAGGTTACATACTGAAACTGACTTAGCAAAGAGAAAAGGTGAAGTGTTTGTGTTGTGCACATACTGTAAAGAAGGTAGTGTGAATTTAACAGCGTGGGATCTGGAGTGAGCATGCAAGCTATCATTTGTTGCAGCAGTGCATTTTGTGTGAATCTGCTAGGCTTCCAAATCTACAGCAAGCTGCTAAGGACTTTGTACAATAAACCTGCTTCTATTTAAATATCAGCTGTCTGACATCGTTTAAATGGAACATATAAAACACACTGCTTCTGCTTCTTTTCCTCTACTCATTTCCATATCTATTATGTATACTCTGTCTCCATGGTCCGCGATGATTACTTGATAAACCCATTAAGTCATCAGCAGGGCATATTTGCAGGGCATATCCACTCTCTAGATGTTATCATTGTTCAATTCAAATAAAGGTGAAATGGTTTGTACAGGGTGTAGCTTAGAAGCTGTTACCCACAGAGGCTTTAATTAATGATAATGCTGTAGCAAATAAAGAATATACTGGACAGAAAAATACTGTACAAAAAATCAAAAAAAAATTAGATTGTAGTGCTGTGTTTGGACTAGCAAACAAGCATAATATTAAATAAAAGGCAGTAAACAATGATAGAAATGAAAGCTGATGCAACTAAACAACAGTGGATTAACTGCTACTAAGTTTGGGATGATGCAGAGATAGAATATATGGGTTTGGTTTGGAATTAAAGGAATTATCTGAATATTGTTTTTTGTTCTCCCCACCTCTCCCCTTTATTTAAATTAATTTGTCTTGAAAACTGTTGTTATGGCAACATATTTTTTCCAAAGCCAATCTCTATTCTTCAGATTTATAAATTGTATTGCTATGGAAATGAAATTAAGGAAATAGTTAAATAAAATGTTTTTACCCAATTTTATTGTAGATTCCCTCTTAGATCAGAAAAGTATTGTGTCCTGAAGAAGAACGTCAAATACAGAAGGGTTTCGTCAGTCGTGTGCACACAGCTCTGTCATGGCCCTGGGAAGGGGAGGAGTAGGTGGAAGTGGTACAGGGATAAATAACTCTTATGTGAGAAGAAGGAAGAGTCTTGGAGACTTTCTTTTCTCCTGCTCTGCACTTAATACTCCTGCTCTTGTTAGGGAGATGTGAAGTGGAAGTGAAGACTGATGCTGCTGTGTAGAACTACCCTTTCGAGTACTAGCTGCTTTCAAATTCACTGTAGTCTCTCTACAACCAGGATTGCTGATTCTGTCACAGGCAAAATTAAGGAAGGGGGTAATGCCGTTTTCTGCATTATTATAACGCAGAAACACAACTGTAAGCTTTATTTTTCCAGGACTGACTTCTCCTTGTTATATCTCATTGCAGCACACTTTATTATTATAGCCTTCAGAAGTTTACCTCTGACAGGAGGACTTCAGATTTGCATAATTCGGTATGTAAGAGTTTTCAGAATTTTCAAACATAATACTTCACTGAGTTTCCCATTGTATGTGCTTTTAATGTGCCTGAATGAGCACAAGAATTTGACTTGAAAGTCCTATTCTTAAATAATTATTTACAGACAAAGAAGTAACACACCTTATATAAAACAAAAAAATATCATTAATATAACTGAGAGTCTAATCATTGTCAATCTAGATTTAGTTGTTGTAGAAAAATAATAATAATAATAACAGTAACAAGTTATGTAGTTAAATTTGCTTTACACCCACTTCTTCATTTCCTACCATCTTTCTTGGTGTTGTGCTCAGATTTCCTCTACTTCTGTTCTCCTAAGGCTGGTAGTTTCATACTGCTGATGTTGGTGAGATGATTGTCCTTTACCAAGAGAAATAAGACGTTAATGTTTATTTTTATTTTTATTTCCTGTAGGATTCACCTGTTTTCATTTTTCTGTTTGTTGACATGATTTCTCAAATTTGTTCTTTCTTCATTGGTCTGCAAATCTATCTGATATCTGACTTTACCCTTTTTTGGTGCTGTGGTGGTTTTACTCAGGTGGGCAGCCAAGCTCCACCAGAGCTGCTCTCTTGCCCCCCACCTCAGAGAAAAATGGGGAGAAAATATGAAGCAAAGGGCTTAGGGGATGAGATAAGAACAGGGATAATTGGTCAACAACTGCTCAACAATTATCATGACGGGCAAAGCAGATTCAGAGCAGGGAAATAGTAAGATTTATTGCCCATCACTAACAAGCTAGAGAAGTGAGAAACAAAGGAAAGAAACCAAAACGCCTTCCCCCCATCCTCCCTCTTCCACCTCCACCCCCTGAGCGGTGCAGGGAAACAGGGAATGGGGGTTGTGGTCAGTCCCTGGCACTTCGTCTCCACCACTCCTTCACAGTCCCTCCCACGGGATGCCGTCCTTCCCCAGCTGAGCCTGTGGGGGCTTGCCCACAGGCAGCAGCTCTCCAGGAACTGCTCCCACATGGCTCCGTACCACGGGGTCCATCCATCCCCCAGGAGCAAACTGCTCCAGCACGGGTCCCCCACGGGTGGGCGGCAGCTCCCCCCAGACCCCTGCTCCTGCGTGGGCTCCTCTCCACGGGCTGCAGCTCCGGCCCGGGGCCTGCTCCTGCGGGGGCTCTCCATGGGCCGCAGCCTCCTCCAGGCCACATCCACCTGCTCCAGCGGGGGCTCCTCCACGGGCTGCAGCGTGGAGATCTGCTCCATGTGGGACCCATGGGCTGCAGGGGGACAGCCTGCTCCACCAGGGGCCTCTCCACAGGCTGCAGGGGAACTGCTGCTGCCTGCCTGGAGCACCTCCTGCCCTCCTGCTGCACTCACCTTGGTGTCTTCAAGGCTGTTTCTTACTCGTCTCCAGTGGCAGGGCCCTTATGTAACACAGGGCAGCTTCTAGATTCTTCTTGCAGAAGCCACCCCTATGCCCTTCCTGCCCCACTACCAAAACCTTGACACGTAAACCCACTACAGGTGCCCATTACAAAAATCTTTGTTCTCTTTAATATTCCTGAAATCTTTTATTTCTTTTTTCCTTATAGCCACAGGGTACCAGTGCCAAGGCTCTGTCACACCTCTTCACTACCCATAGTTGTGCTCCTCTACACTACATTCTGTCCCTTCCAGGATTGTACTAAATTTCTATTTCTATACACTACATCATTATACTAGAGTTGTAAATATCCTATCCTACAGAAAATAATGGCTTGTTATTGATGATGTCTGTATATCACTATGGGTGTGCCATACAAAGACAGTAAAATAAACAAACAAATAATTTGTCTCCACTAATCCAAGTGAATCAAAACTACAGAAAAGTCAAGAAAAATTTGGACATAGGAAGTCTGACAAGCCTCAGTCCTGAGGACTTGCAATTTAAGTAGAATGCTTATGGCCTGTTAACGGCAATGGCAATATTGCATTATAGGGATAAACAGTTACAGAATACCTGGGTTATTGGAATAAAAAGCTGTGAAAATTGTTTCATGTTCATCTCCAAGTATGTTACCATTAGCATCCGAGACTTGAAGCTGGTTTTCTCCTATTATCCATGATTCTGGAAAGCAGCTATCCCTATTGTGAAATTTGTCATGGATGTGTTCCTGAAGCTAAAAAAAGTTCTCATTCTTCCCCAAAAGTCTTATATCAAAGTTTTCACTCTTTTCACCTGCTCAGAATATTTTTTTTAAAACTTTAATATTTAATTTAGAAAACATTTTTATTTTCTTGAACTTTGGCCAGAAGTCTTTCTAGTCATACAGGAATACAGCAAAGGTCATTAAATATCTTTGATGTGTTTTTAAAAATGATAGTCTTAAATGTCTTTATAGCTTCCTGCTTATTTCTTACTGAATCCTCCAGCATCTTTTTTTTGTTGTTGAAGTTAGCCAACTACTTTGATACAAGCTTAGAACACAATTTTGTTTTGCAGGTGGACAATGTAAACTCATCCTTTTTTCCGTCTCACTAAATGAAAACTATTTGGACTTTTGCATCAATTTCCAGAACAGGAATAGATTTTTGTCAAGTGGCAGAAATGATTTATGCAGGTCTATTTTAGAGTTGGACTGCTCATGCTTGAATACATGTAGGAGTGGGCCTGCTGTGTCTGTATTCTGTCAGTGAAGAGCTTTGGTTCAAGAATTCTTCGCAATGTTTGTAAATGCTTAAAGCTATTTCTTTTTTTTTTTTTTTTTTCCCTGTTGTGATAAATTAAAAGGATGACAGTATTAATTCATAAGTGTACATGCAATGTGCTATATGGATTTTTCATAATATCCTTCGGGCAATACTGCACCATTGCTTGTCAGAGTCTCTTTATGATATTGATATCTGCTTTAACAGGACTCACTAAGATATACTGCATGTACACACAGCATGATTAGGAGGAACTGATGTACAGAAGTAGGAATGAACTACAAAAGAAGATCTTAATCTTGTACCCCAGGTGTGTGCTTTGAGGGAGCTTTGAAACAGTTCATCACTCTAGGTTCAAAGACTCAGTTTGTGCTTCTCAGCTTATTTCATCACACCCTATTTGATGGTGGAAAGGGAAAATAAAATGCCAACATGAAAGAAGCTTCAAGTTGCATCTGTCACATTAAAGACACTCTGTTAAAATAGTGGTAAAAAGCATCCATCAGGGGATTTGCTGGATTTATCCAGAAAAGGATAGCTTTCCTCTGCCTGTGGAGAGAATGATTAGCAAGGCATGCTCACACAGAGGCAGTGAGAATTAATTAGTGCCAAGCTCTCAAGTAAACAGGATTGTGCAAGACTAGGTTTCAGGTTGTAACAGCTAGTGTTGTCACCTGGTTAAGAATTTGGTGCACATACACATTTATTTTTTGGTGCACATACACATATTTTGACCTTCTAAGGGTCATTAACAGTTTCTGAAGCACAGTTGTATATAACTATATTTTTGTCCTCAGTAATATACTTCCTTAAGAGTTCTATGGCTACAGTGGTATATGACAGAAATGAAATTAGCCCTACAAAAAACCTATCTTCTATGTAGCAATACGGATCCTTTTTAACACCTCTTCCTGTTTTAAAACCATCTAAATTGCTACACTTTACATTTTTTGACTGAACTAGTTACCTCCAAACCAGTATTTTAAAAGTTCCTTCCCTGTTTTTCTGTCTCTGGCCAAGTATTATGATTCTCTGATGTATAGAAGCAAGATCTGTTAAGGAGAAAGTCAATGGAGTATTTATTTGTTTGATCAAAATAACCTGCAAAATTTGAGTCCAGGTAGGTATGGTTTAGCCACCTTGTAAGGTTGCTTTCAGTAGCTTAAAATGGGCAGTAACTTTCAGAACAATAAGGGTTTCTAGTTATTCTCTTAGCACAGTACTGCTGTTGCTTAAGTGTGAAATGCTAGGAATCCACTCTTTAAATTATAGAACTGTTTCTGTCTTTAAACAGTGTGGATACAAGCTCTAAAGTCTTCCCACTAGCTTTCATGGGAACTGAAACATGTTTCTAGTATGCTGACTTGCACAGAGAAAAAATAAAAGCTTTGGAGAGTTTGATGGGTTAGAATTTCAAAAAAAAAAAAAAATCTACAGACATTAGTTTTGTGTCACAAAACTTTTTATTGCTTGAGTCAGAAATCTAAAAACAATTGCAAAGAAAGGTACTGATTTTTTTACCTGACATTTGGGAGAAATTGAGAAACACTCAGTTTTCACAAAGTTGCTTATAAATTGTCTTGTACTTGCTCACAGGTCAGTGTGGGCCATGTGACGGCATCTTAAACCTTGGCCAGTCTCAGAGCTGAACGGTCCTCAAAACTGTCTTTGCCAAGAGGCCTGCCAGTCATCTGTAAGTACTGAAAGAGGACTCAGAATTCAAACCAGCCTGTTTGTTCTCTTTGTCCTCTCCCTTACAGCATGTCTGTGTGCCGTGACTCATGGGCAGCCTGGCACGACTCCTGTCCTGGGACAGGGCTCCTCCCTCCTGCAGTTCCCACAAAGAGTGCTTCACTGCAGAGACAGCAGCCAGGCAAACAATATATTAATTACTGAGCCCAATCTCTGACTTTGGTATTTTCAACAAAGTAAAGGTTTTGAAGCAGGATCAGGCTCATTTTTCTTTTCGCCATTTGCCTCTGGCTCATCTGGCTCTTGGGCCGCACCCAAGCTCCAGCTCACTCTGCACAGCAGTCTGTGTGGTTCAGTCTTTGTGCCTAAGATAATAAATTGAATGCTGTTGTGGAGAAAGCCTTAAAAACTGAATTTGTCTCTGTTCCTTGCACGTCCAGTTAATAACCAAAGTGTTTTAAGATTTATATTCCTACTTAACTGGTGCCAAGGACTACGTGAAATGTTAGAACTGCCTGGGGCTGGACTTCCTCTGGGTGCTGGGCAAAAGCCAATTTTTGTGTCTATCTAGTCCTTTTAAGGACACACATCATACCTCTGCAACAGAAGTGACGCAAAATCAAGCATGATATACTTAGTATTATTTAAGAGATTCTTCTCCTTTCTGCCTTGCTCCAGCAGTTCCTTAATTTCCTGAATTTACTGGGTTTATTTAGGCAGGAAGAAAACAAAGACTCAGAAGTAACTTTTGCAGAACCTGAATCAGCAGGATGCATTCCTCCTGTCTTGGCAATTTGACTCATTAAAGCTAGCAGGACTACTAGCTGGGACAGATTAAAACTTTCCCCTCAATCCCTTTAGTAGGGAATTTAGAACTTGATACTGACTGAGACAGGGATTCTTTATAGCACTGACTGCCTGTCCTGGTTTCAGTTAGGACAGAGTTAATTTTCCTCCTAGTAGCTGGTAGGGTGCTATGTTTGGGATTAGGATGAGAAGAGTGCTGATAACATGCTGATGTTTTAATTGCTGCAGAGCAGTGCTTACACCAAGCCAAGGACTTTTCAGCTCCTCGCTCTGTCCTGCCAGCGGGCAGGCTGGGGGTGCAGCAAGAGCTGGGAGGGGACAGACCCAGGACAGCTGACCCCAACTGGCCAAAGGGGTATTCCATACCATCTGACGCCATGCTGAACAATATATAGGGGTGGCTAGCTGGGGTGGGGAGCCGGCTGCTAGGGGTGGGGCTGGGCATCGGTCAGCGGGTGGTGAGCAACTGCATTGTGCATCACTTGTTTCATACACACTATTATTATTGTTATTATTATTGTTATTTCCTATATTAATAAACTATCTTTATCTCAGCCCACAGGCTTCACTTTCCCATTTCTCTCCCCCATCCCAGAGGGGGAGCGGGGAAGGTGAGCGAACGGCTGTGTGGTGTTTAGCTGCCAGCTGGGTTAAACCACAACACTGCCATATGTCATTATAAGCAAACTGCAGTTACATACATAATAAAAAATGAATGATAAAACCATTCAAGAATTAGAAGAGAATTATCAGTTTGAACAGCACAAGAATGATTCTTTTTGTGACAGGAATGCAAAGAAAAGTTTGTTACTGCAGGGACTGAGTCTCAGTCCAGTCCTGTTGTGTCTGGAGATCCTTGAAGTTTGCCTAGATGTCTCCTAGTCATGGCAGAAGTGTACCAGTCTTAAAACTGAATCTACTGCACAGAACTTATAATTTGCACTGGTAAGTGCCTGCTAGTGGACCAGCAGAAGGGGATTAGCATAAGAGCTGTGATGTGGTTTAAAGTTGAGAGAGAAAGTGAGTGTCACTGGTTAAGTATTTGGAACTGTAAGAGTAAATAGTCAGTAAATATGCAGAAATGTGGGAAATGACAATGCTTCTGTATTTCAGTAACGACAATGCTATGTTGATATATATTGTGGTGCTGCTCAGATAAAGCTACTACAAGACATTTCAGCACTGTGCACTGGTCATGTGAAATGTGCTGATGTACTGACTGCTTAGGAGAATGTTTTGTCTTATTGTGGAGAAGATTATGGAAGAAGAAATTATGGAGAATATTATTCTGAGAGTTATTGGAAAATACTTGAAAGACAATGCAGTCTTTGGTCATAGCTAACATGGGTTCACAAGGGAAAAGCCCTGCTTAACTCAGCTTCTTTTTGCAATAAGTTTGCCCACCTAGTTAACCAAGGGAAGACAGTAGATGTTTTTTTTATTTTTTTATTTTTTATTTTTTATTTTATTTTAGCAAAGTTTTAGATAGAATTGCATATCTTTTGGACAAAAGTTACAGCATGCAGCTAGACAAGTGCCTATTATGTTGGATGAACAGTTCACTGATGGATCACACTCAAAGGGTTATAGTAAATGGGGTTACTTCAGGCTGATGGCCAGTCACTAAGGGGGTTCCCTAGGGCCACTTCCCTTCAATGTTTTTGTAAATGATCTGGACACGGGATTTGAATGCATACTAAATAAATCTGCAGATTATACTAAATTAGGAGGAAATGTTGACTCCCTTGAGGGTGGAGAGGCCTTGCAGAGAGATCTTGACAAATGAGAAGGCTGAGCAATCACCAGTCATATAAAATTTAACAAGAACAAGTGCTGGATTCTGCAGCCTGGACAGGGCAGCCCTGGCTATATGTACAGACTGAGTGATGAGATGTTGGAAAGCAGCCCAGCAAAAAGGCCACTGGGGATTTTGGTTGATGGCAAGGCAAATACGAGTCAACAGTGTGCCTTGGCAGCCAGGAGGGCCAACCATATCCTGGGGTACATCAAGCTAGCCGGTCAAGGGAAAGGATTGTCCCACTCTGCTCTGTTCTGGTGTGGTCTCACCTCTAGTACTGTGTGTAGCTTTGAGTGCCCCAATATCAAAAGGACATAAAACTATTACAGGGCATCCAAAGGAGAGCTACCGAGATGGTGAAGGGTCTAGAGGGCAAGATGTATGACGAGTGGCTGAAGTCACTTGGTTAGTTCAGCTCAGTTAGTGCAGCTTCCTCACAAGGGGAGCAGAGATGCAGGTGTTGATCTCTGCTCTTTGGTGACAGCGACAGGACCTAAGTGAATAGTGTAAAGCTGAAAAAGGGAAGGTTCAGGCTGCATGTTAGGAAAAGGTTCTTCACTGAGAGGGTGGTTGGACACTGGGACAGGCTCCTCAGGACAGTGGTCACAGCACTAATCCTGCCGGAGTTCAAGAAGCATTTGGACAGTTCTCTCAGATATATGGTCTGATATTTGGGTAGTCCTCTGTGGATCCAGGAGTTGGACTTGATGATCTTTGTGGGTCCCTTCCAACTTAGGGTATTCTATGATTCTTTAATTCTCTGATTGTCTGAAAATGAGGAGTAATCAAATGTTAGACACGTGTTGGTTTCGTGGGTGACATAAGAGCACTAGTGCTTTATATTGCCAGGCAGCCAGAAAAGGCTTGCTCATGGCTTTTAACTTTCCTGTTTGATAAATTTAGATAAAACTGAAGTTCTAGTAGCTTTTGTGTTTAGGAATCTATCACCACGTCCCCTTCAAGAACAGCAAAATAAATAAATAAAATCCTGAATGTTGATCTGGAATATAAATGTTAGAGTACCCTGTGAACAGGCATAGTCATCAAAGGCAGGGTGCTCTGTGTGATAAGAACATTAATTATAATGACTATTTCTACATGGTACAAAGTGAGAAGATTACCTTAGTGAAATTTGTTTATAAACGAGTCGCTGAATACCTGGGAGATGATGTTTATCCTGTTTATAACTTGACCAAAACTTTAGCCTAAATCTAGTCAGTACTTTCAGTAATGGATCTCCTAAAATATACACACCAAAGTCAAATTTCTGAATTCATCCTCTCTGAGAGAAGTATTTCATGGCCTAATCATTCTCAAAGCCATTGCTGAAATTGTCTAAGCCTTTTCAGTCTCTCTGTCTTCTCTTCCCAGATCTGCACAGATGCCTTTGTTCAATTGAAATTATATGTTTGGGGAACATATGGTGTATAAATCTAAAAGGAAACTGATAAAATGTACGTGTGTTACTTGCAGGTAATGCTAATAAATCATGAATCTGGGCAAAATAGCACATGTCATGGGGTAGCTGCTGCTCAAAAATCCTCATTATGTATATTGCCAAAAGACAGACTGGACTTGGAAGAGAAAATTTCTGCACCACTGATCCTCCAGCTGTGTTGATCTGGTGCATCTGCATCTCTTTATGATATCCCTATTGAAGAAGACTGACTAGATAGATTCTGCCCTCTACCTTTTCTATTTCTCTGTTGGGATTTCCAGAGCACAGAGGCTCCAAGAAGCCTTATATCTATCAATATATTTGTCTTTTAACGGCTGTTAAGTATTCTCATCATATGCTAGCGTGGTGTTTTTATCCTCATGAGCAACTAAACTCCACCACATTATTCTCTCACTCCCCCTCCTCAAATGAACAGGGGTAGAAAATACAATGAAAAAGGGCTCAGGGGTTGAGATAAGGTTGAGGAGATCACTCAACCTTTATCATCACTGGCAAAACATTTTCAGCATAGGGAGATAAATATAATTTATTGCCTATCACTAGTAGACTAGAGCAGTTAGAACTAAAAATAAACTAAAAACACCCTCCCTCCCATCTATCTTCTTCTACCTCCTCCCACCAAGAAGTGCAGGGGAACGGGGAATGGGGGCTGCAATCAGTCTGCACTGCTCCTTCATGGTTACTCTCTGCCCCAGCTCCATCTGGGGTCTCTCCCATGAGATACCATCCTTCCTGAATTGATCCTGTGTGGGCTGCCCACAGGCAGCAGCTCTTCAAGAACTGCTCCAACACGGCTCTGTACCATGGGGTACATCTGTCAGGAGCAAACTGCTCCAGCATGGGTCCCCAGCATGGGTCAGTGCTAAAAACAGCTGTGGTCTATCTGTATTTGGTGTGGTTAGTGGGTCGAGAAAGGTTCTCCTCCCCCTCTACTCTGCCCCAGTGAGACTGCATCTGGAATACTGGGTCCAGTTCTGGGCCCCTCAGTTCCAGAAGGACAGGGAACTGCTTGAGAGAGTCCAGTGCAGAGCCACGAGGATGGTTAAGAGAGTGGATCATCTCCCTTATGAGGAAAAGCAGAAGGAGCTGGGTCTCTTTAGCTTGGAGAAGAGGAGACTGAGGGCAGACCTTATTAATGCTTATAAATATGTAATTGGTGAGTATCAGGAGGACGGAGCCAGGCTCTTCTTGGTGACACCCAATGATAGGAGAAGGGGCAATGTGTGCAAACTGGAACATAGGGGGTTCTGCTTAAATATGAGACAAAACTTCTTCGTGGTGAGGGTGACAGAATACTGGAACAGGCTGCCCGGGGGAGTTGTGGAGACTCCTTCTCTTCAGACATTCAAAATCCACCTGGACTCTCTCCTGTGTGACCTGATCTAGGTGTTCCTGCTCCGGCAGGGGGGTTGGACTAGATTATCTTTCAAGGTCCCTTCCAATCTCTAACATTCTGTGATTCTGTGATTCTGTGATCTGCACGTCATTGACTAATGGAGATCTCTTAGTCACAGAAGGTGTTTCTGCAAAACCTATGGAGCTAAGTTTCCCTCCTGTGTAAATAAAAGGCAGGCAAGTCCCTGATGACATATGACATATCAACTAAAAGATGTCTTGTTACTTTTTGGTAGGCCTTTATGTAACAGAAGAGAAAATGTGGGGAAACAGGCATGGATCAAATCCAATTGTTTTCATTCTGGCAAGAATTAGAAATAATTTCCCCTTAGATCTGCAATCCATTTGCATACAAATAGAAGATGTAAGGAATTGTTGGTCACTTCACGGTTGGAATGGCACTCGTGATCTGTCATTTCTAAGTTGGATCCTTAAACTGTAAATTAAGAAATGGTTTCTCTGCTTACAGCAAAACAGAATTTACAAATATTTTGCAGAAAAATGCCATCTGGAAACCTGTGGTCTGGCTGCAGAAGCAGGAGCAGAACAGCTTCATTGCTGTGAGGCCTCATTACTGTGTCCTAGCCATCTCTGCCAACCTCCCCTTGTGCTGCAGCTGCTCTGCAGTACAAAGGATCCTGAGCAAGGGTATAGCTGCTTACACAGATGCTGCTGTACCCTCCACAACTTTCCTTCAGGTTGTGATAGGAAGGAATCTCAGCCTGAAGGCTTGTTCATTAGTGTATCAGAACACGTAATTCATTAACACCTGAATACTGTGAAAATGGGCTACTCATCTTGGCTTCTGAATCAAGCTTAAAAGAAAAACTCAAGATTTAGTTGTTACACCTTGGAGAAGAAAAGCAAGTGTTTACCAAACAGAAATACTACTTATACTTCAAAAGAAGATTTTCAAAAATGTGTATTAAAATCCCCTCCAGAGCTTCAGCGGTGAGGACCTTGCTCTCTGTGGAGGTGTCTGTTTTGATAAGGCTTTGCAGTTGGGCTCTGGTGGCTAAAAAAATGGTGTGCTGTATGAAAAGAATCTGAGAGCTTTTCAAGATAAAAGATGCAGGTCGTCTGAAGAGATTGCCTGAAGAGATTTGTAAGACTCAGAAAATGTAAATTCGAAGTATATAATTGGTTCAGTTCAGAAGATACCCTGGTAACTCTTGTGGCTTTTCTGTTCTTAAGAGGTGGAGAGAAAGGGATTTAGCAATCTCCCTAGAACAGCCTGTCCAAGTCATCCTGTTGAATATCTGCTTGTGAATCAAGCCCCTGACAAAGTGCACTGGAGACATCTGCTGCCTTGGGACTGCAGTTTTGGTGACCTTGGGTCTGCAGTTTTGGTGGCCTTGTCTCTGCAGAGGCTGCTTGCCCCATCACAGGTATTGTCTGTAAGCAGCCAGAGCAAAACTCTTATTCCTTTTTTGATACAAACCAAAATCTCATCTTCTCACCAAGAAGTTGGATGAGAGTTTTCATTAAAGGGAGAATTTTCTTTAGAGGGAGAGATTGTCCTCATTGCTATGTTATGAAAAAACACATCAGGCCTCACGTTGGCAGAGGACAGAATATTGGATAATCGTGTGATAGTCTTAGGACCCCTCACAATCTTAAAAACAAATAGGCAAACAAAAAGCTCTATGTTCATGGTAAGATTTCCCCAAACTTATTTGTTCTGTTTTGAAAATGTTTTCCAGAAGGAGGTTCTGAGTGTTGTGCCTTGTTTTCTCAGCTCTTTGACAGAGCAGCTTCTTCTTTCTGACAATCTGACAAGTTTGATATTTCTGATTTAAAGTAGAAAGAGTAAGACAAGGACTGGTGGATCAAACCATCAAAAAACAGACTAATCAACTCCCTTAAAGGGCACATCTGCTTGATCAGATAGTCATGTTTTACTCCTCAACACCATTACCTTCAGGCTAAATTAGTGTATTGATGTGCATAGGATCTTTTTCTTCTGTAGTCCTAAACTGGTTCCTTGATTTCACTGGACTAAAGCACTGAAATCTGCAAAAGTTGCTGTTTACTGCCATGAAAACTTTCAAAACAAAGAAAATCAAAACACCAATAGCTAAAAGAAGTCTACTTCAGTTCTGCAGTCTGTCTTCTTTAGTGTATTTCTTAAATTACATGCTGTCAGCTACATGTTCTGGCAGAAACAGGCATTTCAAAATGCAAATAGCTAGCACAGAAAATTATTACAAGGATTTTGCGACATATCAGACCAAGAGCCAAATGGTGTTTTAATTTAGCATTAGATATTTGTTATAAAAGCAATGACCACAGTAAACTTGTCTGGTATTAGTGTGAATGTCATGTGTTCCCACAGGAGATCCACTGAAATTCAGCTATAATTAATGTACCGTTGCAGCAAAGTGTCAATGAAAGGTCATACTTTCTAGTGCTTGTCCTTTCAAAACAATTAAGCAATTAATTACCATTCTCTAACCTCCTGCTCAGCTAAATGCCATTCTGACAAAAAGACTCTGTTTCTTTATATCCTGTTATTCCAGTCAAATTATCTACTCACGCTTTAAAAATTAACTTTTTTTCTTTACGTCACAAAGGTCTCACGTGGAAGTAGGTCATTGAAATTAACACAGCGATGATTCAGCTTGCAAGTTTTGCTGCTAGCAGATAATTGGTGGCATTAATATAAACTACCTTTTATTTACAAATAGGAGAAAAATGATGCAATTTACACCTCTGAAGCAGCAGAACACTTTCTGTGAGTTCTTGTGCACTGTTCTTCTGCAAGAACTTGCTTTTGTATGTGTTTCTCTTTCATTAGCTTTTTATAGTCGTTTACATAAATCTCATAAGCCAGTTACTTATTTCTAGTTTTATCTGAATCTTAAGTGACCACTTTTCTTTCTACATTTAGATAGGATGCGGATGATTCTCAATTGGCATTTACAGCTGTTTTTCTACTGCAGGGAATTGATGGCAAAAATCTAATAACCACCATTTTTTATTCACAGTGGACAACTTTTGATTTGAGGGTGGCGCTTTTTTTGCATAACCTGGGATATGTGGATTTCTTACCTGCCACACGGATTCATTGTTAGCTGCAGACAATTAAAGGGAAAAAATACGCAAATCCCCATCATGAGCAACATGACATTGTTATGATGAAGCAGGATGAAGATGCCAGTACAAGAAAATCATCGGTGTTCACCAAATTGAAACAGAAGGTAGTGGCCTTTAGAGGACACTGCTCAGCACAACAGCAGATCAATTGGAAAGCTGTTGATGGAGCAATAACCACAGTCCTTGAACTATTTATCTGCTGAAGCAATTTTATGGTTTCCTGGCACTTAATCATTTTAAATGACTAAAAGGCCTGATCTGTGGAGTAGATCTTAGATCACTAGACTATGGCATTCTACAAAGGGTCTTGGCATACTTTTAATATAGAATATATATGAATATATTCAATATATATTATAGATATATATACACATTATAATATGTAATTTTGAACTGTGTATCTGTCTGGACCTGGAAGTCAAAGGTTGTCTATCACTAGAGAAGTGATAGCATCTATCACTTGGTTGAGTAAGGAATACGAAGGCCTGAGCCTTCCTCTGGGCATTTTGTCATGGATGAAGAAGGCTCTTCAGTTAAAAAAAAAATCTCTAAATGAAAAAATTTAACTAGGACCATAGCCAGGATTTGAGAGTGGAGACAGGATATGAGACATGGTCCCCTGCAACACTTACTCTGCCTGCAGAAGTGCTGCCTCTACTCCTTTCTGCTTCTGTCCCTATGTTGGCAGCAATGGTCAGGCACCTAGACACCTGAACTGCATGCAGTAAGGTCCCAGCGTCCCTGTGGATATCTATTTGGGGGAATCCTGACTGAAAGATCCAAGTGTTTACCTGAGTAATCAGTGTGCTAGTATCATGTATCACTGACAGCAGTGGATGAAACTTCTTGAGAGTACAAATGTCTTTGCAAAGTTGTGCTAATTTGATATGAACATATTGATGTTTTGAGTGTGTTCTTGAATGCATTGACTTACCGAGAACAGACTCATTCTGTGTAATCCTTCACTAAAATAAACATCAAGACTAATCTTAGACTCAGGCATAGGTCTTAGGTTTAAGGCTATCAATTTTACTCTTCATGATGGGTTGTCTCTCCTTCAGTACTGATGTTTGACTGGTTTATTTACCTGCTCATTTTCTCTTTGAAGAAGCAAGTAGTAGGGACCGCTATGCAGCTTTTAATCCCTGCTCTGAAAACATTCATATCTTTGTTTCTCCTTCCAATTTTCTGGCTTGATGCGGTGCTGTATGGTTAGTAGTTTAGACTAATTAGAATTACTGCTTGGGATGAGTTATGATTCAGCACAAGTAAGAGGTCTGCCCCTAGGCTTTCAGTTCTAGAATGATACTAGACATACACACTTCTTTCTCTGACTGCTTAAGCTTTGATCTTGCAGAACAGTGTGAGCCATGACAGGAAGGCTTGGTGGACAGCTTTTGTGGATTAACCCTTTCCAGGTTAGACTGAACTAAAACTTTGTATGCTCAAAATATTAAGCAATGGATGTAGCCATAAAAAATTAAAAACCAGTCATAAATCTCAAGACTTATATGACTTCTAACTTACTACCAGGGCACTATACTGTATTTGTGATGAGGTTCCTCATTCCACCTCATTCTTGTGATCAGTGTTGACTGCAGATGTCTGAGATTTTGCTATGTTTCACAGTTCAGGATTTCACATAGCAGCCTGTAAACAAGTTTGCTTCATGGGGTGAGAGGGCATTGTTCCATTTATGTTAATGAAACAGTAGGAATAGACTTGTTGCAGTCAAAGTTAATATATTGCCTCACTTGGATATCTTTACAGACCCTAATTTTGTAATTCCATCTTCTCAAAGCAGCCACAGACAACACTGGCAACAGCGCATGCTGGTCATGTGCTGGTGCTCACTAAGTTGTAATGTGCCCAAGTGGGTAATAAGGTAGCAGCCACATAGGAAAAGCTCGATTTTGGGTGGTTATGCATTCAAAATCTCTTGTTCTGTATATACATAAATGCTGCTTCTTACTTCTGCTGGTCTGTCAGTAAGAGTTGTTTCATGTACAAGTTTATTTTCAAGTTCAAATGGATTTTCAACTCTCTTTTAGGGCTTTGGCTGTTTCCTAGATGTTTCAAATTGAGTTTCTATTGAAAAGGGAAAAAAAAAATCTCCAGCCAAAAACTATTTTCATGATGTATTTGCTTCTCAGTATTCTGATAGTTAATTTTATTGCAAGAGAGACATATGTCTCAATAAGATGTGAATTCTGAAGCCTTTGGAACATTAAGTGACTCACAGGGGAAAGGAATAATATGCTTCCACTTGCAGCAACCAGTCACAGAAATCCCAAGCATACTGAGGCTGAAGGAGGAGATGATGCAGACACCACTCCTGATTGCTATCTGTGCCTTTAAGGGATATACAGAATGTTCTGCCTGTCATGTCACATCTCAGTGTTAATATTGATTATGACTTTTTTTGTTTCAAAAAAGAAAGCATTCTTAACTCAGATTTCTTCAAATTTTAATGGTCCAGGAAAAAAGAAAGACTTCCTAGCACATCTGGAATTGTCTACACCTCTGCCTGAGACTAGACTTGCAAAATGATTTAATCCGTTCTAGGTTAGCATCTCTTTCTTTTCCATGGTACCTACTCTGGCACATATATGTCTCTGGGGAGTCTAAGTCTGCTTAAAGAATAATTGAGGAAAAGTGTGTCTGCCTGCCTTTATGGCTCCACAGGCACAGGAAGAGTCTGCAGTGACAGAAATGCTTCTGAATGCATAACATGAACTATACATATTGACTTGAATTACACTATTGTGGAACTAGGATGGCACCAGATGGATGTGAGAATTCTGATTTTTCTCCTAAATCCTTTTGAACTTTTCTAGCTTTGGCTGATAGCTTACTGCTTAGTTCCTGGGGCTGCAATCTGGAGAAGGGCACATAAAACGCTACTAAATGAAATTACAGTTTTGTGTATTCTGTTTACTCATACTTTGTACATGAATTTTACGGATGTTTGGGTAGTAGCGTAGTGGGGAATATTAGCAGAAGAAAAAGTTCATCAGTGGCATCCCTAGTTGAAAGCTGCAGAGCTTTAGGACTGTTTTCTACTCATATGACATACAAGTTTGGCTTTTCGGGCTTTTGGGATCCGTTAACATTACGGCAGTACTTTGAATTCAATGGATTACCCTCAGGAAGCTTCAAGCTCTGATGAAAGGTAAACTCTTTTACATGGAAGGAATCTGAAATGTATTTTTAATCACCTAATTATAGTCTGTTGGGGGGGGGGGGGGGGAAGAAAAATGGGCTACAGGCTTTCAGCTGCTGGCAAACATATTTTATCTAAAATGTTTTTCGTAAGTTTTTGATCATTAGGGTAAGCTGAGGGACAAACTGTGAAACTGGGAAAGCTTTCAAATTTTCAGTCTCTTAATGTGCAAGAGATTTTCACAGGCATTTAGGATAATCAACCCCACTTCCTCTCTCTAACTTATGCCTTTATGTTAGGAACACCTTCTCAAGAAACAAGGGTGGTTTATTTACCCCAAATGTGTGTAAACTGGAGAATCATGTTGTCTTCAGCTAAAAACAACAACAACAACAAAAAATCATTGCAACAGACTGAGCTTTAGTTTTCTCTCAGGATGTCCTGCTGGGGCAACTCTGAATCTGCATTTCAGTCAGAGGGCAGAACAAATCCTCCTCATAAGAAACCCAGGTGTGTCCTGGGGAGCAGCCTGGTCCCAGAGCAGTGGCTGTGCTGTGCTAATTGTGGGTATGAACACTTTGGCTCACTGGGACCGAGTTATCATTGGCTCCTGGGGAACATTAGTGGAATTGGGCATGTCTCAGAGCTGTTTCAGTTCCTTCTTCACCTGTGTATAATGACTTTTAAGTTTGTTGTAACTGAACTGGAAAATAGTTGTAGAACTTTTCAAAATTTTGTCTTTTTCTACCAACTCTCACTTCAGTTAAAGTAGCATATTTTACATTGTTTATTGTCCAGCTGGCTTGCTTTATGGTATTTTAACACTGCAGTGGAGCCTATAGCTGAAAAAAGAAATTTTAAATAAAAGTAATGAAGGTATATACTGCTCTCCATCAGGCTGATATTTAAGTGTTAATAAGTATTGCATGTGCACAGAAGAAGTTTTACTATAGTGTTTTATTATTATTATTATTTTGGCATACAGGAAAAAAATATATATAAACAATGCTTGGCAGTGAAATGTAGTTGTAAGTCTCAGGTGCCATGGAAAAGTGCAAATACCTACTTTTAAGGCACTGAGTATTACCTTAAGGACCGTTGATTTAACCTACTTGATAACTTTACTGTGCTGCTCTGTAGTTAAAGTGACATTAAAAGACAATGTCCAAGTCACTTATAAAATGTTTGAAAACTATTAGGGAATAATAGGCAGAATGGGCTTAAATGGAAGCTGGAGTTTTCTGGCAGTTTTGTTGGCACTTATTGCATGGTTTCTGAGCTAGACATGAATTTTTATTTTGCAGGTCTTTTGAAATGCTTCATAACCTGACACAGGACAAGTTATGCAAAAGTACAAAAAATATCAAAACATTGATTTAAGAAAGAAGATTGAACAGTTGAAGGAAAAGCCAGTATACATGGGATGAAATGTGTCTATGAGCAAAGAAATCTGTCCCTCTCAATTTTTTAAAACATGCTGATCCTAAGTGAAAGGATATCTAAAGGCTCATGCACTGTTTAGAGAATTTCAAAACTGTTCTTCAGACACTGTTTGTCTGCAGAGACTTTTTTTATAGATTCCAAAATTGGCCTAGTCATGATTGTCAAGGTTTGCAGAATAATAAAGCACATCTGCCTCAAGATTCAGGATCTGCACTTTAATGCAGAAAAATTAGCAGTTATAATTTTTGAAGAAGCAGCGTGGTTAGGACAGTCCTTGCTGTATTTAGACTGCTAATTTCAATTGTAATTGATTGTGAACGGCCAATATAATATATGGTAAGATAAATAGTAAAATAAAATATTTTTTACTAATCATTTTTCTTTAAACACTGTTGCTTTGCAAACTTTGGGTAGAAATGCTGCTTCTTTGGCAACAAAACACTGGATTTGTTTGGAGAAATGTGAACTCTTGAGGCAACTGTATCTCTTACCTGCAACTGATTATATAAACCTAGTTGTTCATTCAGGTGTGGAAGACACTGAATCAGAAGTCAAGAGACTTTGAGTTTCTTCAGACTCCTGAAATCAGGGGATCAGCTTAGGTTTTATGATTCAATAGCTAGGTCATCCAGGAAAAGGTATTGATCCTTCCAAGGTGAACAGACTAATAAATAAACATTTTCTGACCGTGGAAGGTTAAATCAAAATCACTGCCTTGTAGATGAAGGCCTGTCTTGCAGAATTTGTAATGTGTGTTATGTGGTTTTGTGGTATTAAGTGGAGAATCTCACCTGTGGCCCCTATACATGTCACATTATTTTGCTTCAGCGATCTGATTAATTGAGGCATATTGGTATTTGGGAGCAATGCTTTTATGGAAAGATGTTGGTTAGGATGAGGACTTACTCTTTATTTCTCTAAAAAATAGATAGAAATATCATACTGTTTTGCAGAATGGGACCTGTATGTTTGTAATCAGAAATGGTGATGTGCAAATGATGTGTGGGAGAATAGTGGCAGAATGGGGAGAATGGTTTAGATTACTACAGAAGATCAAGGTACTACTGCTGCTGTTTTCCCCTGTAGATTATGGTAAAACACAAACATGCTGGACATGAGTCAAACAAATGGAGAAAACTCTGTTGTAAAGCAAGATGAATGTGGACATAAATGTATGTATCTGTGCGGTGGTGATTGATTAAAAAAAAAGTACTGAGGAAGATAAAACACAGAAACAGAAGGAACAAACTATTGTTAGTCACATCCTATGTGAAACAATACCATGTAAGCTTTTTGTGCCTTAATTTGATATTTCCTTTTGAAATCAATTCCCTTCTGCCCCCAGGAAAGAATTAAATAATTAAATACATATATATATATATAAAAAAAAATATATATATATATATTCCTCACTAATGAGGCACTATAAAGGGGACAAGGAGGCATGACAGAATCATAGAAATGTAGAACATTTTAAGTTGGAAAAGACCCTTGTGAACATCAAGTCTAGCCATTAACCTAACCTGTGAAGTCCATCACTAAACCAGGGCCCTGCATCCACACATCTCTTAAATACCTTCAAGGATGAGGATTCCACCACTTCCCTGGGCAGCCTGTTCCAGTGTCTAACCCCCCTTTCCTTGAATAAAATATTTCTGATACCAAATCTAAACTCCCCCTGATGCAACCTGAGGTTGTTTTCTCATGTCCTATCACTTGTCAACTGAGAAGAGACCAGCACTCATCTTGCTAAAACTTCCTTTCACAAAGTTGTAGAAAGTGATGAGTTCTCCCCTCAGGCTCTTTTTCTCCAGACTAAACAACCCCAGTTCCTTCAGCTGCTCCTCATAACTCTTGTTTTCTAGTCCCTAAAGGTAGTGTAAAGGTGCAACTGGCAGCTCTGTTACTGTGGGAAAGAGAATAAAAGACTGGTATAGAATAAAAGACTGGTATAAAGTCAGAACAAAGTTAATTCCCTTATCTTCTGAGGTGACAGCCTGCTGAAAAAGATGTTATGTATTCTACAAAATATTAAATAAGCCTGCTCTCCAGTAAGCTCACTGTATCTGCTGTATATGAGAGGAGGGAGAAATAAACACCCTGATGATTTGCACTTGGTCTTGTTAGCTCTTGTCTGATTATATGGGATATTCTTCTCCAGGGTTTCTGGAAAGTTCAAGAGGTTCACTTGTTGATGGTATTCAGACCAAAGGGTTTTTTGTCTCTTCCTTTTGAATGGTATCTCAAGTCTACCACTGAGAACAAACGTAAAAGAATAAACCGATAAAACCATGGTGTAAATGTAGTTAAGCCAATCAGCCATGCTAAATCACTCCAGATGTGTTTTAGATATTTTGTAAACAATGTACAGTTGTTTAAGACATGTACCACCTGACGCTGTGTTTAATAGAGCGTGTAAATTGTCATTTACATCACTGACACTGTACCTGTCACAAGGCAGATAAGTAATTGCAGTGGCCAATGATAAGAACTGGGACTTCAGTGTATGAGAGTCCATTTGGCAAGAAACTATAGTGAAATAAAGTTCTCCATGTCCATCCTCCTTAGCCAGGGCTAGTCAGAGAAAAAATGCCCACATTTGAGCTGGACCAGCAGAAGCTTCTTCCAGCCAGGGCTCAGTGAATAACTTTTTTTTTTTTTTTTTTTTTTTTTTTCTTTTTTACCTTCCCTCCTTCCTCTAGCCTTCCCCCTGTAATATAAATGCACTCCATCCTCTTCTGCTGTGGCTATGCTTAACCTTGCTGTCACAAAAAGAGAGACTGGATCTTGTCTTGGTTGCCCTGGAAAGCTCTATAGGCTAGAACAGGTGAACCTAGTTCTCACTGCAGGCACTAGAAGCCAGGAAGGATTAATGTTATCATTTTAGAGCTGGAGGAAGGAGAGACAGAAATGTAGAAATATCAAGGCCAAGAATGAGTCAGAGAAGAGATAAAAGGCCTGTGGAAGTTCCTATCCTCCTTAAAGTTTGGAGAAATTTTTTCTGCATGAACTCTTCAAAGTGCCACCTTTTTTCCTTCCTTCTAGGGTGAAGTGGTGGAATTTGCTGCAAGACCCTGATGCCTGCTGGCTGTCATGAGAAGCACCTACGCATCTGGGGTAAGGAGGTCCAGGTTCAATTGCTCTCCACTTCTTTCAAGGCAAGAACCAGAAAATCCCACTTGCTTGCCTTCCTTTTTTTTTTTTTTTTTTTTTTTCTTTTTCATTGTATATGACATTGTACCAGAGGTATGTTTGTCTGACTTCCCACTCTCACTGTCTCACTAGCTGAACTATAGACATGAGTTCATATCCTTTATTTAGAACAAGTGCATTTGAGCTTTGAACAGAAATTCCTCACATACCAAGAGATTTCCCAGGTAAAGGTTTATTCTGCAGTGCAGCAAATTGCTTGTGAAAATAGTTTGAAAGGACTTTTGCTCTTATATAATGAACTGAGGAAGAGTTTCCAACCATTGGAGGAGTGAAACTCTAGAAAAGCCTTCTGAGAGGACAGGTGGACCAAAGAGTTCATCTGTTTCAGAGTTTCATCCTTACACAATAATAAAAAAAATCCAATACTATATTTTTATAAACACACTTTTTGAACCATACTTTATTTTGCATATTGGCTTATTTTGGAAAAAACAAAACAAAACAAAACAAACAAAAAACCCACTGCTGTCTCTTCCTAGTCTTCCTGACCACAAAGCATAAAAAGCTATGTTATTATTAGTTTTTTTTTTTTTTTTTTTTTTTTTTAAAGCAGCTCTGCTGTGTCATCTGTTTTCTAATATGCTTATAAGGTTATTAATATATCTGCAGGGTTAATAGTTGCTTTGCAAGAGTTTTGATATTGAATGTATTTAAACAGCAACTTAATATGCTTTGAAATTTTGAAAAACTTTACCTGTAAGATTTTATGGCTCTTTTTTTGCACTTGGCTCAGCAGAACTGTGTGGCTGTAACAGCCTGTTTCTCCCAGGTGTTTCATGCTGCAGGATGTGTTGGAATGATGGCTATATTTCAAAGTGCCTTCCAGGGACTTTTGTGAACAGGAACAGTACATTGTCCCTCCAGAATGGTACAGAACTCCAAACAAAATAAACAAACAAACAACAACAACAAAACAACAACAGCAACAACAGAAGGGGATAAATAAGTGATGCCGCACTAATATGTCAGAGTACCAGAGTAACTCCACCAAAGCACCTGCATAAGTTAGAGGAGAATTTGACAATTGTGCAGGAAATACTATGGCAGCTAGGTGCCACAGAATTATTTGGATTGTCACTTTTGGAGTGGAGTGAAGGTTTGAGTTTAGACTAATGTATATATGGATCTGCTTAAATATGCTTGCTTTTCTTTGTACTCTTCGCACAAGCAAGGAACACTTTATTACTCTATTTATGTACAGTCATCTTTGTAACAATACTGGATGACTGTCTAATAGCCGCAGAACTGCAGGCTAGCTTAAGTGGATAAGGACTGCTGTACTTTGATCCTAAATCCTGCTCAAAGCAAGTCCAGCTAAATGAGAGCTCTTTCCTTTTGTGAAAATATCTGCTCTATGTGTGGACAAGGAGGGAGTTGTGCTCCTTCCTGCCCTGTGACCATCTCCAAGCCAAATGACCAGAGATTAAAGACTACACCTGCAAGACTATGGATGCAGCTATAAAGGAAGAGGAAAAACATGACCCATATGCACATTCAGAGCATGTGAAAGGTCCAAGGTGCCTTAACTTCCTACACGATCTTAATTTCCACAAAAATGGCTCACTTTGTTCCAAAAATACCCATTTCAACATGAACCAAAAGAATTCAACTGCCCTTCTGCTGTAGATCAAATTGGCTTAAAAGATGTTGCATGGACATAGATGAGATTGTGCTTCAGTTCTCTTGCTATTTTTACACTGCTTGTCCTTCAGAAAAGAAGATCTAACACAGTACAGGATATATAAAAAAGAAGGGTAACATAGGATCCTAGAGTATTAATAAATAAATATTCTTTGTAGGAGACATGAGATTTTCTTAGTTTGGAGCAAGCCCACAAAAATATTCAAATTATAAGCATTTTGTCCCAGCTCCAACACAGCAAACTTCTCTGTAGACCAGAGCAGCTTTACTTGTCTTCTACATCTTGTTGTCTAGCACTGAGCTCCCACAGTACGGCAGGGCTGTCTTTCAGCAACAGCTGTAGAGGTATACAACTATATCTATACCTATACCTAATACAGGTAGCAAAGTTTCAGTTTACAACTATGCATCACTTCTCAGTACACTAATTTATGTGTTGTAAGATCCTTAGTACTGCCCTAGCTCATACCAAGGCTGAGACAGGAAGCCAAACTTGTTTATTTGCCAAAGTAACCAATATTTAAACAGCAATGAAACAACAACAAAAACAAAATCATTGATCAGCTACACAGTGTTCATGGTTTTGGTATGTGTATTTACTAATACCATTTCCATTTTGAATATTCTATACTTCTTTAAAGCCAAAGTGAAAATCACCAACATTTCTGGTAGATGTCCAAAATGATTTTTTAATATTTTCATATGGAACTCAGGAAAAAAGAAGCCATAAACTTTGAAGAGAAGTCTCTGAGAAATCAGAGTTTCTGTTTGACAAACTCTGATTTCATATATTAGCTTTTAATCCATACTGGCTAGCCAGCAGGATTTAAAATTGCCTAATTAAATGAGAAATGAATGACTGAACTTCCCAAGAGGCTAGCTGGGACCACAGGTCACCACAGTCTCCTCCTGGTTCCTAGGATTTTTTTTTAAAATGCCCTCAGCTAAACTGGATTAAAACCAACACTCAAGCAGCTGTTAACCAAAGTTACTGTGGAAACCATTAGCCCTTCACCAAAGTATAAAATTCAGAATCTCAGGAGTCAGTGATTTAATATTTCCCCAACCTATTATCTGACCTAAAATCAAGAAGATTTTGTGTTCAGTGCTTCAAAGAGATTTCTTGAAAGGCTGATAGTACTTGCCAATGGGTCACTTGGTCACTTCCCCCCCCCCCCCCCCAATTTGTCACTATAAAAATAGATTATAGTAGTGTCTCCATCCTCATGCTGTTTTTCCAGTGTTTGCATTGCATCCATTCACATATGGCTGTCTGGATGCTGAAAGAGGGGTTACCTAGACACTCACACTTTCACGGAGAGGTTTTGCAGTAAACTGCTGTATTTTTATTCATACCTGCTTTAATAAACTAAAATCTCAAGTAATCCCTTAGGGTAATAAACCAGATGGATAAAATAATTTACATATCTCAGGAGAGCAACACACATACTCTTCAGAGATAGAGAGGAAAAAAACCACAAAACATTATGCATAAATTACTGTATTTTTGCATGCAGTAGACACCAATCATTTAATTGAATTTAGCTACCTATTTATTGCTTTCTATTGCAAATTACTTTAAAGTAGTACAGCAATTTAGAATATTTTAGAACCAACAGAAATGTACTGATGTGAAGCTCCTTAATGTACTGAAATATATCCAGCTGTATTTGCTTATTATATTTTAATTGGTATAACCTATAAATTATAAAAAACAAAATAGGACCATTAAGTTTCCAAAATACATAATTATGAGAATTGGTAGCTGGTTCAACTACTCTCCTGTTCAATGCCCACAATTATTAACATGTTCTGAGTTAAAGTATTTTGTGACTCAGGAAGCATTTATCTCAGCAGCATATATGTATGTATGACAAAAGAGTCTCACAGGTACTAATAAGAAGCAGTTTAAATAAAGATTTCACCAAATAAAATCTAAACTATTTTATCATAGGTATAGAGTCTGACATCAATTTGCTGATTTCAAAAAGTGAAATTTCCCTCAGGAAGGAGTTTGATTTGGTTTATATATGTTTTGGGTAAGTGAAAGCAATCTGATGATTAATTACTGGCTTTTAGAGTTTTTTGTCTAATCCAAATGCAATCAAGACTAATGGGTAAAAATGTCTTAGTTGGTGATTATTGAGAAGATTGTTTTCCTTTTGATTTTGTTGGAAGATTTTTGTTTGTTGGTTGGTTTAGTTTATTTTTCCCCCTAACCAGTATCAACCATCACAAAAGGCAATTACCATCTTAATTCAGCTGCAAAAAGGAAAGTTAGGTGCCTGCATTGGCTCTTGTTCATATGCAGGAGGCCTGAGGTCAAACTGAAAGAGCTAACTAACCTTTTGTCTATCTGAGTAAACCATTCTAGCCTGGTGGGAGACACCTGGCAGTAGGGTAATACACTGATGCACGGAAGGATAGCGGTATTTACAAGAAAATAGTTTCCCGGCAGAAATGTTCCACTGTGTTCAAATAATTGTTTATGTGAGGATATAAACGTGAGTCTTGTGATGCATGTGGATGCTATAATGGTGAGACTGTTTGGGGATGCTTTGTGAGGGCTGGGAGGGTATCCTTGCATGAGCTGGAGAGGCACACTCTTCTAGCTCTATGAATGCCTTTGAAAGAGAAGCCTCTTGCAAAGAGGCTTCTCGTACAGAAGAAAAGAATTTTGGTAAATCAATAGCATTGGGCAAGTCCTTGAAAGATTTCTAGTCAATGTTATTTTTTTTGACACTTTGTGTTTTTTATTTACAATGCATCATTTCCTTGACCTTTATCTCTGAGAAGGAAACAGACATTCTGTGACAAGATGCTGGTCCATCAGTGTATTCTCTTTCTATTGAAGACTACAAGGAACTATTGACATAGGTTAATTCCACAAGTTTTTCCCTGAAAAGCCCAAATTTGCCGTTTAGCAATAAAATGAAACTAGGAATATCTAAAAAGAAGAAACAACATGTAGGATCATTTCATAACTTATCTTCATTCAAGTCTTGATGCAAGCTGTTTCAGACCAATTTGGCCATTGTCTACTGTTAGACTAGCACTGGGAGCGTTTGTAATTTCTATGTGTGTAATTTATTTTGCAGTAGCCTCTGGGAAGACCACAGAATCATAGCAGCACAAACTATCTCTTCCCTTGTTCCTGCCTCACAATGCTCTGTAAAGAAGGGACTGAATGTGCAGGCAGCAAAAGACTGGGCATCCTATCTGTCTTTTCCCTTGCTTGGAGGTCTTGTCTAAGCAGTAGTTTCTAAGACAAGCTGAGAATATTTGTGATATGGTGAAAGCACCTTCCAGTATTTTACATGGAGCTAAAGGGCACGACATGAATGACCTGGAATCACATTGACATGACTGACTCTGGTGTATATGCATACTTATCTACTATTTTTTTGTGCTACTAGCTGATCTTCTATCAGCACATTAAGCAATGTGAATATCCATAGGTGTATACTGTTGATTTTCTCATCTTCTCTCCAAGAGGCTTCCACATAGGTACAGTATATTGTTTTGTGAAATTAGAATTTAAAGTGTCTTCATTTACCACTACAGCAAAGTTTTCTTGAGCGTGAAGTTAACCTGGAGCTTTAACACCCCATTTCATGTTAAAGCTACTGATAAAACTTGCACACTGCAGGTCATGATCATTAGTCACTTCTCCTGGGTACAGCTGTGAGAAACCTCTCCATGCATCCACAGCTGCAGACATGAACTCCATCGGGAGCAGAATGGTATTGAAGAGAAAGAAGGCTACATCTTTGGTGCAGACATTTGCGAGAAATATCCCCTACACCCAGCTCAAGTTCCTGTTTTCTAGGAACCAAAAATTTTGTTGGGATGAATGCATGCATTGGTGCCAGCCATGATAATGTAAATCTCACAACATGATTTACTATCTTGTGCTGTTCATTGGCTGTGGGAAAGGTGAGAAGCCCATTTTCCCAGCATCAACACCAGCACAAGAGGTGGTACTAAGAGGATGTGCTGTATTAATTAAAACTGAATTAGTGCTACAGTATACAACCTTGACCATGGGAAATTCCAGATAAAGACTGAACTTATTCCAGTGTTTACCAAACTATCAGTTTCCTCCTAAGTGTATATCTAGCTCTAGAAAGACACAAGTTCTCCCTGGGGGTATTTAAGGATAGGTTGGACTTGGTGCTTAGGGACATGGTTTAGTGGGTGATATTGGTGGTAGGGGGATGGTTGGACCAGATGATCTTGGAGGTCTTTTCCAACCATAATGATTCTTTGATTCTATGATTGTGAATTTGGACCTGCCTGAGTCAACCAAATTAACTTTTTTTTAGAAGTAGATTTTTATGTGGGGCTTTCCTAGATGTTCAGTGAGGACTAAGTGTTAATCTAAGATGCATGCAGCATATCTGAGTTGAGTATGGCTCTTAGTATCATGAAAAATTCTGTTTAAATTGAACCCTGAGCTGAAAAAAATATGAAGAAAACATAAAGATTTCATTATTATTATTATTATTAATTACTATTGTTTTATTATCCTTATATTTTTTAACAGGAGATAGTACATGTACTGGGTCATTGGGAATTAACCCAGGCAAAAGTAACTGTAATTTGTAGCAGGTGACACTTGTGTGTTTATGGGCTATGTTGTTTACATTTCAGATGTAATTCATGTTCTTCCCATCATTCCCATATCACATTTTTTTAAATATATATATATATATTTAGGGGAATTATCCACAATACAAAAACAAGTTCAGATTCCAACCCAGACATCACACAGAAGCAAACTGCCTTGAAGTGGGCTGATCAACCATTTCATTTCTTTTGCACTAGTTAGTACCAATGTTGTAAGGTTAGGGGTTCTGTCATCCAAAAGAGGCAAGGTTAATTATAGCACCTATGCTAAGGTGTGTGCACACATGTGAAAAAGGGATATTACATTTTCCAGGGGAAAAAAAGAAAAGAATGAATGCTTATCTAGCTGAGAAGATGGACATTTCATGCAGTGGGGTGATGCAAAGAACTCTTACACAGGCAATCTCAATTGCCTCACTCTGTTAGTAGTGTTCTTCAGTGCAAACTCGGTGCTTTAGGATTTGGCCTATTTACATCAACTGGAAGGTAAAATTTCCATTTTGTCTCTAAGCAGCTTATTGCCAAAAAGGGTTTTGTAGCTATGTCTGCAAATATGAGCAGTTTTGGAGCTCTCCTAGCTCACCTTTCTCCTGCTGTTGTATTAAATGTGTCATTAAGAGAAAGCTCACACACCATGGGGACATGTGATGCACACAATACAGTAAATCATAGCTGCTGCAACACATTCAGTACACTATGAGATCTATTACACTGTAGCAGGTACACATCACACAGTGTAATAGATGTATAATGTGGCCTCTGATGCCTTGGCCTCAGGTGCTCAACGAATCCACAACTGATTGAAGATTGTGTTGATTCATTTCTTTTTCAGATTTCTACTTGCTTCTCCCGACCTTTTGGATATACAGATGTTCACTGATGAAATTAAGTCTACAACGATTAGCACAATGCCAGATGTGCCATTATTATATGTAATTATTATATGTAAAACTAGGAAGCTAACTGAAATGCAGTGTTAGCTCTCACTGACTTCTCTTTCACTCCTCTCTCTTCCCTTCAGCCTCTGAAAAATAGTACCTTACGGATAGAGAAAAAACATCCACATAATCCTCCAGTGGTATAATAACTTTTAGGCTCTTTAGAATTATGAGTTAAACCTTTTGCCTTTTTTTCCTCCCACTGTATGTAGCTGCATATGCAGTAGTTAGGATTATAAACTCTACAGTACTGACACAATGGGATGAATGAATGTTGGAACAGGAGACTTCATTTTAGATGTGATTTTTTTTTTTTTTTTCACTTTAGTTAGTGCCTTAAAATATTTTATGTAGGATTAAAGACAAAATAGAAAAGCAGCAGTCCTGGTGGGACTGTTTCTGCTGGGAATATCTGTCAGGCTCTCTAGGTGAAGGTGCTTTTAAAAGGCAAAAAGAACCATGATGAAAATCACTGTTTCACATTAGGCACAACATAACTAAAAGAAATAATATGGTCGATACAATAAAAAAACAACTGTATTGGAAAATTAGGCTTAATTGTTAAAATTCCTTCTTTCCTTTTCTTGTTGTTGGTATGATTAACAGCCAAATAGATTGTTTGTGTTTTATGCATGCATTTTATTCTGTTGAGAAGGGGACAGGGAATTAAGGATATTGTATTCCTGGCCTGTTGGGCCAGGAATAATAAATAATTCATTTATTGTGGTTATGGTGAAACTGTTGGTAAAACTGACTCGGTTCAGTTGGACAGGACTGTGTTCAGAGTGTTGTTTGTGCTTCACTTAAGGCAGATTGTTGAAAGGTTTAATCCACTTATTTGTTTTTCATAAGCCAGTGAATTTGAAACATGAAGCATTCAGCAAAGGGAATTTAATGTCTGTAAAGGTTTAATGGTCACAAGTGAGAGCATGACATTTTTGGTCTTTCTTACAGTTTATCTCCTCCACAAATTATTTTGAGAGTCTCCTTAGATGAGAAATCAGAGGACTGATGGGATTTATGGCAACCTGCCTTTGAAACTTCACTACTTTCTCTAGAAAAGGAAATTCTGGGGTCTTTGTTTTCTCTTGGAACTGAATGAAGTGTTCAAAGAGCATTACCATTCTCCGAGTATCTCTAATGCCAGTTGTATTGTACTCTCATATTTGGAAAACAGCCCCAAGACCTCTGGCACTAATAACAGAAAATTTTAATTGGTTGTCTAACTATGAGGTAGATGAGCTCTGTAATTTGTCCCATAGTTTACTTCCCATTTTGCAGCAAGGTCTTATCCTGGAACACTGTATGTGTGTTATGTCCCTTCTGAGATTTTTCTGAGACTTTTCTTCAGAAGGAGCTAAGGTTTAGGGGCCTGGGAGGGACTGGCAAGAAGCATCAGCAAGTTTGTGGTTTGGGGGGCTAGTCTCCATAGCACAAGGACTTAAGATGCAAGTTGGACTGTCTGCAGTGTACTGATGACAGAAGCAAAAGATGTGTTTGTGGCAAAACTCAAGGTTTTCTTGATTTTTTGAAGGTGGTTCTAATTTTCAACTTGTGAGCTGGAAACATTGTTTAGAAATAACAAAAAACTCTCCTGTTTGTGGAGACAGCTCATTGTTTCTTCCTTTGGCCTGCGAATGTATGTGCAAGAGAGGGGCACAGACATGCAAGAAGCTGGTCTGTTCAGTGCCTTTTATGTGAGTATGAGTCCTGGTGACTCCAAAGTGGAAATTTCAGGTTCCTTGCTCCAGTTCTGTAAGTGTCAGTTATCTCAGTAATGCCGTTCAAGGAGGATGCAGCCTGGAGTGGGAAATGCCTCAGGCAAAACCCAGGCCCACTGGGTTGGTGCCATAGGCTGACTGAGCTGCCATGGCCTGGGCAAACAGGGCACATGGAAGAGGGCCTCAGCTGCAGGGAAGAGGCCTGAAGGACCTATGGCTGAGGAGCCTCACATTCTGGAATGGCATGACATAAGTACAGGCTTCTCAGAACAGTGCTTATTTCTGAGATATGGGACCTCTCACATCACGGCATTGACAGGGCTCTGTAGAGGGATGTCCCTCTGAGCTGCATGGTAGAATGAAAATATTTTAATGCAACACTTGCCTGAATTTTGCTGTCCCTGTAGGTACTTCAGTTCAGCAATGTATATCAGCTTGTTCCTTTGTGTTGTTTTTAAGTAGACTTCCCTTCAGTGCGAGACTTGTGGTGTTTGGATGTATTAAGGTCAGTCAGCAGCCTCTGACTGATTCCTAGAGTGTTCCTAAAGTACTGCATGTTTTCTGTCCTGTTAGAGAAATTAAATTCTATTTTAAATTTTAAAGCGGGCAGTTATTTCTCAGATCACTAAAGTTATTTCTCAGATCACTAAAAATTCTATGAATATGCCATTAAGCCTAGGACTATTTAATTTTCCAAACAACTTTTTTGTATAGATACTGTGATTGTTATACACATTGTAGAATTGTGTGAATGAAGTAGAGGAGTTGTCTAAATTCTTGATAAAAACACAAAGTACAAAAACTTGTCTTCAGTTCCACAAACCAAACACTTCACTAAACTCCATACACTTTAAATTACCCCCTAAAATAATTCCTTTAAAGGTGTTAAAGAGGAAGGCCTTTTAAGTCCTGACTCTTCTGAATTCATCTTGTGTCTGTACTGGATCCAGCTGAAGATCTGTACTTTGAATATACATATATAACTATGCAATTTTTAGAAGCTATGTAGGCATGACTCTTGGCAGTTCAGGCAGCCTCCAAATCTGGCTGTCAAATCTGAGATGAATTGGAGGCTGTCAGGGCTTCAGCCCTATCCTCATAACTGAGCTAAGCAACATATTTTCTATGGAATATATAATGCAATGTAAATGTTGCTTTTTAAGAAAGGTTTACCACTTACTCAGTGCTAACACTTTTTAAAAATACTGAAGTTAAAACCAGAAATCCACTTCTGTTTTTCTGATCAGGTTTAAGAAATGTGCTGATACAGAAAGATAGAACTTGATGGTAGCTGAGGTTCAAGGTAAGAGAAGTGGCTTCATGATGAATAAACAATAGTTTTGTTGTTGCATTCATATAAACAGAACAGTGTTGCAAACAACTGTAGAAGATTTAGAAAAAAAAAAAAAAAAGAGAGATTTATGAACTGTCTCCCATGTAAACTAATAAGTTGTTGGAGACAGAAAGAGTAACTCTAGTGACAATTTCTAATTCTGCACTGAAATTCTAAGGGATAAGTATTGTATAAAAAAATAACACCATTTGCTAAAATAGTTGATATATCCAGTAGTGGCACATGCTGAGCACCATGCTTAGACAGGGACTGTTTCACAGGAACTACATATAGTTTTCTATTCTTTTGTATAGTTAGTCAGTGAACTTGCTTTGAACAGTGATCATACAATTTCTTTCTATTGATATTGTGGAGTGGAGGCTTGCAGGCGCTTCAGCACTTTTATTTAATCATGGTCTAGTAAGGAAAAAGAAAGTTTTTGTGTCTTGTGTCTCTGCTGGAAAATTATTTCAGGTAAGGAAGTGGTACATGCTCATTGGGCAGAGGCTATACAATAGGGAAATGATTTAGGTAGCTCTTGAGCCTAACCCATTAGTTCAGCCTTACAGTGCAGTGAAAAAAAGTAATTTAGGGTTTCTTTCCCCCCATTACCAAGTATCCACTAAAGTTCTCCCTTCTGAGGACCAAGTGGGTAGTTTCATTGGATTCTTCTGTGATTAATAATTTCATTTACACCCCTACCTATCAGCCTTCAAACTAAGAAAAGGTAGATGGAGACTCTGTTGCTTATGTTTTAGGTATTGGGTTCTGCCTACCTTGTCTAGTTATATATTGTAACCCATCTGTGGAAAACAACAGATTTGTAGAAATGGAAGTGTGATTAGTCCTGAGCCAAAAGGTCTTAGGTGCAAATACCAATAGACAACTATCTTTTCCCTAAACAGAGCTATCTGGACTGTATGATTCTCCACAGTCAAGCCTAAACCTCATGTGAGCTATCTGTTGTGAATTTTGAGAAACACTCCCATTCATATCAAAAATATCATAGGAGTTTTTTTTGTTTTGTTTTGTTTTTCTTTTTCCACAGTACTTTTGATATTTCCAATTCAATTTTTAATTGGAAAAGGAAAAAATACATGGATCAAAAAGCAGTTCAAAGCTCTAACTACATAGCTACAGTCAGGATCTCTAGTGGGTTGACTAGATGATTTCAACAGAATTATGTAATAATAAGCAGCTGCACTGATTTCTCCAGCATCTCCTCCTTTTGGAACACCCTCTCTTTCTCAGATATCCCAGCTCCTGTACTCTCACCTCTTTGTGTACACAGATGTGAGTGATGAATATGGGAATGAAAAGCAACTGTGCTGATCAAATTCTGAATTCTGCCCCTAGAATTCTCTGATATAGTGACAGATTTAATAAAAAGATAAAAGATACATATATATATATACGTATATATACTATATATATATATCTATAGTATAGTACAATATATGTAGTATATATATAGTATAAGTACACACTATATATATACATATATAAGTATATAGTATATATATAGTATAGCATAAGTATATATATACTATATACATACATATATATATATATATATATGTAAAAGACCCACACTCAACTGATAAATCTTTTTGGTTCTGCAAGCACTGTCTTGAGAAATATTACTACAGTTGCTCAAATAGCTTCATTTCACACAATTTAAGGCACTTCATGTGCTGTTTTTCAGTAACATGATTTTGTTATTCAGCCCCTGTGGGCTGTTCCAAAGTTACTTCTATCTGTTTGAAGCTCCAACAACAACTTAACAGGACTGGGAATATTGATAAAGGTGAGAGAACACTTGAGCATTGTAACAAAGGACCTATGCTTTAAAAACAAAACAAAACAAAACAAAACAAAAACAAAACCCAACAGCATTCTAGCACACTAGATAAATGCTCTAGCATACTAGAGCATTTATTTTGTCCCTTTCATTTATTTCCTATCATTTTAGCAGAGAGTCAGATTCCACAGCTGCTGCATTGAATAATTTGAAAATGGAAAAATCTCTCCACTTCTCTCTGGAAGAGTACATTTGTGTTTTTCATAAAAAGAAATACAGTAATTAAATCAGAGGCCTCTCCTAGCCTTCAAGCTTTTTGAAATTCAAGACTGGTGCCTATATATTGCCCTTTATCTGATTCTGTTATGTCATTTTATAGTGCAAGTATGATGTGTCAGGATGTGAGCTGCAGCAGCCATGCTGAAATGCCAGAATAGGAAGACTAGAGTGTACTCTTTTTTTACTCTTTTTTTTTTTTTTTTTTTTTCTTTAGTCATCATTGGTGATCACTCTTGCCACATCTCTCGTTTCTCAAGTACTTGAACCTCAAGGCAGGGACTTAGGGAGCTAAGTCCCTCCCACTGTGAGTGAAGGTCAAGCTAAAGACCACCTGGTGAACCCAAACATACATAAGTCTGTGGGGCCTGATGGGATGCATCCCAGGGTCCTGAGGGACCTAGTAAATGAAGTTGCCAGACCACTCTCCATCATATTTGAAAAGTCATGACAGTCGGGTGAAGTCCCCAGTGACTGGAATAAAGGAAACATAATCAGTTTTTAGGGTAAAAAGGAAGGCACTGGGAAATATAGACTTATGAGCCTCACCTCCACATG
>CM021729.1:40804429-40823824 GCA_011074415.1 Stictonetta naevosa
CTCCTCTCCTCTCCCCTCTCCTCTCCTCTCCTTGTCCTCCTCTGCCTTGCCCTGCCCAAGAAGACCCTCTCGCATTTTGTTGTGTTTTTGTTTTAACCAGTAAAGTTTCAATGCTTTATTGCTTTATTTTTCCAAACAGTGCTGATGGAGAAACATCTGTAGTGTTCTTCTTTAAACAACAGTATTGAAGACTGTCCCAGGTAATAGATGGTATTTTTCTTTCCAAGTCTTGACAGCCATTCTTAAGGGAGCACCCTGACTCTGAGACTGAGGTTCTCATAGCCATATTTGTGTCTAATCTGAAAGGCTAATGAAACAAAAATGATAACACTTGATGCTGAGTCTGTAAGTCAGGGAATGTTTCTAGTATGTTGAAAATAACAACCATGTTTCTTTGAGTGGGTGATACCTTGGCTTTCCAACGCCTATTAATTTTTAACAGAGATGTGGTTTTGCTCTATTTATGAAGAAAAATAGAAACCTTATTAGTCTGTTTGATCTTCCAACTGCACGCAGAATGTTTTTCTTGTTTGATGCCATAGTTATAAGTGCTTCTCCTTTTGGTGCTTTTCATTTTTTGCATCCATCCCCAACTCACTTGTATATTGTACTATACAAATTCATTACTGCCGTGATGGTACAGACTGACAGCACAAAGCATGATGCTGCTGCATGTGAATACTTGCTTAGTATTTTGATTAGAGCTTAGCAAAGGCTGGAGATCCTAAGGCTACAAGCTCCTCCACTCTGTGTGTGTGTGTTTGTGTGTGTGTTTGTGTGTCGAACCAAGATCTGCTATTTTTTTTTTTCTTTTTATTTTGAAGATAGGAGCTGAAAACGTGCCTGTCTGAATGTTATTCACAATCCAAATGAATTATATAGCCATTTTATTAAACAAGGGAGGAATATTCTAGTAAGTTTTGGGGAAAAAATATGGTTCAGATGTTAGATCTGAGAAGTAAAATTAAAAAGAAAACTGGAAGAGAAGCAGCATTCACTAAAGGGCTTAGATTAGCTTCTGAAGGGGAGTATTGCCCCAACAAAGGCCATGACACTGGGGATGACATTTCACAGATAAGACACAAAAAAGTAACACAGCTCTTTTGCAGAGTGGATCTACACCCTGCAATCCCTATTCAGTGACTCTTCATGTTTAACCTACAAACTATCTGAATAAATTAGTTGTTTAAAACATGATGTCTCTTATCTGACCTTTCTGCTGAACTGTCTTAACCCGATTGCTGCTTTTCCTGTTCAACTGAAGCAGTTCTCACTAAGGTCACTAATGAGACCTTCTTGCAAGAATGAGGTGCCCTTTTCTGCACTCTTCCCCTCAGATCTCCCTGCTGTCTTATAGCTGGGTTTCCTTTGCTTTATCTTGCCAGAAATGTTGTCCTGCTAACTCTGCTAGCATCACTGACAGCAAAGTCTTTCCTTGCTTTGTCCTCCTTTATGATATTCTCCAGATCTCTCAGTTCTTTCTCTTCCTTTTCTGTGATCATCCCCTGGGATTTCCGCATCTGTTCCAGAGTTCCAATTGCTACATACTCTAACATTTACAAGTAAGAGAGCAATGTCTTATATGGAAAACTGATTAATTCTATTGTTTATCTTGAGTTATATACCAATGCTGGCAGTGTCATGGCAAATTAAAACAAAATTACCCATAATTTTTAACTCAGAAGAAAAGTTTTGTTACTCTGCCTCTACTGCCTCTAGCTACAGTTTGATTCTACTTTTCTTTTTTTTTTTTTTTTTCCCTCTTTCCAGGACTAATTATGAGTTAATGACTTCTCATAAGCTCAATATTTGCTAGAATTGCAACTGAAGCATTTTTTTAACAACTAAAACAACCATTATTTCAGAAAACTCCATTTAAAGGCTTCTCTAATAGAATCTTACATATAATGCCATTATTTTCGTTAATCATAAAATCAAGATTCATAGAATGGTTTGGGTTGGAAGGGACCCGTAAGTATCATCTAGCTCCAACACCCCTTGCCACTGGCAGGTACACTTCTCACCAGACCAGTTTGTTCAAAGCCCTATCCAGCCTGACCTTAAACAATTCATGTGGATGGGGTATCCACAGCTTCTCTGGACAACCTGTTCCTGTCCTTCAACCCCCATCTGAGTGAAGAAGTTCCTCCTAATACCTAATTTAAATCTCCTCTGTTTCAGAGGAGCCTTTTGCCTTTGTCTTATCACTATCTGCCAATGTAAAAAGTTGCTCTCCAGAATTATATTCTTGTTTTATGGGAAATGGGCACTACATTTTAACCCTCAAGTTTTAAATACTTCTTCAGGCAATGTTTACATTGTTTAAAAATAGTCTGTCCAAATTTCTATTACTGGTCATCAGAAACACTTTCAAGTGAATAAAGATATTCTAGTAGATAAAAATAATAATTTTAATTGTAGAAAAATGTGCAAGTTTATTTTCAGAACATGATTTGATTGATATGAAAAGCACAGTATATCATCCAATATACATCTAAGGTAATACGGCAGTAATATCTCATGCCGTTTAAGTCACTTGTTGCATTTTAAAAACAGATGGTGACTCAGAGATAACCCTATCCTTCAAAGCACCAGCAAGGAATTCATTAGTCAAAATCCATCCTTGTAATTGCCCAGCTGCTTTAAACTTCCCAGTGTGATGCTGACCCTACTTTATTTCTCCAATTATTATTTTTCAGATAACTTTGACATTTTCCCTCCTTTACAGCTGAGTATAAAAATAAACTGATGTAAAGCAGTACTCACGCATATGAATTAAGCATCTTGACACTTTGGCAACTTTTTCAGAAAGGTTAGATCCTATCCATGTAGATGATTGAAACCCTTTGTGAACCTCATTTCTAGTCTTATCCTGAGCAGCAGTGATCCCAGATGTGTAATTTCCATTTTTTTCATTTTATCCTCTTCTTCTTGTCAACATATAAATGCTAGCTCTCTTCCTCAGCACAAGAATCACTCAACAACTTTTACTTTAAAATTGATCATCATAAAAATAACCCAGAGGTTATGTGCAGAATTTGTCTGCCTGAGTAAGTTTAGCTAGTAACAAAAATGATGTGAATGGCAGTATCTCTCAAATGAGTAGTCAGATGGAGTCTCAGACAGAAATTATTTGCTGAATTATTTTTGAAATGACACTCTAGGTGGGTCAAAAGTGTCAGTATCTTAAAAGTGGACCCACACTGCAGGCAATTGAAGAAATCAGAATGGACAAGCTATATGCGGCTGTGGTGTCTCACTGTAAAATCAAATTATATGATAATTCATGAGATGTGCAGTCTCATAAACTTCTTTTTTTTGTTGTTTGTTTTTCATTTGAATTTTTAAATCTTCTTATTGCCTTCCTTCAGTGAAAGGAAACCCTTTTCTTCCTAGATAATACAGTTATGAATGTCTTTTTGAGACCTTCTTCCTCTACCTCACCCCCTTTTTCTTAAAAAAAAAAAAAAAAAAAAAAAATAAGCAAGCTTCTGTCTTTAGCTAGCATAGCTTGACCCCAGATCATAGGATCAAGTAGCTCTGACAACACAAGTGTTAACTGACCAGAAGGGAAAGAAGGGCTGTCTGTAGCCTCTTTCAAGGGTTCAGCCCAGGCAAATCTATGGGCCTGGACCAAATCTCCCCAGGAAGTTAAGTAAAGTGGTTGATATTGTTGTAAGAACACTATACAATCTTTGAAAAGTCATGGAGATCCTGATGAATGGAAGTAGGGAAAAGTCATACACATCTAAAATAAGGGGCCAATTGAGGACACAGGAAATTACAGGCCCGTTAGTCTTGCTTCGGTCCCTGGGAAGCTAATGGAATGGGTCTTCCTAGAAACTACTACAAGCTAAATGAAGCATGTGATCAGAAAAAGACAACGTGGATTTTCTAATGGCAAATGATGCCTGATGAATATGTTCACCTTCAACAACAAAAAAAAAAATAAAAAAGAACATTTTCTGTTAATGTGGGGAGAGCTGTTAATACTGTTTACTTGGACTTCAGCAAAGCATTCAGCATTGTTTCTCAAAGCCTTCTCCTAGACAAACTGGCAAGATAGAGATTGTATGGGTGGTCCGTGAGATGGGTAGGAAATTGGAAAGCAGGCTGCACTCAGAGAGTGGTGATCAATGTTTTTTTCTCAGGCTGGCAGCCTGTCACAAATGCGGTCCCCCAGGGATGGGCCCCATGCTCTTCAATATCCTTATTAATGATCTGGAAGGGATTGAAAGCACCCTCACTAAGTTTGATGATTGCACTAAACTGGGTGGTGAAGTGGACACATCAAAAGGAAGATCCACCTTGGAAACACCTAGACAGGCTGAAGAGTGGGAAAGCAAGAACTGTATGAAGTTTAACTAAGACAAATACAAGTCCCTGCACTTGGTACAGCACAACCAAAGAGCCCAGTACAAGTTAGAAACTGTGTAGCTGGGGAGCAGCCTTGCTTAAAGAGCCTGGAGGTGCCAGTGGACAACAGGCTTAAGAAAAGTGATCAGTGTGTCACTGCACTAATGAAGGTAAATCAGATCTGGGGCTGCAACCCAGGGGCATTTCTACCAGAGACAGAGAAGCGATCATTGCACTCAGTACTTGCCAGGCCACATCTGCAGTACTGTGTCCAGTTCCAGTCCCCACAATTCCAAAAAAGGCATAGAGAAACTGGAGAGGCTTCAAAGAAAGGCTGTCAAGACAAAGGACTGAATGACTTGCTCTGTGAGGAATTACTAACATCTTTTCACCCGAGAGAAGAGAAGGCTCAGGGGGACCACATCGCAGCATTCCTGTATTTAAAGAGTGGCTACAAAGAGGACAGAGATTCTCTTCACAGTGAGCCACATGGAGAAGACAAGGCACAACACATATAAGTTGCACCAGGAGAGGTTTTGTCTTGAGATGAGAAAGAAATTTTTCTAAGTGAGAGCAATGAATCACTCTAACAACCTTCCCAGGAACATGGTAGAAACTTCATCACTGGACATTTTCAATGTGATTGGAAAGGATGTTAGATGATCTCATCTAGGCTTCCTTTTCCCATAAAAGACCGGACCCAGTGATTTTTCAAGGTCTTTTCCAACCTGGGCTGTACTGTGGTTCTGTGACTGATTCTCTCAAGGCTGATCTGTCAGTACTCTGCGTGGGCTTGAGAGAGATGGTTTTATTAAGTTATGTTAACTGTTGGAACAATTGAGGATGAAATAATTTAATTTAGAGGAGAGTGCTGCATTTTATCAAAATATTTCAGCTAAATAGGGAAAGTAGATATGTTATAATTTAAAAAAAAATATATAATTTCAGTGAAAAATTTCTTTAAATTTTGATGGGCTCATAGCTACAACTTATTTTGTGCTACTGAATACTTACATCTCTCCTCCCCCCACCTCTGTCCCCTCCTTGCCCCTTCATTGTGAATAACAGGAACTGTTACTTTCCTGCAATGACAAGAATTTCCTGAGAAGAGCTTATCTTGTATAGTTCTTAGCATTTACTAAGATAGGAATATTTAGATACTTGCTGATAACTTGAAATGCTCTTAAAGCTCTTTTAAAACTTATCACCAAAATATTAATCTGCATTATAGCATCATTAACTCCAAACCTGAACCTCAATGGTTACTTGGCTTGAATTTCAAGCTTAAGCATACTCTAAACTGTGTGAAACAAGCTAGTGCTCTACAGGATACAAATTATATGCCTTAATACCATGGATGTGGAAGTAATTGGGATGTGAAAATAGCCACCTACGTTTTAATAAATGTCATTGCCAGTTTTAAGGAAAAGCAGATGGTCTAATTACATTAAAGAGACTGGTGGACCAAGAAAGAGAAAATCAAGGACAGTGAGAGCAGCCAGAATAGTGGGATTCTCTGAGTGGCCTTTACGTCCAGGCCAGGTCAAGCAGTGTCCACTGTTTAGACTCGTAAGATGAATTAGAGCAGTCTCTGAAGTAGGCCAGGTGTTAAATAGCCATAAAGAATCTACCTCACATCGGAGGACTGCAAAAATAGAAATCATAGGCAATCCTAGCCCCAGCATGTCCGCATTTTAGTTGGGTGAAGGTTGCGTGAGAGAATGAACAAGACAATACAGCAGTTAGATGCAACCACATCACCTTCTTGATGTGCTATCAAATGTGTATTTATGAGGTATGAGATGTGGGTGTGAAGACGGAAGACTGTAGTAAAAGGCAGCTGTATGAATCTTGCATCCACATGGTGGGGCTCCACAAGTTGCTTCTCTCTTTCCTTGCTAATAACAATATTCAACAGGAGACAAATCTCAGGCTACCTGTCATGCCTTTTTCTGCAATTTGAGACCACCATTGTGAAATAGAATATGTCATCATGATAGCAAACTGTAATTTACCTGGCTGTAAATTATTTACAGAAATCAATATTTCTTTTAAATCTTTGCAGGTCTTGCTTTTATTTTCATGTAAGACCTTTCAACAAGTGTTTTGGACTTAGTGGGTTTATCATAGAATCATCATAGAATCACAGAATGGCTCAGGTTGGAAGAGACCTTAAAGATCACCTAGTTTCAACCACCCTGCCATAGGCAGGGATGCCGCCCACTAGATCAGGCTGGACAAGGTCCCATTCAATGTGGCCTTCAACAGTTCCAGGGATGGGGCATCCACAACCTCTCAGCGCGACCTGTTCCAGTGCCTCACCCGCCTTTGAGTAAAGAATTTCCTCCTAACCTCTAATCTAAATGTCCCCTCTTTTATTTTAAAACCATTCCCCCTTGTCCTTGATCATCAAATGATGATCTGATTGAGCAAAGAGTCACTCTTCATCTTTTTTATAATTCCCTTTTAACTACTGAAAAGGTCACCCTGGAGCCTTCTTTTCTTTAGGCTGAACAGCCCCAGCTCTTGAACAGCCCCAGCAATTATTATCATTTGGATCAGATATTTAGAAGTCCAGGCGATGCATGGACTGATTCATATAGTAGTTTGTTATTACTGATACAGATAATTTAGAATTTTTAAGTAAGAATCAGACCATGATTGGATTTTTTTTTTTTTTTTTTTTTTTTTCTGTAGCAGTCTGCTAGATTTACTATGCATTCTATCAGCGTATTTAGGAGAAAAGATTAATAAAGACAAGTTCTGTGATTTCCAAAGGCAAAATCAAGATTTGCTGTGCTTTCCTTTTAACAAGATATATGCATTTTTTGCTCATTATCAGTATGCCTTTAGCCACATAAACTTCATCTAGTGTTCACAGGACTCCTGTTCTTTGTGCAGTTAGAGTGTTATCCTTTCTTTTTGAAGAGATATGGTATGGTATGCCAGAACAACCAAGTAAAAAGTAGAAATGACTTGAGGATCATGATATTTGGCATTTGAATGCTCAGAACATGAAGGTGAGAGTGAGTAGTATTCCCTTGGGTTGGAGAAGTTGCAGATTCAGATGATAGTTCAGCAGTGAGACAATTCCTACCATAAAACATGACTGTGATTTCCATGACAACAGGCTCTGTCCAGGGAGGGTGACTCAGAGACAAGAGATGATCCCACAGGACTAGCATTTACTGATGACTGCTATTTTCACTCTGTTGAAGCCATACTTTGGCATCTATGAAGAGGAGGAGGAGGACAAGCTTATGTGAAATCTGAATCAGAAGAAGGAGAAGCCATAATGGGCTGAATCCCTTCAGGATGGGAAAATTCATTGCAGAATCAAAATGTTCAGCCTTTTTCAGTGAGGATCAGGAGTGAGCTGCTGCATTCCATGGTATGTTGCCCTCAAAATTAGTGGACTTTTAACCGTTAAACCAAGCAAAAACATAAAACCAAGCAAGTATTGCTGTCTGTGCAACTGAAGCACTTTTGTATGATTAGATGAGGATTTAGCTGTTGTAAGGGATATCCAGGCAGGCTATGGGATGAGATGGAGTTGGGGTCAATATGTTAATATATTTCACTGCTGTAACAATATTCAGTGACCTTTGAAAAAGCCATAGGTGGTTCATCTATGAAGGAAAAAGACTATTCTGGACTTCTCCCATATTTTCTATATGGATAAGTACATACCTGTTCCAAGAGTGAAGGTTAAAGAGGTCTTGTGATTTTCAGACCAATTCACTGTAAAATTAACTGTTTATCTTATTACGCACCAGGATTTTGCACCTGCAATTTGAAATTGAGTGTTATTATTGAACTGGATGAAGAGAATGGTTATTCATGCCATCACCAAGCTGTAGGCTCTCTACAGCTGTGAGAGCCATGCATCCTCGTGTGTGTTGGTGAATGCCTGTGTGCATGTGTGTACATGCCATGTGTATACACTGGTTGGCACAGCAGTAGCCTGGCTTAAGGCCAGCTTCTATGTACTGTACACACAAAAACTTAAGGAGTGATAATGAAAATAGAAGTTAAGACAACTGCACATGAAGTGGAAGGTTGCATTGATAATTGGTATTTTTTATGCTCGATTACCTGACATTCATTTTCATCCTAGACCTTCCATTAAGGTGTACAGGTTAATGCACATCTTTGGGTATTCAATTTCAAACCTGTACTTTGAGAAATAAGTCCAAAATGGGAACTAAACATAAAATCTTAATATTTACTGTCTATCTGTAAATGACACAAAGTTGCTGTTTAGAAAAATGAATCTTTCAGAAGCACTCAGAAAAAAAATGAATAGGCTTTGTTATCAGTCATGTCAGCATGACAAGAGGGAAAATGTGTCCTTTGTCAGTTTTAACCTTTATGTAGAACACAGAACCTACTCTATTGAAACATCCGCACTTCAATTATTGTAAAGAGTCTTTGTGCTAATTATAATTTTTCCTGCTGCTGTAAAGCTACATTTTTAAGAAGGTAGACATGCTTATGCCTGTAATAAATTGTGTGATGAGTAAATGAAGTATGTCTCAGGAAACTTATGGGTGTGTAATGAATTTTAAGAGAGTTTGGTGTGAAATGCTATATAATTGAACAGACATAAACTATATAAACGGAATATATATATAAACATATAAAGCTATATAAATATCTAAAAATAGAAATACATAAACATATAAAGCTATATAAAGTGAACAGACAAATGCTTCTACAGATGGGTTTGCCGTTCCATATGATAATGGTCATTTGTTTTCTTGTGCAGAAACACCCCTCCAAATGTGAGGATTGCACCTGGTAGGGACAGAAAACAGTGACTACATACCTGTAGTATCAGTGGAAACTTGCAATTTGTACATCAGGAAAAGATGGTTGCTTTCATGGAGTTTAAAGGGTAGTCTTCTGAGGAGTGTTGTGGAAGAGCTCTTGGGTTTGAAAAGGAGAGGGGAGTAGAGGAGAGAAGAGGAGAGGAGAAGGAGAGGAGAGGAGAGGAGAGGAGAGGAGAAGGAGAGGAGAAGGAGAGGAGAAGAAGAGGTGAGGTGAGGCGAGGCAAGGCGAGGCTAGGTGAGGCCTTGGACGTAAATTGTAAGTTATAAAAGAATTCCAGGACATCACACATAGTGAAATGTTTCCTGGTCCTGCCAGAGATCATAATCCTGAACAATGAACAAACATAAATTGTTCAGAAAATGATGATGGGAGGAGGGCTTAGTGGACTACTGGTGTCTCAGAGCACCTGCACAAAGTTTTTGAAACATTGTCTGGTGAACTAACGCTATCACCTTTCTGTATTTCTAGCTGTTAAGGGTGCTGAATATTATATTGAGTACTTCCTTAACTTTTGTTTCCAACATAAGAAATCATATAGAATGATTTTAACTTGCCAGTGAAAGACGTGGTTGAAATGTCTGTGAATAAAGATCAATAAGGCAATTTTTCTTTCAAAATGTTGTAATGGCAGGGAGTTTTTACCAGTTTACCAGTATACCACTGTAATGAGGTATATGTAGTGCTCCAAAGTTAATTTCCCTCTCTGTTTTATTTCAAGAGCAGAATTAAAATACTAAGTTCCACTGGTATACCTAGCACAGTTGCAAAGAATATAGGTTTTTCAGAGGACAGAAAAAACAAACAAACTAACAAAGAAAACAAAACAAAAAACTCCATCAAGGATAATTTACTTGAAAAAAATATTTTGCAATGGTACCCCTTAGAAAATAAATACCAAGAGAACAGGTTTTCTCAGTTGTACTTGCTGTTAAAAAAAGGCACACCATAACTTCATAAAACATTTAAATGTGTCTGTGCTGCTATTTGTATGGGACAGTAAATCTTTGGATTACATTTTTAGTGCAAATATTGATGACTGGATACTCACTTTCTGATAGTATTTATCACCTAGTCAGAATATTTTTGAATGAGGAAATATATGCTTGAACATATTTCATGGGAGGAAATAAGAAGGATCCTTTAGCAGCTTTTAATTAAAATTTATTTTTCGCAGTGCCTGAGTAGAAAAAGAGGTGACCAAAGGTAGTGATACAAAAGTATCACTCATACAGAGGTGTCTATGCAATTTGACTCATAAACAGGCATCAGCATTTTTGTTTTCTCTAACTTTGGTATGTACACTTGTGCAGACGTTACATAGAAACTGCTGTTGCATGAACATTTTAAATACTACATTTCACTTTGTCAAATTGCATTCTTAAGGTTTATTTATTTATTAGCTAGTTTCTATTGCTTTTGTGTGACGGAAACACACACACACAAATTCCTGGCTTAACTAGAAAGAATTAACTGACTGAGGACTTAATCACATGGCATGTTGAATTCAAATCAGAAGAGTCTGCTCACATCCCAGCTCCTCTGGTGTTTAAATTGCTGTAGACCTAAACCTGACCTTGGCTCTGCCTGTCCTTGTCCAGATGTGTCTCTGGACATACCTGCATATGCATGTGAAGTAAATCAAATGGTTTAAACTCAGACTAGTCTATTTAAAGCACATCACTACTGGGCTACCAGTCATTTTCTGAAGCTTTTTTGAGTCTGTTGCTGCCACCCACATTTAACCTTGGACAACAGGATTTTTCGGCTGCAGCAGTACTCAGCTCCCACTTCTCAAGTTGTCAAATAACGATTCAAGCAGTCAAAACCCTGAAAATGTTAGCAGAGTTTTTGCTTTCAAGTTGTTGTCAGGTAGCTAAAAATTAGTTTTGCAAAAGATGAGAAGAAATGTTGAGAATTTGTTCTTTATTGATAGAAGTAGGCAAATCCCAGTAAATTAGATGTAAGTAGTAATTAAAAAGATGTGGGGAGAGGCAGCATAACCTCCTTTTTGTCTCCTTCTCTTCTGTTTTAGTGACTTTGATAGAGCTTAGTGGCTGCCAGACTGTCTCTCCTACTCTGCGGACTGCATACCTGTTAACCTTTCAAACTGCTTCTCAGTCCGCATCCAGACACCACAGCAGAACTCCATCTGCAGGCTTTGGATACCTGCAAGTAGCTTTACAAACATTCACAGTGCATTTGGTAGATATTTTTCTGCTTGTATGCGGAGAACCAAAGACTGTAAAAACATTTCCAGATTATGTAATGCCATTTGTAGTATCCTGTTCTAGTTCTCATATGCAATATGGTCCCTTCCAACCCAAGCCACTATGTGGCATAAAGATTTTGAGATGGTTTATACTTCAGCTTTTTAAATATTTCTTTGTCATTATACTACTTTATCTTGTGAATTGTATAAAATTTTGAAGCATTCTTCCTCTTTTCTAAGATGGCCCCTCTTAATAACAGAAAATGTTGTAAGTGACTTTCTGTTTTGCCACCTGGGCAGTTAATTACGCTAGTCTCCTAAGGCAAGCGAATACCCACAATGGAAACAAATGAAATCCCAGGCAGTATAGTTAAAACACAGAGAACAGGTGTTAATATCTCAGTGCAATTCAAATGTCAGACATTTTCTCTGCTTTCCTCAGTCTGATTCTCAATGCCTAGAGTAGGCTGGCAATGACTGTGCTGTAATTCTGCTTACAATTTCAACCCATAGACACTTTGGACATGGCACAGATACTTGAGACATGCCAGTCTGCGGTCAACTGGGACCTCCGTGATTAGCCAGAACTGCAGTTAAATTATTGAAAGTGTTTTGGCAAGCATTTCTCCCAGCTCCTTCAGCTCCCTTCAGTGCATCCCTTCTGCCCCCATAGATCTATGGGTGTCCAAGTGGTATAGTAGGTCCCTAACCATTTCCCCTTGGGTCATAATGGCTTCATTCTGCTCCCTGCCTCTGCCTTTCAGCTCATCAGGTTGGGTACCTTGAGAAGAATTAGTCTTACTAATAGTCTGAGGCAAAGAAGGCATTAAGCACCCCGGTTTTATCCTAATCTCTTGTCACTGTGTTTCTCCTCACATTCAGTAAAAGATGGAGATTCTATTTAGTCTTCCTTTTCTTGTTTATGTAATTATATATATATATATATATTATTGTCTGTTACTGCAGTGGCCAAGTTAATCTCTCTCTGGGTTTTGGCCCTTCTAATTTTGTCCTACATAATCTCACAATGTCTTTGCAGTCCTCCTGTTACCTGCTCCTTCTTACAAAGGTCATAAACTCTTTTTTTTTTTTTTTTTTTTTTTTTTATCCTGAGTTCATGAGATCAGTTGGATAAAGGACCTGAAGTGGCAGAAGCTTACTCTCAGGGGGAAGATGAAAAAAGAAAAGATTGATTGGCCTTGCTGCCAAGCCTCATGAAGCCTAGAGTAGGTGTGACAGAGGCAACAGGAATGTGTAGAACACAGAAGTGGGCAAGACAGAACTGGTAGTCAGCTGAAGTTAACCAAAAAATAGCACCCTGAAATGCTCTCTGCCCCCTAATACAGACTGCATGCTCTGAGCTGCTGTGTAGTATTATTTCTGGCCTCATAATTGCGCTCAGCAGTTAGGGATGCATTGCCATGAAACTGACACTGAGTCAGAGAAAGATCACCAAAGCAGCAATTAAACAAAAGTGCAGAGAGTCTCTCCCAAACTCTGGAGGAGATTTCTTATGCTGTATTTTTGTTGGGCATGAATACAGCAACGGATAGGAAAATTGGTCACAGATGAATTTCCTTTATTCTTCCCAATGCTGGGGGCAAACAATTAGTTTGTTGTTACTGTTGTTGTTGTTTTCTCTTTAAGCTAGTGCTATATTAGAACTAGTATTGCAGAATTTTGTTAAGTGAAGCTGTTATACACATCCTCCTGTTTTGAGTGTAAATTGTTGTTCAGGTGGGTCTTGCAGGAAACCTGAAAAGGAGAGGAATGGCTTTCAGGTCCTTTATGAGACAGTCAGAATAAAGAATGGAATATTTCAGTAAAGTAAACCAATTAGAAAGCATAATCCATGTGTGTGTTGTGATAGCGATTCTGGGCCACTGCATGTTTCTAAATATACATATTATATACATGCAACAGCTATTTTGCCAGGAAGATCCTATTCGTTCTTATGCACAGGTAGAAAGAGGTTTGTGACAAGCTGAAGTGCAGGATGTAGTAAAAGATATACTGATCTGGTAGATAAAGAGATGTGCCTTGTCTGTTTCTGCTGTTAGAATACTAATGTTCTTTCTGAACACGATTATCACTAGAAGCTCTTAGTGGCGTTAACACACCGCTGAGAGTATGAACAGGTTTTTGTTTCTGATCCTTTTCTGAGGTAACCAAATGTTGGGTGAGATGTATGCAAGAGCGCAAAGCTCTGGTTTTAATTATGAGGCCTCTTGGATGTGGCTATGTGGCGAAAATGCATGCTGTGCTTCTTGGTGTATCATGAGCTGTCATGAATCTTTTATGAGACTGGGTACTTTAAGAATTAAGAGATATTTTTGCATCAAGAAGGGATACATCTGATTGAGACATATTGTGGCAAAAATTACAATGGGTAGGGGAGAAGTATCACTTTAAAATATGTAAATCTATTTCAGTATAATTTAGTTAGGGACCACAATACTTGATAACTAGGAAGAAAAAAAAAAAAAAAAAGCATCCTACTCTCCTCAAAACTTAAATACTTTTTATCTCTTGCCTAGGAAAACAGGCTTAAAGGATAAAACAAGAACAGAAACCAACATGCATTATATTTTGAGCTTTATTTCTGAAGAAGAACAGTATAGGGGGGTTGGTTTAGGGCTGTGTATTGAAACAGTGTTTCTCATATGTGTGTTGCTAGGATTTGATGTCAAAATTCAGGAGTATACAAAAATGTTTTTTATCTTACTTCGTTGTTCTTACTACAACTTAGAAGAAAATTGAAATTCTCCCTCAGAATATGCTGCTTTTTCCTAGATTTTCTTTTGCACAGACCCTGCTCTATATGGTTTTATTCATGCAAAAACTGTATTAATTTTAGTTATTTCACCAAAAAATGATAAAACTTTAACATTGGAGAAGGTCAAGACTAATGCTTCTTTTCAGATGTTTCTGCCTTTTCTTAGGAAATTCCTTTCTATTGGACTGAAGCAGCTTGATCACATAATCTGATAAAGTTAAGAGGATAGTATGTAACATGTGGATTACATACAGATGTAGATAAAACTGGAAAAAGTGTTGGCATTTGTGGCTTGGTTCTATCAAACAATCACCATTACAAGTAGCAAGTATACTGGCAACTGTTATCACATGGAATTGTTATACACTTCTCATATTTTCTGGCTATGGTGACCATTCAAAATAAACAAATTAAATTACAAAAAGAATATGTAACAGATGCTACTTGTACTTCATTGGAGAGCAGTACATCCACACCCTTTAATAATAGAAAATTGTATTGTATTTTCACCTTACTAGTTCTACAAGTCAGAGCAGCTGTGACAGATAAAGCTATAGTCTACTTTTGCTGCATTTCATCAGAATTCCTAGTCAATCTGCAATTATCATTGCTGTTATGTGAGTAGAAGACACAATTTAGCTTTTTATGATAATAATGAGTATATCAGAAAAAAAAATTAAAACCTGTAATTTTTAAGCAATGGTAATTTTTGATGTTGTTGTTCAAAAATGCCAGTGTAGTTTCCATCTGTCTGTCTATCTCTCTTTATCTATCATCTATCTATCTACCCATCCGTATATTTTTATAAGCTTAGTAAATATGTTGTGGAAGTTGCAGGGACACCTAAAAGGTAATGTCAAGGTGCTAAATTTACAGGTAATTTTATTCAGCTTAATTTAGTCTAGCTTCCAGCTAGTACAATATTAAAATCAGTAGATGGACTTTTATAATTTCAGCCTCTCCTTGGGGAATTTGACTTGTTTGGAGCAAGAGAAGCACTTTAAAATCTTAAAAATACGTTTTAGGTCTTTGTGACTATGCTTCAGTGAAAAAGCTATCATCTTTCAAGAGAAGAGATTTGATAAATTGTTTATTTGAATAGTGAACATGAGAACCGTGTCTGGCATATAAGACATACTCAGATCAATGTGTTTGAATGGTTAACTAAGTAAATGGCAATTTTCCCTTAGAATTTAATAGAAAGCTTATCTGTTTTTTTTTTTTCAGTTTTATTTAAATAAGATGATATTAATGACATTTAGGTAAACTACTATTACAGAATGAAAACATTCAACACAAAAAAAAAATGTGTATGATCATAGGTATTTTTCTGCTCAAACCTACAACTGCTAAACTGTTTTCAGTTAGCTCAATTTACATCCCAAGTGACTTCAACAAAAGTAAGTACAGACACTTTAGATGTCTGTCTTAAGATCCCTACAGTCAATAAAAGTTTCGCAGTTGAGTTTTAATGTGACAAGGATTCACTTTAAGAATTTACTGCAGCTATATGAAATCTGAATTTGACCTAATAGAATTATATAAGCATGTCAAGTGTTGTGGAAATTCCTAGGGAAAGGAATCATGACAGTAACATTAAAAGAAGGTTAAAGTCAGGAAAATTACAATTTTTTCAACCCTTTTCTTCCAGGATTTTGAGACATCACAAGAAAATAATAAAAGCAACTTGTTTTAAAGTAAAGTGTGACTGACTTATATTTTTATAATATCCTGCTATACTAGTGCTTTCATATCCTAATCAGACATATTTTTATCAACCTAACAGATGAAGTGGCATCTGTGAAATCTAGATGAGCTGGAGATTTCCAGGAGCAGGTTCCTGTATCCACAGCCATGCTAAGTGATAACAATTGCATTACATTATTCATAAAACCACTGAATTCTGCATAAGAGCCGATAGCTAAAGGCCATATGTGTATGTATGCCTGTATTGTTTTTTTTTTTTTTTCTTGAGTATGAGCATGTCTGTCTACACGATTATTCAATAATGAGTTATTTCACTTAAATTTATTATATAATCCACTAAAAAGAAACATGAATATGCTGGGGAAATCAGCCTGTATAAATTTCCCCCTTCTCTTCCCTGGATTTAGTAAATCTGGTGAAATGTATGTGTTGTGTTGGAGCTCTCCCTCCATTCTCAAAGTCTGCCTGCATGGAAAAACAGTAGACTACAAGCAACCACTAAGCTAGTTACTCTACAGATATGTGACCCCAGGCAGCAGTTAGCTCTTTGGTCCATGGGACCCAACAACAGTTATTTTTTAGAAATTACCTCTCTGGCACACAGTGTAGACATGAGTTTGCTCAGAATTCTTTTCTACAAGCCATTTCTTCTGGGTCTTATTACTTGTTATTATAGCTCAGTTGAGGGGTTTTATCCTTTTTGATGGACAAGCAGAACTGGAAAACATCTATGCCTTCTTGCATCTTTAGTGGAATAGCTGGGTCATTTTGTACAAATTAAAGATTTCTCTTTCCTTTCTATAAAACACAGTTTTGGAAATAAATCCTGTGCTCTGTTTCTGTATCCAGCTTTGATAATACAGTGTTTTTAATGCAGATTTCTTTTGGTGTGTAGAAGCTAGCAGTGAAAGAGAGCTGGTCAGGGCTGTTATGATTTTTGCCATATTTCCCAACCTTACACTCCCTCTCCTGCCATGAGTACCTGATTCTCCTATAGCTGTGGTCCTCCTGTTTCTATGCCTTTGAACTTAACCCAATGTCAATGAGAATGGACATCAGGCTACAACGTCAAGTTTGTTACTGCCTCTGTAAATGTCAAATTATGTGCTGTAGTGACTTTGCCCTGTTATTATTAAGCTATAAAAAACAAAAAAGCAAACAAAAAAATAAAAGACAAAATAAATTGCAGATGTAATATGTTTTATCAATAAGCAATATGATGTGTTTGCCATCTATAGCCTCACTGATAAGACTGTCTTTACTTCTCTGCTCCTACTTTTCTGCCAGCAAGTTAATGGGATGTATAGAGATATGAAAAATGGGGATTATAATGTATGAATACAAAAAAAAAATAAAATCTCCTTCATTAAATTTCATAAACCAATCTGCCACCAGGAATATTTTTATATGCTATTGCTTTTCTAAGCTAGGAAGGCTATCCTCTTTTTATTTACATCTAGTTTTATACTGTACTTTTGTCTGTCCTGAATTAACCACCTTTCAGGTTACAATGGAGTTTACAAAAACATTCACTACATCATTTTATCTTGTGCCATTACTGCAACTAGTTTATTTTTGCAATGAAAACCACGAATTTATCTACTAAACCGAGAATAATGGCTTCAAGAAGCTATTGGACAGCCTTTATGGCTAAGTGCATTAACAGCAATACAGCAAATTTGGTTCCCAAGCTAAATAACATATTGCCAATACTATGTAAAAACAGACACATGCATTTTCTGTAGGAAGTTGCATTCAAAATATATAACGATGCATTTGAATGAGATTTGCAGAGCTGTGAATACAGGGCATTAGTAACTGAGAATTATTTTTTTTTTTCTTGACCTTTCCATCCTCTAATTTGTATAATCTGGATGCATTAAATAAATAAATAAATATCAATTATTGCTGCTGGAATTAAATTTTCAGTTATTTTAGGTTAAATCTTTGAAAACCGTGTTTCTAATAAAACCACAAGAATCTTCTACAAGAAGGTCTAAAATATTATCAGACAATAGTTGAAAGCATTTGAAATTTCCCATTGCTGCTGGTAAATCTAATTAATCATTAGCCAGGTTTTCCTTTGTTGCAATTTGAAGCAGCCCGGAAAAAAAAGGTTGCTCTATATTGTAGATGAAATGCTTGCCATAGTAAAATGCAGTTAGTACAGAGTGACTATAACTCAGCCAAGTGACATTAAGGACCCAGACTCTGACTGCCCACATGTAGTCATTGGGAGAATGTGCCTCTGGGGAGGTTGCTTGGCCTCACTAATGGTACTGCAGAACTTCCCAATGTTGCCTGCTTTCTAATAGTTCTGAACACATAAAAGAATAAGAAAATCCAAGCCTCTGGGGTACAGTGGTTGATTTATGCTGTCATTTGTTCCATTGCAGGCTTTCCCAATAGCTGAATTTGTTTGCAAAAAATTATCATCTTGTTTTGTCAACTGACATGAAATCCTGTCTGCACTGGGATTTCATGGCAAAGTTCTGGTAGTAGAGGGGCACAGGAGCCTGCAAAGGTGGCCTCTGTGAGCAGAGCACAGCAGCTACCCCATGTCAGAGCAGAGCAAGCTCCAGCTGGCTCCAAAAGGGACCCAGTGCTGTCTGGAGCCAAGCCATGGAGCGACGCTGGGTGGGCCTCTGGGAGAGCAGATTTAAGGAAGAGGAAAAACAAAAAACAAAAAAACAAAAACAAAAAAAACTGATGACCTGCTGTGCAACAGCAGCTGGGAGAGGAGTGAGAAGCAGCCCTGCAGCCCCCAGGTGAGTGCAGCAGGAGGGCAGGAGGTGCTCCAGGCAGGCAGCAGCAGTTCCCCTGCGGGCTGTGCAGGGAGAGGCCCCTGGTGGAGCAGGCTGTCCCCCTGCAGCCCATGGGTCCCACATGGAGCAGATCTCCACGCTGCAGCCCGTGGAGGAGCCCCCGCCGGAGCAGGTGGATGTGGCCTGGAGGAGGCTGCGGCCCATGGAGAGCCCCCGCAGGAGCAGGCCCCGGGCCGGAGCTGCAGCCCGTGGGGAGGAGCCCACGCAGGAGCAGGGGTCTGGGGGGAGCTGCCGCCCACCCGTGGGGGACCCGTGCTGGAGCAGTTTGCTCCTGGGGGATGGATGGACCCCGTGGGACGGAGCCGTGTGGGAGCAGTTCCTGGAGAGCTGCTGCCTGTGGGCAGCCCCCGCAGGCTCAGTTGGGGAAGGACGGCATCCCGTGGGAGGGACCCCACGGGGAGCAGGGGCAGGGAGGGACCGTGAGGGAGTGGCGGAGACGAAGAGTCAGGGACTGACCGCAGCCCCCATTGCCGTTCCCCTGCACCGCTGGGGGGAGGAGGTGGAAAAGTGTGTATGGGGAGATGTTTTTAATTTAGTTGTCACTTCTCCATTCTGTTATCAATAAGCAATAAGTTTAAAATTGATCTCTTATGTTGAGTCTCTTTTGCCCAAGAATGTGACTGGTGAGTGATCTTTTCATTTCCTTACCTCAACCCACGAACTGTTTATTTTTTTGGTTGGTTGGTTGC
>CM021729.1:40835342-40854838 GCA_011074415.1 Stictonetta naevosa
TTTATTCCTCATGCTGCGTGCGTTCGTGTAGAAGCACTTCAGGTGCGTCTCCTTACACTCAGCACCTTGTGGATCTGACCGAAGGACCTCACTGGCACACAGCCCCTCTGATTCTAGCGTACCATCCCTTAGGTCTTCACCGGCGTGCCTGGTTTTAGCCCCTTCCCCCTTCGACTCTAGTTTAAAGCCCTGTCTATCAGCCCTGCCAACTCCTGACCAAAGATCCTTACTCCTCTCCGAGAGAGGCGCGTCCCATCCGGTGCCATCAGGCCCGGTGTAGCATAGACCTTCCCGTGATCAAAGAACCCAAAATTCTGCCGGTCACACCAGTCTCGAAGCCACGAGTTTATGTGAACAGCACGCCTTTCAGCTTCGATCCCCCCTATCGGAAGGACAGAGGCAAACACAACCTGCGCCCCTGATCCTCTGAGTAGTCGCCCCAAATCCCTAAAGTCTCTTTTGATCACCTTCGGACTTCTCGTTGCTACTTCATCGCTACCAGCCTGAAAGACCAGTAGCGGGTAGTAGTCAGTGGGCCGTACCAGGCGCTTGACTTTCTTGGCAAAGTCTCTCACCCGAGCCCCAGGGAGGCAACAGACTTCTCTGCGGGTTGGGTCCGGTCGGCATATCGGTCCCTCTGTCCCTTTCAGAAGGGAGCCCCCCATAACAATAGCCCTTCTTTCTTTTTTGAAGGATGATGTGGCAATGCGATGTGTAGGTCGCCTTGTCTTAGGCGTCCCCTCCAACTGGGACGGGTTTTTATCTACTTTGTCATTCAGATTGTCTTGTTCTAGTCCTTCATATCGATTATTTAAGGGTAGATGAGAAGGTGAGGTGGGCAGAGAGAGGGCTCACCTACCACCCCGAATAGGCACCTGCCTCCATTCCCCCCCTTGATCTAGGTCTCCTCCCGCTGCCTGGCAGGAGGAGGGAACCTCCGTCTTCTGCATATCAGGAGACGCCTGTGCTGTGGCAGGCTCGTGAGCCTGCCTCAGAGAGGGTAGAGTGCACCTCCACCAGTCAATTTCCATCTCTGATTCCCTGATGATCCTGAGCCTGTTCACCTCCTCCCGGAGCTCCGCTACCTGGCTGAGCAGTTCTTCAACCTGGGCACACCTCCCACAGGCATACTCTCCACTGCTGTCGGAGACCGACAGAAGGCTGGGGCACACTCTGCAGCCCAGGACCTGGACGGCTGCGTGTTTCCCCGAGCCCTCCGTCTGAGTAGCCACACTGGTGACCGTGGCTGGAGATGCCGCACGAGTTGCGGAGGCCACGTTTTCTGCCTGGTTGATACCATGGTCAGGTTCTACGCAAGCAGGTTACAAGCACCGAAGGGAGAGGCAGCTGCAACAGAGCGACGATGGGCCCCCCGCTCGCCCTGCCCGCGCAAACTGCCGCGCCACGCCCTTCGACGCGCCACGCCCTGTTTGCCCATCCTGGTCGCCGCGCTCCTGGTCGCTCGCGCTCCCTAGGGGTAACTTTTAAACAGCCTGGGAGGGGGCGCTGCTGGCTCCGCCCGCACCTCGTCAGCCTCCCTCGCGAGGACTGCCGGGTCCCGGCGACTCCGCCGAGTGGCCTCGATGCCGGACAAAAAGCCGTGCCCGCCTCGGTCCCCTGCTCCGCTGCAGAACACGTCTGCCCCGGAGCTGATCGCCTTTGCTTGTTACAGTAATATAAGTTATATTGATCGTATTGTTTTCCTAACTGTATTTTGCAGTTCAATTGTTTCCAAATTATACCTTTAGCAACATCTGTGCATAAATATCTGGTATTTGTGTACGAAAGAGACCATCAGGTTATCCGTAACACATAGGTAAGCAGATTGTTCAGTTCAAATTCTGGGAGCCACAGGGATGCTCAACACCATAAGTCCATTTGCTTGGGCTCAGTGGAGCACATGTTGAAGAAGAATGCTTGGTCCTGATCTGAACTTAGAAATCATTGCTATTCTTGATGATATGTTCTTCTGATTGGCACACAGTTTTTTTTGACTGTCTGTTTTGGGTTGGTCCTGCCTTCAGTCACTCTGCATCTTCTCAATCCTGGATGGATACACCCAGACCCCATCTTGGCTGCACATCAGTATGAGCTTTGTCCTGCAAGTAAAGGACCCTTCCAGAGGCAGGAAGGGTCTACACAGTCAGGAGACAAGGACTTCAAATGCCCCCAGGCTTTCCATTTCTACGAGGCTTAAACGCAGCTGCTGGAGATACTATTTATTATTGTATTTTAGCTAAATAGCATATTTGTTTGTATAAAAGAGCTTCTACCTTGTGACCAACTCATCTATCATCTTGCTTGAGAGACTGAATAGTTCAAGCTTTTTAAATCTGTGTAAGGCTTTTTCTTCATCCTTTGATTCATTTTTTGTGGCCCTTCTGCATTATTTCCAATTTTTCTGTGTATCTTTTATAAAAATGAGGGCATCAAAAATACCTGCAGAATTCTAAGCTTGACATAGTAACGTCATATAGAGAAATAAAAATCATTCTGCTACTTCCATCTCCTGTACCTATCAATACACCAAATGACCGTATTGGTTTTTCTAGTTACAACCTTACAAAAGAATCTTTAATTTTGTGGGTTCCTCCTCCCAATTCTGAATTCCTTTTATGCTTGTACCTTTGCACTTAGCCATATTAAGATGCTTTTTATTTGAATTAGACCAGCTTGCAGAAGCAAATCACATTGCCCTGTCTCCAAGTCAGCAGAAATAGTCCCAGAAGACTGCAAATATTTGTGCCAAATCATCCCATTTTGTGCATCCTAAATATGGTCATGCCCCAGGGATTTTCTATTACTAAAGCCATTACTTCCAATGGTCCTATTGATCAGAATAAATTAAAGAAACTTTGCAGTGATGCTCTCTTTTTTTTTTTTTTTTACTTTTTTTTCATCACAGAAATAACAATTACAAAAAAAAACAACACAATGCTTCTCCAAGTTCTTAATATTATCATACCTTGATTAAGTAGTAAGTCAAATGCAATGTCTTGTAGGAGTGATGCAAATGATATATTCTTTTCCTGAAGCTTACACTATCCAGAACATGACATGAAACATGGTTTCTAGGTGAAGCTTTATAATGTTCTCCTGCTTCAAGTGCAAGATTACATTTAATGTACTACGTAGTATTTAAGATATTATCCATTAAGTCTGGCATGCTATAAAAGCCAGTAAGAAATAAGTTGAACTTCATGAAAGCACTCTATTTCCCTTAAGAAGGCATATATTTCTCTTGTAAACTCATGTTATTCCAGCATCAAAAACACAGTATCCACCTTAACTGTTACTGAGTTTTTCCTTCTATGACTTCATGAACGTTGTCACTGAAGAACACTGCTCCTTGTGGATGAATCTGAATTCTTATTCTACTTGATGTTTTTTATTTTCAGTTTTCATGTACGTCTTATATTTAAATCATGTAACAACCCCTTTTTCTCATTTAAGTGAGTTGACTTTCCTTAGCTCTAGCTGTTTTTCACTTTTGATTGATTGATTCACTGTCTCTGATGATTTCTCTCAAGTTTTTTGGTATTTTCTTTTTGGGGGGGTGGGGGGTGGGGGGGAGGTCTCAGGAGGACAGGTAGGAAGGGATGGGAAATCATGCAGTTTACCCTGACCTTTGAAACACACTTTACTACAGAACTTATTATATAGGCACAGCAGCAGATATCTTCCTCTGGAAAAGCATTATATGTAATTGATGAAATGTTTGTAAAAATACCAGTTTCCTAGAATACACTCATTCTGCTTCCAAAGGATAACATGTAATTCTTCGTGATCCATTTTTGATGGAGTCAGATGGTCTCTTTGATAGATTATTTGAAGATAGTTTGCGTATAGCCAGTTTATATGTCCCCTGCAGCTTTGTGATGAAAAAGCTGAAATGACTCTGTCTCAGGAGTCTATGGCCAATTATTCATTTTCTGTTGGACCTTTTGGTATTTTAAGACTATAATCAATAATATATAAGCATAGTAACTTTATGTTTTTCTCTGGTTTATAACACCGAAATTAATCTAATGCTTTACAGAATAAATAAATAACTAAATAAAACTACTTGACCAATAGCCCCAAGTTTTGTTTATAACATTTTCTAGAGTTACTAAATATTTAATTTTTGTCTCAAGCAAAAAAATTGTTCTTGATCAAAGCAAAAAGCTCCATCAGCATATGGGAATTCTCTTCTGCCAGAAAAAGTGTTGAAAACACAATGTTCTCATCTACTTGAATGTTGTTCTAGTACAGAAGTCTGTAAATAAAGGTATTTCCAAAGTAGTATTAGTACTAACCTTGGTGCCCAATAATCATACATAAAAAGCACAACATACATGTTTAATTAATAAAGTATAGATGTCACAAATGATACTCAGTGCAAGGTTTTTTATTATGGTCAACACAATTAAGAGGTTCATTTTCTAGAATGCTCTGGAAAAGCTCAGTAAGACCCTACTTTACTGTATCTCCCCTGGAATAATTAATGAACAGTTGTCTGAATAAACAAAAACTTTGCTACCTGAGGCAAAGCTGACCCAAAAATGAGATATTGATCTGATGAATATTATTTTGAGTGTAAATAATTTTTTCAAGTGTTAGCTTTGGTTCATTATTTAATTTGAACCCGCGCTACCCTGCACTGCTTTGCTACTAGGGTTTGCCTTGTGAAGGTCCTCATGAATTTGGCTCTTTAAATGCAGACTCTTCCTCTCACTTGCAGTCATAGTATAACTAAGCTTTGATTTTTTTGGGGGGGTTTATATGTTTCTTTATATCTACATTTCTATCTACATTTTTAATTAGTGTTCTCAAACTTTGAGGTATGCTTATTTTCTACTCTTCATGTAGGCCATGTTGTCCTTCAGAAACTGTTGATTTTCAGTTTACTACAGTGAAAAAAACAATGATTTACTTCAACACAATAGATTCCATATTTCTCTAAGGTGACACCATGCCTATTTAACTCAGTAACAGAGCTAGAGCTAAGAACATTGCCTCTACTCTTTCTGGTGATCCGGTAAGCCCCGACCTCAGTGAACAAAATTCGGTTGAAACACTGCTACCCTCGCCCTTCCTCCTGGGGCCATGTACTAGCAGAAAGCACAAAAGCTTTCCTGAGCTTGCTGAAAAGAGGCATGCATGAAAAGAATTGAGAAACTTTCTCCTTAAGCCACAGCATACCAAATGGTGTATTTCAGAAGGACAGTAAAAGGTGAAATTTATGAGTTACAGTGTCACTCTACCATGAAGTTCTATGTTCTAAGTGCTTTGTTAAACATAGAGACCCACCTCAATTTTTCCCATTTTGGCTTCCACAGTGTTTTTTTTTGTTTGTTTTGTTTTGTTTTTTTTTTTGTTTGTTTGTTTTTATGTATATATGTAGGTCATTAGGTCTGTTTGAACAAATTTTCTACTCTGGAAACAACTCTAAGTGTACTTTCTCATATATAGTAAAAGTTTGCTGCTTCATACATTTTCTTCTCCTTGGACTTGAACTCCTGAACCAAAAATCCTGTATAAATCAAATAGAGGCCAAGGGACTAAAAAGGAAATAAAAACACCAAGAATCCCTACTTCCAGAATTTCAAGTAGGTTGAAGCTCAGAGAATAGAGATGCTGACTGAACTGTGGTATAGCTGTTTTCCTCTGACCTAAGGTGTGTATCTTTGATTCCTACCGAAGATGGAAATTCATATTTACTCATTAGGAAAACATGAGTGTCTTTTCAGCTCTAACAGATTTTCCAGGTGAATTGTTTTTAGAAATGCAGATGTGTTTGATAATAAACAAATTCACTGCTGACAGAATCTCGCTGTACCTACAGCCATATAATACATAGAATGAATCATAATAGTATTTATCACAAATTCTGCTAAAAAACTAACAACAACAACAACAAAAACTAGGAGGAGCCTACTGTCTTGTAGAGTCCTCTGAATAACAAAAGGATCTGTAGGGCTGTTAGAACAGTCCTAATACAGTTCATTTTCTCGTCTTCCATTGAAGGTCACACTGAAAGACAGACCAGAAATACCTAGCATAGTCCATACATCAACCACATAATGTAGCACAAGTTGTCATTGCAACTGAGTATCCCACTGCAAAATAATCCTCCTGCCACTTTCATTTTTCAGTGTGAGAGTGATGAGCGCCTTTCCAGTGAATGCTGTGCAGCTGGAATGCTATTCATTGGAGGATGGTTGTGATCTCAAATCAATGCTTCTTGGCTAACTTGCCATATGCAGTATGAACTACCACCGCCATACTTTCTCTCAGACACGCTTAGGAAGCTTCCTAGGTAACACAGTTCAAATAGTCATGTTTACATGGCCTGCAAGCACAATTCCAATTGCACAAAGAAAGCAAGTAGGAAGCAAGCAAATTTCAGCCAGTACAAACTAGCTTTCGGAGGGGCTTTCACCATCTAAGAATCTATCCCAGGACACTTAAAATCCAGATGTGCCCAGCAATAAGCAGAATATATATATATTTCTGATGAGTAGTTATTTATTCAGCTGCACCCATTATTTAAGTAAATGATACAGCTTTGAGGCAATTAGCACCTATGAAATGCATGGTGCAACCAATGGGATATGTGGAGAGCTGTACACATGCCTAATGGCATGTTTACTTTCTGTCTTGGTAAAAACAATCAAAAAAAAATTCTAATTTCTAATGTTCTTAGATAAAACAAAGAACAACAATAACAAATCCACCATACTGTTCAGTTTCCAGATTCTACAGGTACTCTCTCTCCATGAATATATGCATAAGGACATTCATAAGGACAAAATAGATATATGTGATGAAATTACCTCCTTCACTTTTGTTTTGATTTGCATCTAACCAAGGAGGAGATTCTGTCTGCTGGGTTTATACCTCCCTCCCATTATTTAACTTCCTGATTGCAACACTTTTGACAACCAATAAACCAAACTGAAGAAGCAAAAAACAAACAAACAAAAAAACACACAAAAAAGAAAACACACATAAAAAAGAAAACACACACGAAAAAGAAAGCACACACACAAAAAAACACACACACAAAAAAGAAAGCACACACAAAAAAACAAAACCACAAAACAAATCAATAATAACATCAAAATAAAACCTTCATTTATGTAATTATTTTCAGATAATTCTTAGGTAACCTACTCTACAGTAAGAATGAATTCTGAAACATGCCAAGGAATGCACAGTAAAATATCAAGATTTAAATAACAAAATATTAATACCCACACCTTACTAAAAATCCATTCTACAGTAATTCAGGGAAGTACTATTTGCAGCGTACTAAAAAGTTTAGCATTTTTAAAGAGAGAAAAAATATTTGAAAGAAACCAAACTTGTGTCAAGCTGCATGAGGTTTTCACCAGCTATATATAAAGATAAGCTAAGTCACAGCATGTGCATGGATGTAGTAAATGAAAGTGTCAGTCTGAGAGCTTTAATTCCAGTTCTGTTTTTATCTCGTCTTCTTAATTGGTGTGCTTTTCTTATCTTTTATTAGAAAGTTGGTTGCTGTAGTGGATTTTTTCTTCCAGTCATTCTTTTGTTATAAAAAAATTCTAACATATTTCTGTACAATGGGTAGTATTTAAAAGGCAAGAAGCTGAGCAGTGACAGCTTTTTTCATTATGCACAAGGGTATAATTGAAGCCTTGTAGTTTTCTTTAAATTCTTCATAGGAGGAATGTAGTTGAGCACACCCTTGAAGTCAAAAAAAAAAAAAAAGAAAAAAAAAGGCCAGTTGGCAGTTGGTTCTAAGTTTCTACAATTTCAATGCATGTTCTTTTTGTCATATCTTCATGAGTATTATTAATAATATACCTCAAAATATCAAATATTATTTTTAATCAGTAGAAAAGTATAGAGAAGTAATTTACATGGCTGCACAATAAGCATTTTCTTTGGAACATAGTGAAAGTCTGAACTCACGGAGTCAAAAAGACTGCAGAAGAACATATAAATTAGGGTTAGGATGGGACTTTGATTAAACAGTTTGGTACATTGCATCACGTTTGCAGGAGCAGCACTGACACTGATGGCATTTAACAGTGGCACTAGAGCACAGATGATACATCTTTAATCTCTGCTATTTGAGTTCATTTGCAGTGAGTTATCACAGTAAATTTTCCAGTAGGGTCCCAGTAATGGCTAGGACACTTGTACTTTGACTGTGAGAAAGGAGAGATGGAAGAACGTGCAACGTCTACAGTTGTTTTGTGAAAATGTATGGACATTATGTATAGTGTTACAAAAACAAGAGTAACACCGGGGACTGAATCCTGTTCACTGAAACAGTGCTTCAAAAAAGAGTGAGAAAATTATTTCCATTTTACAAACCTGAGAACTGAGACAGAACTAACACAAGTGTTTTGAACAAAATGCCAAACAATCCATAGAATCTCTGACAGACATCAAAGATATATTCAATGACTACTACCTCAACATTTTTCCATATGGCCTTTGGGAGAGAAACAATAAAAGTTATGATTTCAGGTAGATTGAGATCCCAAGGAGGAGTTCAGTACATTTTTTATTTATTTTTTTAATGTGATAACAATAATAATAGCCAGTTTTTTGAAGCCTTTTCTCACATTTCTTCTTTAAGTTTTCTCTGCAAAACTGCAGAACACTGAAACTATTTGAGTTGGTAGCAACAGCCTGGATGGAGGGAGAAAGGGATAACTAAAACTCAACCTGAGAGAAGACATCCCCTGAGTGATGACACCTCTGCTTTATCTGATGCAGGGTCCATGCAGAAGTTGTTTCCCCGGTAAGGGATCAGCAGTTCATTAAACATTTCATTGTTTTATGGAGTGAAGCTGGAGGATTCTATTCTGTAGAGCTGTTGGTTCAGAATAGACAGCATACTTCCTGAAAGCATGCTGGTTATTGATTACCCCTGTTACTGCATCAAATGAGAGATGAGAAAGACATGATATGGACTTCGGTAGAAAATCAGACTTGTGTAAAAATTAAAAAAGACGTGGAGGATACGATTATGCAGAAGGAAGGGCGAAGCAAGGTGCTGACTAGCAACCTCGAGGGAAGCAATTACAAGACACCCAAGGGACACATAATGTGTGAGATGGGGATACAGATGGCTTTGTTTATTTCTACTCATGCAGAGATATCTCTTCTTTGTAACCTGCAGCTATTGAGCTGAAAGCCTAGGGCCCTAAAGAAGCACCCACTCCCCTTGAAGCGGGTGATTGGAACAATGAGCTGAATAAAGACAGACAGAAGCCACCAGTCCTTTGCTCTTTTTGGTTCTAGCCCTGCCACCAATTTCACTGGGGTCCCACCTCATCTCTTTCCCTTGAAATCACCTTTCAGGAAACTTGTGTACACACACTTTCCCTGCCAGACATAGTTAAAAAGCACAGCTGCATCAGCCTGCACAGAAAGCACATTATTCTTCATTTTAAAACCCTTCACAGGGAATGTGCTTTCAATCCAAAACATACTGCTGCTGATTTTCCCAGCAGAATAGCATTGCTTTCAGCATTTGGAGGTGAAATCCACCTTAGACGTCTAAGGGGAGCCTGAAAGCTCTGACACTCAGGCTTCGAGATTTACACATTATGATTACTATCACGTCAGTGGTCAAGGGCCAATTCATTACAATATAAACTACTGGATTTGTAACTGTCAAGTGATCAGGGCTTTCCACACTTAGCAGGGCACTTTGGATTTTTTCCATTTTTTTTATTGATCCTAAAACACTGATTTTAACATGATCTCTAAAGAAATAAGTGGATGCATTGCCCCCTTAAATATACCCCAGTGTTAGTCTCCACAGAGTGTTTCTCTTCAATTGGTACTAAAAGACAAATTGACCTAGAAGGATATATGAGGATCTCTAAAGAAATTTATCCTAAACTACTGCAGGGAATTGAATTTGTAGCTCAGCTCCAACAGTAGCAGCCTCTATTTAAAGTGGCGTAAAGAGACATCCGCTTGCCTTGTGATATATGCTTTTCTGGATGACCTTTGGGAGGCTTCACTGCATCATGTGACAGTGTTGCAAAAGACAGTGTGGCCCTAAACAAAGGGATCTTTTAAAAATTAATATTTTCTGCAATTTAGCACAGTTTCTGCAATTTAGCACAGATAAATCTATGAATTATTCTTTACAAACTGTACAGCATATGTGCCATGATAAGAAAATTACGTTTCATCTCTTGCAAGGAGTCTATTAGAATTTCCTTTTTTTTTTTTTTTTTTTTTTTTTTTGGTCATGAATGAGGAAAGGAAATGCACCAAATTCTTCTTGGTCAACCTGTGAAATATTTTTGTTAATCATTCCATTTTACAGGAAAACCATTTCACAAGCTGTCTGCATTTGGTTTTTTTATGTCTTCCAGACTACGCTGAAACATCAGCCTGCAGTTTTGCTGAACATTGTTGGAGTTTATTGATCTTCTGTAATTGTTTCAAACCCAGTCTCAACAACACATACACATACCGATTAAAACCTGAAGAGCTATATTCACCTTGCAATGATTTTTACTTTAATAAAGTATCATTCTAACTAACATTATCTGGTTATTCTAAGAGACTAATTGCATGAGTCAAAAATAGAATGAAGGAAACACATATTTGATTTAGGGTTTAATTTTGACTGAATTTAGCAACATTTGTTCAGGAACAGCTGAAGTAATTTGAAATGACACTTCAGAAAATCCCACGTAAAACTCTTATGATTTATTTTTACTCCTTGCATAGAAGGGTACAAAACTATCTTGAATTTTTGATACAGACAGACACCTTTGTAGTTTTTGCATGTGTTTGCAAATGGTTTTATTACAGCTAGTACTGATATTCACTCATTAGAGATTCACATGGAGAATTCGGAAATTTATAGTTCCATTGCAGCATTAGCAAAGCCTGAATACTGTACACAAATGCTGCAGGGTTGGGAAGAGCCTAACAGACTGCCTCCCTCTTCTTCACTATTCAAGTAACAGCTTGAGTTTTCTGCATAACATTTGAAAGTGCTGGGAATAGTTCTTTCTTCTATCCTGAAAACCATCCCTAATTCAGCCAAGGAGTACAGAACAGTGCTTCAACCACGGAGCAAGTGTGCTGCAGTCATAGCCGGTACACTGTTATTTATTCCTACCCTTCTCTGAATGCATTTTATAAGAAAAAAAAATAATTTTCAAAAGACTATCGATAACTTTCACTTTATCAGAGTAAATCACAAAGGAGGTGAAGAAACTAGTTGAAATCATCCCTAAACTTTTTGGTTTCTCTCTCTCACACTTCCTCTCTCTCTATTTGAAGTTATCAGCTTCACAAATTCCATCAGTGAGAGAAAAGTCACTCTCTTTTCCTGCCAAGGGATGCAATGGAGTCCATTGAGGTGGCTTTTACTAAATTGGATACATTTATTTATTTATTTATTTTGGAGATACAACTTATTGAAAAACATTAGAAAGCTTGCTAATAAGGTCTAATGTTCACTTCTAACTAGAAAAAAAATTTTTTGTTCTAAATAATATTTAATTATAAAATAACACTTTGTTTTTTTTTTTTTTTTTTTTTTGTCCCAACTTTTAAAAGAAATAAACTTTCAGATTACTATAATTTTAAATTCCTATTCCTGCCATTACCATAAAAGAAGAAAACCTGGAGAAAAGAGAATGCTTTGGCAAGAATATCAGGCAATATTTTCTGTGTTGCATAGTTAGGCTGCAAAACACAATTCCAAGAAATATGTGGTCTATATAAGAATTTGATTGAAGCAAAAATGCTAAACATGCTTTTAAATGTCCAATGCAAAACAGGAGAAATGAATGTTTCAGTTTTAATTCCTGTAGCCAATGTTATAGTATGATCTTCTGAATATAGGTATGTTATGCTGAGAGCTGTGGGTCACCTACTACATCACTTGCACTGGACACAGAGGTTCCTTAGAATATCCCTCACAAAGATGCAGACCAGGCAGTAGTGAGGAGACCAGGAGAAACAGTTTCCTTTTTATTATCTCAGGAAGATCAACACATAAGTGAACCAGGATTCCAGTGACCTCTTGCTAATAACCCCAATTCTTCCCCAGACCCTCAGTTGAGTACAGGGTTATCAAAGGACAGGTACAAAATAAGCTCAGCAGAGAAATGGAGATGTCTTCCTCTCTTTTGTGAGGTGCAGAGACCACCCCTTGGCATATACAGGAAAATTCATAGTGATAATATCTCAAAATTCTTATTCCTCCTTATAAAGCTCTGTCATTGGAAGACTAATTCTGCTGTGATACACAAGACTACAAGACCTTTGAGCTAGTGTCTGCGTGTTCCACTTTTTCAATAGTGCAAAGGACAACATCAGCAATAACTAAACAAGAGTAATATCTGCACTGAATCAGTTTAGGTTTTCCTCAGACATATGGTAGATCAAAGCACTTCGTTGCTGAGCAATCTTTGTTGACTTACTGTTCATGGAAACATACTTCCCAGTAATTTATTGAATCACCTCATTCTGCTTTACGGCAATATTATCTGAAAGAGTACAATAGGAACAACAATGCTGTGTTTGCAAGACAGGACAAAATTTTTAAGATGCATCCCCTTAAAAGGATACTGTTTATGTTTGCAAAACTGAATAAACCACATTTTAAATGTAGACTGCATACAGATGGACTCTATTTTATTTTCTGAGAGTTTTATGGACTTATTTATCATCTTTTAATTTGAGGGACAGAGGACTAACTCTAAATTTAAAGTGAATTTCTATCATCTCCACATACATTCTCTGGACACACACATTTCTCTGGATGGCCTTTATACACAGAATCCTGGTGTAAGTTTCTTATTCATATGGCCAATATCATATGAATATGTATACATCCCACTCATAGTGGAGAAAGTTAAGTGAAGTTAATAATAGCAAAAATCAACAAGATTTTTTGAAGGGGACTGTCTTTCTCTTTCTTAAGAATTTGGATTTCTGACATATTTTTACATCAATGTTAAGAAGTGATCAGATAGCTGCTGTGGGGTGAAAAAGTCAAGAAAATTTTAGCCACCTGAAGAAGCTAGGTATCTTAACTACCTCATTTTCTGATGAATTCCACAAGTAGACTTTAGCTCTTGACAAATGTACAACATGATATATTAAGAATTCAAATCTGTCTGGTTACACATTGTCATGAAGTGAAGGGATAGTCCTTTTTGAGACAGGAAAGACTAATGGCTGTTGAAACTACAGATTTGATAAAAACAATAAATCCTCTTTTGAAATTGTTGCATTTTAAACATGGCTGTATCTTTAGTATATATATACATCAATGTTCTTGCTAAATGAAAGAGTCTATGTCTGCAATATTTTGTGGTTCCCAGCTTTCCAGATGACTTTCAGAAACACTGTAGCACTTTTTGCTTGCTAAAAAACATGCATATTGAAAAACTCAGGAAACAAATCTGACTTAAGATAGATTTCATTTCATGTACAGCAGCCAAAAAATACAGAAAGATTGGATATATATGGGAAAATTCTGAGTGTGACGACGGAGATGGGGGCATGAAATATTTCAGTGCAGCTATAAAAGGTAAACAAGTGAGCAAACCTGCTCTTGTATCTGTACAACTATGTTACAGTTGTAGCACTCATAATTTGAATGTCTGTATGCTGAATAGTTATGTCTCTGTGTGTGTGAAGCATCATTATGCAATGGAGGTATTGAGGACATGGGATATTAATTCAGTTATATAAAGAAAAAAAAAAAGACATTAGAAATTCTATTAACTGCCTAATGACTTTGATTGTGAAGAATAACAGGGACCTACAAACATGAAGAGAAGGCTGTACGGAGCCCTGACTGCACAGATTAAAACAAAACACACAGCCAAACAAAACATAACACCCAATATATTTAATAGAGGTAGGAAGGAAACAGCAGCTGCTGGCTGTTTGCATAATTGTGCAGTATGTATAGTGTAAGTATCTATTGCCTAAGATATGGGATATGTACTGTCTGGGGGCTTCTGATTATAGTTTGAACTCAGCCGTCTAACTTCACAGGACATGCTTTAGTCATTGGGCATGCTGTGCCAGAGCTGTTCTTCATTCTGATGCACAGTGGAATCACTATGCAAAAGGAGTGCAAAAGGAATGCAAAATTCATATTCCCCCCAAAAGAACTGGCTTGAGTGTTTTAGCCCACTGCTGAGCACAGAGCTCCATACATTGTTCTCTACTTCTGTTTTATCTAATAACTCTGGAAGAAACAGAATTTTGGAATCCTTGACCACCCTTTCTCCCCGCGAAAGACTTCTTGTCATTGAGAACAGAACACAATTCTCTCTTGCTTACTTTGTTCCTGACTCCAATTAGACTTTCTGTTCTTGTATTTCCCAGTGGCCTGAAAAGATTAAGACATTGCTAGGAAATAAGAACTTTCTGTTCAAGTATTCTCAGGATCCCATTAATCTTACCAATTTCTTGACAAGATTACTTGACCAAGTCAGACACAGTCCACTTAACCTGTACTTGCTTTTGAAGAGTAGCTTATATGAGATGCCTAAGGAACAGCGGAAAAGCAGGGTGAACGTAACACAGCATTTCACTCTGGCATAACCGTAGTATTACAAAAGGGGAGATTGGGGTGGTCAGGGGAAGGCAATAGCTCTGCTTTGAGCTCAATTTATTACATACGTTAGGTAAGATTTGAGGTCCTGCCTGAAGGACCAGTGTCTGTGGCAGGAAGACTTCAGGCTGTCCTCCCCAGAAAAACATCTTAGGCACCTTCCCAGTCACAGAGACACATATAACACAGACCACATGCAGAATAACCACTGAAATCTCCTCTCCAAAATCACAGAATCATAGAATCAGAGAATAATTTAGTTTCGAAAAAGACCCTTAAGATTATCAAGTCCAGCCATCAACCTAATACTACCAGGTCCACTGCTAAACCATGACCCTAAGCACCACATCCACATGTCTCTTAAATAACTCCAGGGATTTAAATACCTCCACCACTTCCATGGACAGCCTGTTCCATTGTCTAACTAACCTTTCTGTGAAGATTTTTTTTCCCTAATATTTAATCTAAACATCCCTTAGCACAAACTGAGGCCATTTGGAGGTATTGTTTTACTCTGAGATGTACATGAGAACAGGCAATCTTTCATAGCAGTGGTCGAAACATCCTTTTGAATCCAGGCAATATTAAGGCATTACACTGACTTAGATACTGCATTTGCCTGACCTAAAGAAAGACCTCAGGCTGCATAAGCACCTTAGAAAGAAATGCTGACATAATACATTCAGATTTTAGAGAGAGGGATTTCAGCCCTCCATATGTCCTCATATCCTCAGCATTTCCTGGTGAATAACTGCAATAATCATAGAATCATAGAATTACAGAATATCCAGAGTTAGAAGGGACCCACAACAATCATCGGCTTCAACTCGTGGCTCTACACAGGACCACCCCAAAATCAAACATTGTGTCTGAGAGCGCTGTACAGACACTAGACCTCTGTAAGGCTTAGTGCCATGACCACTTCCCGAGAGGCCTGTCCCAGTGCCCGACCACTCTCTCAGGGAAGAACCTTTCTGTAACACCCAGACTGAATCTCCCCTGACCCTAATCCATGCCGTTCCCTCGGGTCCAACTCTTGGCTCCACACAGGACCACCCAAAAATCAGACCATGTGTCTGAGAGCGCTGTACAAACACTTCCGGAACTCTGTCAGGCTCGGTGCCATGACCACTGCCCTGGGGAGCCTGTCCCAGTGCCCGACCACCCTCTGGGTGCAGAACCTTTCCCTAACCCCCAGCCTGACCCTCCCCTGTCCCAGCTCCATGCCATTCCCTTGGGTCCTGTCGCTGTCCCCAGAGAGCAGAGCTCAGCGCCTGCCCCTCCGCTCCCCTCGTGAGGGAGCTGCAGGCCGCCATGTGGCCTCCCCTCAGCCTGCTCTGCTCTGGGCTAAACAAACCAAGGGACCTCAGCTGCTCCTCATACATCTTGAAGTCTAGACCCTTCTCCATCTTTACATAACTCTTCTGCATGCTCTCTAATAGTTTTGCCTCCTTTTTATACCGTGGTGCCCAAAAATGGCACACAGTGCTCGAGGTGAGTCTGCACCAGCGCAGAGCAGAGCAGGACAATCTCTTCACTCAACAAGCTAGCAATATCAGGCTCGATGCACCCCAGGATAAAGTTGGCCCTCCTGGCTACCAGGGCACACTGCTGACTCATATTTGCTTTGCCATCAACCAAAACCCCCAGATCCCTTTTTGCTGGGCTTCTCTCCAGTATCTCGTCCTTTGGTCTGTATGTATAGCCAGGGTTGCCCTGTCACAGATACAGAATCCAGCACTTGTTCTTGTTAAAATTCATACAAGTGGTGATTGCCCAGCCATCTGGAGATCAGTCTGTCTGATCTCTCTGCAGGACCTCTCCCCCCTCGAGGGAGTCAAAAGCTCCTCTTAATTTAGTATCATCTGCTTATTTACTCAGTACACCTTCAATTTTTACATCCAAGTCATTTATGAAAACATTTATGAAAACATTTATGAAAACATTTAAGAGAACTGACCCTTAAATGGAGCCCTGGGCAACCCCACTAGTGAAAAACACCCTGAGCAGCTCAAGCTGTGGCACAGTTTGCCAAGTGTGTAACATCCAGGGCAAAGAGGCTGAAATCCTCTTGGCACTGAACTGTGTTGACCCTCATCTGGTATTCCTACCTGTTTTTTAAATAATTAGATTCACATTCAGCTTTTCTGAGATCTCTTCTTACTGAGCAGCCTACAAGACCATCCATTCGTCACTTCCACCAACTGTATCACAGATTTGAGATAAAACACAATCCTGAAAATAGGAATCACATTTTTCCAGCATCTCAGAGAAGTGCAAATTACTGGGGGATAATATGCCTTTAATATTTTTCTAATTTATCCTTTTGTCTGAGGAAGAAAGGTAAAGTAACCCACCCAAACCCTTCCTCTTCCTCTCCTTTTTCTCCCTGCCCCCAAAAAGCCACCAGGCAGAGGCAAGAGTGGAGTGAGAAGTGGACCTTAATACTACTTTGCTCTTCGAAGAGGAAGTCAACTTCTAGCTTATCTTTTACTTTATTTTTTCTTCTATATTGTCAATATAGAAATTAGTAATCTTCTACGTGTTACATCATCATTTTATCTTATTCACAGTGAAACAAGCAAGCAAACAAACAAACAAAACCAAATTTATGTGATGTTCCCACTCAATAACATTAGAATTAATCTTAAAATGAGTATTGGTTAACGTACCATTACACATGATCACATGTTTTTCTTGGGTTTAGTGATATACATTGTAGAAAAACTGTAATGGCTGAATTGCAAAATCTGTAATTGATTTAATTAAGTATATGTCAGATCACAGCTGTTACTTCCTTCTTCAATTTTATCAGGTATGCAAAGAGCAGGAAAATCTTGGTCTGTCTTTAAAACACAAGAGTTTGTCAAAGTTACCTTTCTTAGGGAGTACACTCCAAAAAATCAGATATCTCTCTAACTGTACTGAGATGTAACTTTAACTAATCATCATTATAACAAAAAATTCATGAGTTTATGTTATTTTTGGAGGCATCTCTTTTTTGTTTGGCCTGCATCAGACTTAGGTTCTAAACTCCGGGACCTAGTCCTCCTGGAGTCTCACAATTCAGACACAGCTCTCAGCAACTCATTACCTGTGGGATGGCATTAGCACTTAGGCTGAAGCATGCTGGCACAAAATAGGATTTAACAGTTTAGCAGCACCTTTATGAGGGTTTTAAGGATGTCAGTGGCTTTTTTAAAAAAGTGGCATAGAGGGGAAAACAGGAACATTTGGCACTTACTGACTGTAGCTCAGATGCTCTGCTGTGTTGAGATGCAATCTAATGTAGCAGAGAAAGGGAAAAAAAAAGAAAAAGGAAAAAAAAAAAAAAAGCCCTTTGCTTTCAGGACATAGCTAGTATAGCTATTCTTTCCTGATCACCAGAATGGATTAGTATGATTTCTGAGTTGCTGTCACAGTGCTGACCACAGAGATTATAATGCACAGCCCTTCCTTACTCATTTCCACCCCTACAAGAATAAACCTCAGCCTCAGATCTATAACAACTCCATATTTACCAAATGCACCTTTAAATGATGGACATTCAGAAGTTGTCGTATTTCTTGCCACAAACCAGGAAGATAAAAGTAAATAAGAAACTGGTCCCAGGTTTTCAAACATCAAATAGTTAGGAAACATTTTCCGTGCCAGGGTCAAAGATTGGGCTGAGGGACACTCAGACAAAATGAAAGCACAGATGTTACTGCTGCATCTACTGTGGCAGAGTAAGAAGCATGCATAGAAAGAAGTGGCTCAAAGGGGGTTGCAGAATATATTAAGGGGAAATGGATCAGCATCCTGGATACCCCTAACCTCCCTGAAGCTCTGATTCTTAAACAAATGTATTAGTTACCTATTAGTTAACTTAAATGTTAAGAAATAAATATAGGCACAATGCAACTTCATTAATATCACTGGAATTCTTGGTCCTTTACTAAATACATAGTTATAATTACTTTTAATTTTATCTATTGAAGATCCTTGTTAGTCCTTCTAGGACTTTCTTTCTTTCTCGCCCTCTCCTGTCTCTCTTGTCTCTCCTCTCTGCTCTCTCCTACTCCCCAACCTCCCAAACCCCTGAGCTGTTTTTAAATATTAGATTATTTTCCTCCAGCTTAGGCAATTGCTCAGACTCTTGCACACTGGTAACAACAATTTAACTATTTTTCAACCATTTTTCCTTGCCTCATATGGCTGTGTTCAGTGGTGGTGAGAACTGGAACAACTGACTAGAAAGCTGATTATGGAGCATATGTAATATAGCTTATCCTGACATTCCTTGGATCAACACGTGGACATTTTTTTAGATTTAAATTGTGGTGTTTTCCACAGTAACTTTCCCTTTTGAGTAGATGTGAACTTCTATCTATCTAGCAGAGGCACCGTGCTTCCACACAAGGCTCTTCCACAGTACTTTATCCCTTCTGGGGATATATTTTATGTTTGGTCCTATGATATATTTGATCAGAATTAAAGTATCTGCAAATCAGATATTTGAACAGAAGTTCTTGTTAGAGTTTTTGAAGAAGTGTCTGAGAACAGAGACCTAGCTAATGGTCTCTGTTCCTACCCATAGTCTGAGGAATTACAGTACTGTTCAAAATGCTTTTATAGATCAATTTCAGCAATATTTGGTAGACCAGCCATGGACTAAATAGATCTTCCATGGAGAGAGAGTTCATCGCGCAATTAATATGAAGCTTGAGAGCCTATTCTGGTCTGGAATATAGAGGCATCTTGGCCACCTTTTTTGGGTACAACCAGAACAGGTCTTCTCTAAAATACTGAACCCATTCCCTCAGAACTCCATTAAGACAGGAATGTAACTGAATAGTTTCTTAAAAATATGCTAGAAAAAATGAAGTGGAAGACAACCACTGAGAAAGGATGGAGT
>CM021729.1:40876003-40910461 GCA_011074415.1 Stictonetta naevosa
TATTGTAGATCTGCAACTGTGCAGCACTAAGAAATGTAACATTCTCTGTTCTTTACAAGACAATTTATATTTAATTTTAATTTGTGTGAACAAATACACTGTAGGCATCCAGGGGCAAAAGTGACCACTGAGATATGTCTCTTGGAGGGTTAATTTTTGATCCACACTGCTGTCAGTCTCTGAATACAAAGATTGCTAAAAGCTGAAGTCCCTGAACTAAATCTCATAATCTCATCAGCTCAGTTGAGAAGAATAATACTCAGACCCTGCTGGATTTCTGGCAGAATAAAGGCAGATAAACTTCTCCAAGTTATCTGGTCTGGTAAACTTTTAAGATTTTTTTTTTCTTTTTTTTTTTTTCTTTCCCTTTTTCTTTCCCCTTTTCTTCCCAATGTTAAGCTGACAAACAAAAACAAACAAACAAACAAAAACAACAACAAAAGTAGGAAGAAAAAGTGGATGAGGCCTTCTACAAACAGATGGGAGCAGCCTCACTTTCAGAGACTCTGGTACTCGTGGGGGATTTGAACCACCATGTCTGCTGGAGAGGAAACACAACAGACACAAGCAGTCCACCTGAGGAGCATAGATAACAACTTCCTGAAAGAGAATCCAACAAGGACAGGTGCTCTTCTGGACCTCATACTAACCAGCAATGTTAGTATGTCTCACTGAGGATGTGAAGGTCAAAGGCAGCCTCAGCTGCAGTGACTATGAGGCAGTGAAGTTCACAACCCAGAGAGAAGGAAATAGCACAAAAAGTAGTTTTGGACTTCCAGAGAGCAGACTTTGGCTTCTTCAAATATGTGCTTGCAAGAAGTCCCATGGGATGAGGCCCTTGAGGCAAGAGAGGCACACAAATGCTGGTTAATATTCAAGAATCCCTTCCTCTTAACTGAAGAGCAATTCAACCCAGTGAGTAGGAAGTTAGGCCAAAATGCTGAGAGGCCTGTGTGAATGAACAAGAAGATCTTGGCTAAGGTCTAACATAAGAAGGAAGCAGGGGGCCAGTCACCTGGAAGGAATATGGAAAAAATATTCAAGCACATTATGGTTGTTTGACAATCGAATAGCAGCTCAGCTACACCACACCACTCTCTCATCCTTCCTCAGAAGGGCAGGGGGAGACAATACGATGAAAAAGAAAAGCTCAAATGCAAATAACAACAATAATAATAGCATAGGCCCTGATGGGACGTAACCGCAAATGCTAAGGAAGCCAGACTACCTCACTGCAAGGCCTCAGTAATCCTTGATCGATCACAATGATTGGAAGAAGTGCTTGAGGACTGCAGGAATTAAAATATCACTCATGTCTTCAGGAAGGGCAAGAAGGAGGAACCAGGGAACTAAAGGCTGATCCTTCAGAAGGTGATGCACCTGATTTTGGAGACCATCTATTTCCAGAACGTGAAGGACCATAAGGTGATCATGAGTGGTCAGCGTGGATTCACTGAGGGGAAGTCATGCTATACTAACCTGATAATACTTTATGATGAAATGACTGGTTTGGTAGATGAGGGGAATGCAGTGGATATTGACTCCTTTAACCTCACTAAGGCTTTTTCAACTGTCTTCTATAAGAGCCCCATCCGATCAAGTGTTGCCCAGATGAGCAGACAGTGAGGGATGCACAAAACTGGTGGAAAAGGTGGGCACAGAGGGTGGTGATCAGTGGCAAAAAATCTATTTGCAAGCAAGTAGGAGGTGGTGTACCCCAGGGATGAATGCTGGGTCTGATTCTGTTCAACATTTCATTAATGATCTGGATGATGGGGCAGAGTGTGCCCTCAGCAAGTTTGCTGATGGTTTCAAATCTGGAGGAGTTGCCCATACACAGAAGGTTGTACTGCCACACAGAGGGACCTGGACAGGAAGAAATGGGTTGACAGGAACCCTATGAAGTTCAGTAAGAGGAAGGGCAATGTCCTGCCCCCAAGGTGCAACAACCCCAGGCACCAGTACATGCTGTTTGCTGACTGAACAGACAGCAGCCTGGCAGAAAAGGCCCTGGGGCTCCTTGGGACACTCAGCTGAACATGACCCAGCAATGAGCCCTTGCCACAAACTATGCTAACAGTATCCTTGGTTGCAGTAAGCATAATATTGCCAGCAGACAGAGAGAGAGAGGTGAGGTAATTCTTTTCTGCTCAGCTCTGCTGAGGCCATACTTGGAGTACTGTGTCCAGCTGTGGGTTCCCCAGTACAAGAGAGACATCGACATAGAACAGAGACTCCAGCAAAGGGAAGCGAAGATGATAAATGGTCTGGATCATATGTCCTACGAAAGGAAACCCTGAAAGATCTGGGACTATTCAGCCCGCAGAAGAGAAGGCTTTGGGGGGGTGGGTCTCATCAACATATAGAAATATCTGAAGGCAAGGTGCAAAGAAGATGTAGCCAGGCTCTTTTCAGTGATGCCCAGTGAGAAGATGAGGCAGTGGGCAAAAAAGGAAAGACAGGAGTTTCCTCCTGAACATCAGAAAACAGTTTTCTGGAGATTCTGTGGCCTTCTAGAAGGAGACTTTCAAAACAAATCTTGTGTAAAAATGGCCACATCCCACCCCTACCAGGTGATGTATTTGAATGAAATTCTATTTATCAGTGGAGACAAAAGTTCTGAGATAATAAAATAAATTAAGGAGACAAAGGAGACAAGAAGGAAAATGAAGATGTTAAAAAAAAATAAAGATTTTAAAGATTTAGATTATTATAAATAAACCCAAAATCTTTCAGCTGAGTGCTGATTTTTGAAATGGGATAAACACAAGCCTATTCTGTCTTTATCACCATATTTATTTACAAGGAAGGGAACACAAGCCTTCTATAGTCTATCTCCAATGATACTGGAGATGGCTTATGATGAAGACAAGGCAGTAGTTGGGTGGCTTTTTACCCATGGTACTGAAAAAGTAAATTTAATTTACCTATGTCTGGAAACAAAGCCACTCTGACACAGAAAAAGAAGAGAAAAGGAAAAAGGGATCCTCTCTCATTAAGCTAAAACAGATTCTCTCATATGACTTCCCTTCTTAAAAATATTGCCGGCACTCTGGCAGGAATGACACTGAGTTCTCCTAAAGGCTGGTAACATTAACTAACTGTAGTAGGTGGATAGGTTTAAACCATTTCAGCTTTGCTTCAATACTGTTTGCATAAATTAGACACCATAATGTGTTGTGCTACCTGTTTCTTTTTATTTTCTAAGGATCTGTTATAGGATGTAGAAACCTGCTCTGCCACTGTCTATAAGGGTGTCTAAAATAAATACAGGATTTTACCTTTTGTACTATCAAACTGACATATGGGAACTGTAAATTCACCTAGAGTAAGCAGAGTACAAAATAGGAAAGTTTAGGGAAGTTTTACTTTTAGTAATAATGGCATTAACTTAATGAGATATGTCAAATTGCAATAGCATTTTCAAAATTTTAACAAAGGGAAAAACACAATAGTGATTAGTACTATTCCAATTCATAAAATCAGATTACAACTGACCAAATTACTACAATAGGGTAACTGTCTAAATGCTGTCATCTTCTCCCTTAACCTGTTTTAGATTTTTTGCTTAAATTTAAGTCTGCTTTTGCTTAAAGTCAGGAACATCTGAGCAGGAAGAGAACTGTTCTTATAGGAAACTATGGACTGTGCTTACTGTTCTCAGCCCATTCTACTATTAATGTAATTTTCCAATGTATACACAAAATCCTGATGAGTCTTATTATTACTTCTGCCTCTGACCTGTACATTCAGTGACAAGAATATGTTAATGCAGGAAAAGAACTGTTCTTGAAGCTATCTCTCTGCTGTTACTTAAACAGAGGCTTTGTTTTGCTTTTAAAGTTTTTGAAGGAAAGATTGTTTTTTCCCCGATCTCTCCTTGAATTATCTTGTAAAACACAGGAATGGATTCCTCTTTTAAAAGTACCATACAGAGTTTTGGAGTATTGTTAGTTCTGCACCTGTGCAGAAATGGCCAGGACCACTTAAAAGAGCTGATGCTATTATTATAGCTACTGCTGAGCAGAAACAGGAGTATAAATGGAGACACAAAGAGGGAAAGCAGGTCCTTTTGGCTAGGTTAAGAATTACTTTGCCATCCTAGTGTTCCATTGAACAGAGAATGTTTAAATTGGCCTCTGTTTAGAGGAAGGTTAAGGAGAGAGAAGGCAAACCATAGGAACAAGCTTTTGAACTTCAGTTCTGAAGTTTCTCAAACTTTAAATTCAAATCCAGTGTTTGGAATAAGCCCACTATGGAGTTTGTTAGAAAGTACTGAAGAATAGATGGAAACTGGATCCTGACCTACAGTTTGAATACTTTTTTTTGTTTGTTTTTGTTGTTGTTGTTTGGTTGGTTGGTTTTGTTTTGTTTTTGTTTGGTTGGTTTTTTTTGGACTTGTTGAATGTCATATCTGTTCTTTACATTTGCAATTAACAAAGAAACATTTGGTGTCAGATAAGTTGGCTTTCATGAATTATTTCAATGCCTTGAAAGTTTTTGATCTGCATGTGTTCATACTCTTCAGTGTATTAATTTGCACAGTTCAGCTATTAGAATCTAAGCTGATTTCCTTTTTTTTTTTTTTTTTTAATTGTACACCATGATGTCTAGTAACACCTAACACAATTAAATACAGCTTATGGTTTGTAGCTTGGGAGCTTTGCAAGGATATTGCATGATGTGAATATTCCTATTGTAAACTGCTTCAAACCTTCTCTTTTCATAGCTTCCTTTTATTACTTCAAGCAGGAATAACAGCATCCTACAGACAGCTGGACAAGCTGCAGCTGAAACCTCTTTCACCCATTCAAATGTTGCCAAACTGTATGCATTCTGGCTGATGTTTTCCATCAGACTGATCATATGAGCATTATTTTATTGTTTGACTATATAAAGAGGAAATGCCACATTTCCAGTAGTTGCAAGATATACATACATATTTTAAGTTTGAAAGTAGCAGCATATACTTCACAAGAATGTTTTCCATTTATTAGTTGTGTGCATTTTGCTAGAAGTCTTGCCCAAATATAACTAAATTAAGAACTTTGCTTCAAAAAATAAATAATTCAGGAGAAACTTCATAAAAATGGAATGTCACATTAGAAAAGATATACATTTTGAAGGCAGCAGGGATAGCAGAACTGTATAAGCCAGTCTATCCATGGTTCTGGAATGAGTCTCACCACTTTCATTTATTTTTCTCCTACTTATATGCAGATTTTTAAAGTCTTTTACTAGAACTTTCAAAATTGGCTCATAGTACAAGCTGTTAAATCAAATATATTTTCCTAAAGAAGTTTGGAAAACTGCCCTCTGTTTCTGGTTTCTAGAGGTATAGCTTCAGTTATGTTATACAGCATATTTTTCAAATGAGTCTGGGCTATTCAAGAAATCTAGATCCTCCTTTAAAACAACCTGTTCTTAAGCATAACTTCACATTTTCTTTGTAAGCTACACATCTGATCAAGTTGAACCAACAAGGTTGGGATGACAAATACCTGAAATAATCTTCTAATGATTGGTTTGCAGAACAAGATCATTCTTTAGTGTTTTTTATTATTATTATTTCTTTTTTCAGCATGGAATTATAAATAACAATAGACAACTACACTACAAACTCCTTCTGAGCACTTTGCAAACAGAAAGAGATGCTGAACCTCACAGCATAAATTACTTAAAGTACATGACAGTCAGTAAGCACAATGTAACTGCAAGACTAATATTAAAATCAACTACCTGCTCACCAGCTGTCACCAACACTGCATTTGGAGGCAAGTGCTCCTTCCCAAGAGCTGCACAGTGCTGGTTTGAAACAGCTGGCATAATGTCTTTTCTCACATTCCTTTTGAACTATAGTACTTCACTGGTAAATGTTTTACTGAACAACTTGCAGAGCTCACAGTGTAGGTCGTTATAATTAGGATGATTTTGCAACACTGCTGACAGCACGGTACCTGCATTTTATCAAAATGATCCCACTCATCTCTGAAATAAATAGATTAAATGAAGTTGTTAAATTCAAGTGCATGTCAGAAAAGTTATTAATCTATCCTGAAATACATGACTACTTGTTCCAGTAAAAAGGCTGAAAAAATTATTTCCATTGCCCCATTACATTTATTGGAGCTAAATATATATTTTACCTAATGGAGGTGGTTCCTTCAGATGTCACTCTTTACACACAGTGGAATAGCTCTTCACCAAGGGTTAATTTCCAGAAGTAAACTGATCCTGAAAAACAGTTTAAATTATGGTTCTTTCCGGCCATCATGCAGTATAGGTTGCCACCTAAATTATTTAGAAATTTCAGAGAAACAAAGTTGTTAAGCTTGGTATTTCTGAGCAGTTATTTCACAGAATCACAGAATCATCTAGGTTGGAAGAGAACTCCAAGATCACCCAGTCCAGACCCAACACTAACAAGTCCTCCACTAAACCATATCACTAAGCTCTACATCTAAATGTCTCTTAAAGCCCTCCAGGGATGGACCTCCCTGGGCAGCCCATTCCAATGCCTAACAACCCTTTCGGTAAAGAAGTTCTTCCTAATATCCAACCTAAACCTCCCCTGGAGCAACTTTAGCCCATTCCCCCTCGTCCGGTCACCAGGCACGTGGGAGAATAGACCAAACCCCACCTCGCTACAGCCTCCTTTAAGGTACCTGTAGAGTGCAATAAGGTCGCCCCTGAGCCTCCTCTTCTCCAGCCTAATTAGTCCCAGCTCCCTCAGCCGCTCCTCATAAGACTTCTTCTCCCAGAACCTGCACCAGCTTCATTGTCCTTCTCTGGACTCGCTCGAGCACCTCCATGTCCTTCTTGTAGTGAGGGGCACAAAACTGAACACAGTACTCGAGGTGGGGCCTCACCAGAGCTGAGTACAGGGGGACAATCACTTCCCTATACCTGCTGGCCACACTGTTTCTTACACAAGCCAGGATACTGTTGGCCTTCTTGGCCACCTGAGCACACTGCTGGCTCATATTCAGGCACCTATCAACCAATACTCCCAGGTCCTTCTCTGACAGGCAGCTTTCTAACCACGCATCTCCCAGTCTGTAGCGCTGCTTGGGGTTGTTGTGACCCAGGTGTGGTACCCAGCACTTGGCCTTGTTGAACTTCATACAGTTGGCCTCGGCCCATCGGTCCAGCCTATCCAGATCCTCCTGCAGAACCTTCCTACCCTCGAGCAGATCGACACGCACCCTAACTTGGTGTTGTCTGCAAATTTACTGAGGGTGCACTTGATTCCCTCATCCAGATCATCGATAAAGATATTAAAGAGAACTGGCCCCAGTACTGAGCCCTGGGGGACTCCACTAGTGACCAGCCTCCAACTGGATTTAACTCCATTCATGACTCTTTGGGCCTGGCTACCAATTCAGTTTCTAACCCAACGAAGCATATGCCAGTACAAGCCATGAGCAGCCAGTTTCTTCAAGAGAATGCCGTGGGAAACAGTGTTAAAAGCCTTACTGAAGTCAAGGTGGACCACATGCACAGCCTGTCCCTCATCCACTAAGCACGTCACTTTGTCATAAAAGGAGATCAGGTTTGTCAAGCAGGACCTGCCTTTCATAAACGCATGTTGACTGGGCCTGAACACCTGGTTGCCCTGCAAGTCCCGCGTGATGACACTCAAGATAACCTGCTCCATGAGCTTCCCTGGCACTGAAGTCAAACTAACAGGCCTATAGTTTCCTGGGTCTACCCTCCAGCCCTTCTTGTAGATGGGCATCACATTTGCTAGCCGCCAGTTGACTGGGATGTCCCCTGATATCCATGGTCAATTTCAAAGAATTGACTGTTGTTGTTGTATTTTTGTTTGTTTGTTTGTTGGTAAGAGGTGATAAAATAGCAAGCTAAAATCTGAAATGACCAATTCAGTTTTTTTAATGCATCTTTCCAATAACATACAGAGATCTAATTTAGTGGATTATGTATTACTAAGAATGAATCTTAAAGATATTCCTATTGTTCTTGATCTTACTGTGAAAACTTCAAAGAACTGTGCACCTATATAGAAGTAGTATTGCAACAACACTCCTTTTCCATTCACCCATGATGCAGCATTTTAAAAATCCTCAGGAAACAATATAATGAAACTATTTTCTGGACATGTACCGCAACCCTAATTTAGGAAATTAGGAATAACTCAATTCAGGTCATATCTCTTATGTTGAATACAGAACTGAAAAAGAAGTGCTTTTAAAAAAATGTTCATTCTTATGATCATTTCAGGTGAATCCACTTGAAACTTTTAAGATAGGAAATCTACATGCAAATAGAATGCTCATGAACCAAAATGGCAAACAAGTAGGGTTGGAGTAACAGCAATTCTGATAAATTTCAGTCAGTTCTTAACCTATCTGCTTTCCCCCGTTATGTTTGCAATAGCACTTTTTTCTTTTTTTTTTCTTTTTTTTTCTTTTTTTTTTTTTTTTTTTTTTTTTTTCCTTTTTTGTTTTTAATTAGATATAGCATTCAAAGATTTTCTAAGGTACAGAGTGACATCACATCTTCTTACTCCTGTATGAAGAAACATTTTAATGTCTTGTAAAACACGGGAAGATTTTATTCCATTCTTAATTGAATTTAAGTAGGTGTATTTGATATAACTGATGGTACTTTTGGAGAGCTGCAAATATAATGGCTTGGATCCAACTTCCACTGCAGTCAGTGGAAGCACTTCAATTGATTTAATGTTTCTTGGATTTGATCCAACATGCACTTTGATTTAATTGGACAATTCCTTGGTGTAAATGCAATACCTACTTGAGTACTCACATGCAATAAGCTTTTGCAAGATCTGGCCCATAGAAGTGAACAACTGAGAGACAAGAAGAGACACTTGCATGGCACAACTAGTAGAAAATAACAAGAAACTGAACATTTTGCGAATGTGAGAATAGTTGTATACATGTATGGCAGAACAACAGATCAGAAATTTACTCCACCTTACATATTCCTGTGAAACATCAATACAAATCTATAGTTTTCACAGGTCATTACATACCAAACTCCCAAGGGGTTAAAGAAATGGAGGAAGAACTAGTTCTTATAAATCTGGTCTTATAGCTAACTATAGCAATTTCTTGGCATAGATACTTGATATGGGGAAAAAAAATATCATTAAACACTCTTTCTCACCTGTGATAAGAAAACAACTATAGATAAAATACTGAAAATATGGCTGACTATAATTTAATCATAATGTATTAGACTATATTAATCTGAAGCTGTTTCTACAAAACAATGACTATTATCAATTCCCAGCCCACTGCAGATTTGATATGACATTAAAATGATTCATTATAAGCCATCTTCATTTGGTCTTTAAAAAATAAAATAAAATTAAAGAGCTTAACAATTCCAATATATATCCAGTTCTTACTTTTGAAATGATGCAGTTCCACCATCAAAGCTTAAGTTTATTTCACAAAAATATTAAACAAGATTGAAAAGTGTTTCACAGTTTCTAAGATAATCAGAGATTTCTGATCTTCTCTTCCATGATTCCACAGGTCTTAACTAGTGTTCCAAAAAGCTCTTAAAGTGCTATATTTTCTGCCATGACATGACAAAATAAACAAAAACAAACAAAACAAAACAAAACAAAAAAACTAAATCACCAGCCACAGTTATGAAGAATGTTCATACTGAACATTGAATCAACTGCATTTCCAAATCAATCTGCCTAGGTCACAATGGGCTACATGCTTCATTAGAATGAAAATATCAGCTTGCTGAAAAAACAGGCTGTCAGGCTGGGGCTGAAACCTGCCTGCTTTTAGGTGGCACAGTATCCTGTCCATCCCTTTGTCATACCCTCTGCCCAAGTACCTTGTTCACCTCTGCTCAGTAAGCTCCATAACACTGCTAGTCCATTGGATTGCTGTCACTCCAGGCTGAGCACATTTCTTCTGATCATGACTTCTCCCTGACCTGCAACAGCCTCAAAAGGCCACTGCATGAGAAGCCCAGCACAACTTCTCTAGAAAGCCATTGTTAAAGCCTCTCTTCTCTGAGGCATTTTGGCAACCCATGGGACACAGGGTGACCCCTTGTTTCCAGATATATCCAAATAACTGTCCATGGAAGTTAAACATGAATAGAACTGCAAACAGTGGCAACAAAGCAACTGAACTCAGCAGTATAAAGGTGGAAAAATGTAAAAGAAGGAGAAATTATATCTGTTTGAGATATAGAGAGAAGAAATACAGTTCAGTCCAAAGTGTGTGCTAGTCCTGGGATTACAGTTTGCTTATTTTTCTGATCTTCTCCTAAACAGTTCTTTCTTCCATACAGTCTAGCCTTTAATCCTTTAATTCTTTTCATTCCTTTTCAATTTAAAAGGGTCTGCTGGTTCCATCTTACTAATGCTTCTTCATACATCAAGATATTTTCCACACACTTTTTGTGGCTCTCCACTTAATTCTCCTTGTATATTTTGTCTCTTAGGATTTTGGAAGAGCTATGATAAAAGAAAACACTGAAGAGGAGGGAGGATCTCCTCCCCCCTCTAGAAGCATAATGTGGAAATACAATACTGTAGCTATGGCCATAGAATATACAGACAAAAAGTGTTATTACTGAGTAACTCAGCTCTGCACGGCACTGAACCAAAGTAACTAGGTGCATGAGAAATCTATATACCTTCCCTACACAGCCAGTGATCTCTGCAGCCCTCCCATAACCAGCTATATAGACTCACCAAATAACAGTATTTGGCATGGCACGCTATGGATACATTTCCTCCCCTATACACAAACTCAATTGGAAACCTCTCCTGAGAAAATTCATATAAAAAGCTACAATGCATTGTTGTAATAGTTTTACATCCTTTTTCAATAAGTTCAGTGTTTCTCACAAGTCATACTGTATAGGTCTAATGGCTGTCCAGCTCTCCTCTGCCAAATATATCAGTAAAGTGTGCATTTCAAAGCATTTACATTTATTATTTTTTCTAGATTTTATGCATTGGATTGAGTTATCTAGAAAAGCCTCTAATTTAACAGTTATTAACAATGTAGTAAATGGACCACTTTGTTTTTCTTTAAGATTTTTTCCAGCTGTACTCTAAGGTCTAGTAATTAACAGATTGTAAGGATACTTGCAATAGTCTGGCAAAATGGGAATTAGGTGCCAAAGATTACATCAGTAAGAGAGAGCACAAATGCAAATTAGAAACTGCAAATTGCAGTGACCTGTGACTACAACTGGCTTAAATTTACATTGAGCAAAACTAACCTGATTTGTATTATAGCTGAGCTGTACTTTTTTAATATCATACAGGCATTGACACATGAACAAGCAGGTAAACCAAGAATTAAATAAAAGACAAAATCACTGGGCTGCTAAATATGTGTCTTTTAGTGCAGTACTGTTATACACATAACAAGCTGAGTACAGTAATGCTGTTCTTTTTATATTCCTTTCCGTGTCTAGAGAATACAATCTTCCATTATTCAGCTGTATAACAACAACCAGCCATTTAAGCTTTCTGTTCATAATTTTCATATTGACCTTGCACGTATTAACAAGCTTGGTATTCAAAAGCTCTTGAACAAGGTCACTGTATGCCTTCTGAAACCTTGCTTCTGTTGCTATGTTTCTCGCTACAGAAATAAATATGTAACATAGTCAGAATTTTAATACCAGGAACTTACGAAAACTGAGAATCTCCTACCCTGTCTAGAAACATCACATAGAAGTTGAATACTATAGCTATGGCCATAGAGTATACAGACAAAAAGTCTGTTAAAATCATCAGACTTAGGCTCCTGGATATGTCAGGCCAATAAATTTACTGAGAGTATTTCAGTTATGCTATATCATTACAATACTTTAGAGTCTTAAAAATGCAATCTGAAGGGAAATAAAAAAATGCAATCTGAAGGGAAATAACAGGACCTACCAAGTGTCACCAATGTACTGCCTTCAGGAAACAAAACGAAACTGTCTGTCCCCATAAATCCAGCTACTGATCCTCATAGTACTGCTAAAGGAGTTACACTCGATAGATAACTGTCTCTCTACACAGGGAGAAAGCCTTTCCAGAATTTCAGTGCATCTACCAGCTTTACCTGGACAAAACACCCAAGCAGTTAAGAAAGTAAAATGGCTGCACTGTCACTAGCTTTGCACTTGAGTTAAGAACACTTAAAACACAGAAACTCAAGAAAGGCAACCATCCCAAAATTTAGGCCATATTGTCTTAAATGGAGTTCTGACCTCAACAATATATTTTATTCCTTGGAAACCCATCCACAGCTCTGCCTGAAGTGCTTTAAATACTTATAGGTGGATTATGACAAACTTCCTGGACTTGCTTATGTTATCCTGATATTCAGATGCCATAGTTTTCAAAAATGAACAGATCTTCTAAAGGTTACAGAGATTCAACATTCATTCAGGGAGCAGAAAAAAAAAAAAAGCCAGAACATAGCATAACATTCTCTACAAGAGACAGTAGTTGAATTTATTGCAGCAGCCCTTCTGCTTTTACTTCATACAAACATTTATTTTTACTAATTCTTTTTTTTTTTTTTTTTTTTTTTTTTTGGTCTGGCAGCAAGTTGTGATGTTACTGCTTTATATTCCTAGTCAATGTTAACCCAACTGTAAAATAAACGATATGAGCTATTCTAGAAACACTGAAGTGGTAAAATGCTACAGTAGAAAATATAGTAAAATCTCCCCTTTTTAATCATGCAAATCAGACTTGCCAGAAAGTATAGCTAGAGCACAGTTACTGTTGCGTATAGGAGTTGTTCTCAGAAAAAGAAAAAGCAATGTTTGGATTCTAAAGTACTAAAATAAGCTTTAAAACTTTATCATTCTGTGTTTAAAATTATTATCCGACAAGCAAATAATCTTTCTCTCTGAGGAAAAAAAAAAAAAAAAGAGCTCCAAAGAGCCCTTTTTTATACTTCACCGGTTTTTTTCAGAAAGTAAAATGGTAATTTCCTGTTTTCTCCTCTCCACTCCCCTTCTTTGTTTCAAGGAGAAAGATTACTTTATCTTAAACAGACCATGGTAATCTTCTGTAACAGATTTCAGCTCTCAAGCCACCATCTTGCAGTAAGACATCATTAAGGAGCACAGAGCTTCACAAACTGGAAAAAAAAAATTGCTTTCTTTCTGGAATCCAATCCAACTTTACTGTGCAGCAAGGTCTGTGAAAAGGCAGTAAGATAGACAAGGGCTTTATTTCTATGATTGTAGTGAATCCAAAGATATTATTTTACAGCTGTCTGAAACATGTACTTAAGTAAGCCGGAACTGAGAACAAGAAACTAAAGGAAACACTAATTACAGCCCAGTTAGCATAGCACATGTATTTATTTTAAAGTCATATGTGATCAGTTAATTTACTCTGTACACATAAAGCTCAGTAAAGCCAGTGACTATCTCAAGAGTAATCCTAAACCACTGAATTCATGATAACCACATATATATGCACATATATATAATCTTATTTATGTTTTGTGAACCACAAACATAGAAAAAGAAAGCCTATCTCTTCAACTGATGGAAACTTTTTTTTAACTGAAAAGAATAAAGTTCAGATAGTCCATTCTATTTATAATAGTAACTGAGAATTTCACAGTTTAAAAATTATCTGGTTGAGCATCCTTAGCTCTTCTACCTGTTTAAGTATTTCTTTAGTCGCTAGAAAAGCCTGAATAAACATTTACCCTAGCAGGGATTTTGGCAGCTCCCTTTAGGTTTTGCTATTGCATTTCAGTGGTTTTCTTCTTTTTGATAAGATAGCAACACAGTCAGATGAGAACAGTGGAAACCAAAAGACCAGATTGCTCATTTAACACAAATGAGTGCTTTGATCACTGCATAATCATTTAGTAGTATGTATTAAGTATCTTACCCCACTGCTATTTACAAGAAGTGTTTCCTCATGGCTGTTGAGGGAAGAAGACATCTTTTACCCCTTTCTAACTGTTAAAGAAAAGAGACAGCCAAGCAGACTCTCATTTTGTGGTTGACAATATGTTTCTAACACTCCTTTCCCCAAGGAGACTAGGGACAGCAAGTTCTTTCATTTTTACCAGTTGCAAGAGAGAAACATATCACAGGTGGCCAGTCTCGTGAACACATGCCGTTAGCTCTGCTCATTTGTATATTCACTAGAACAAATGACACACACGTGTCTCCTCATGTGCATACCCAGGGAGTTAGTGCCACCAGCCTGAGAAAATCATACACATGGCTAGAAAAGAAACATAAAAAAAATCTATTGCATTGAGATAAGACCTTGTGAGGCTCTGCCTCAGTTCATGGTACACTCACCTGTGTACTGAGCAGTTTATATTTCTGTTACTGATGTGATGTTCCATCTGACTTAAAAATCTAAATTTATTTTACTAGGCTACCAAACTACCAGAACTGATGAATTGGAAACAATTTTCACTTTTTTAGCTATTTCAGAAAGCACCATAAAGAACAGCACTGGAGGATGAAGATGTACGCACTCAGGAAAGCAGAGAATGACATACCACTATTTTGATTCCAAGTGTCTCAAGGTAATTTAGAAAACATATTGCATTGTTTTTTTGGAAGAAGCAGAAAGATTCCACCATGTGTGTGTGTATGTGTATGCATGTTATGGTCTAACAGACTTTCCACCTTATCATAGGGCACTATACAGAAAGACCAGGTTGGTATGCTCAAGCAACAAGAAACATAACTAAAACAGGAATTCAAACCACCTTTAAGTTTTCTTGTTTGTTTTGTTTTTGTTTGTTTAAGTCTTGGAAAAGAAGGAACCAAAGCTACCGAAGCTGGTGTTCTCCATACAGGCTCTGTAGCTTTGAACAAAGGCACACTTTTGCCTTTGTTTTACTTGATCTTTGCTTTGCAGTAAAAATTAGTATTTGTATGTTGTGGTAGTCACTTACTGGAGTGGAGGAGATGAAATTTTCTTTATCATAGAGTGACCTAATTCCTAGGGTATGCTTGGTAATATATACTGAAAGGACAACCTAGCTTCCTTGGAAATAAAAGCATCAAGACAAGAAAACAAAAGGGATCACAAGGTCTGAGGTAAAAATGCAGTTACAGCACCTCTGGTCTTCCAAAGGCAAGATGAAATCCTAAGCCTGACTGAAGACCTTGCTTGACCTGGAATATTACAGACCTGCTTGTAGGTTTCCAGTTCTGCCAGAGCACTTGGCTGAGCCATGGAAACCATTCAGGCATAAACAGTACAGACTGCCTCATAATACTTCTATCCCACATCAGGAAACTTTTGAAGACCAAGCCTGCAATATAGGTTATTAACAGTCTAAGTCCACCTGCCAGCCTAGCTTCAGGTGCAACTAAATAGCCAGTATTATCCCCAAAGCCATATCAGCAGTACCAAAACCCATTTCAGACACTAATTTATTTGTCCCTACCAAGCAGAAAAAAAATCTGATGCTTGTCCTTACCAGTAGCCCCTGATAGGTGAGAGTTACAGGTAGCAATATTGCCACATTTCAAACTTTACTTTGTTGTCCTTTCCAAACCACAGCTTAGTTTACCAAAATTTATTGACTTACTACCCTATCATAGGACCTGATCATTAGCTCCGTCCTTATAAAGGTCCTGCCTGGTGTTCCTTCTACATCTCTTTTAATCTAAAGCCAATAGCTTCTGTTGTCCTGAATCCAAACTCCATTTTTAAATTTATCATTTATTACAAAAATGTCTTTGATACAGCTTTGATACAGCCTGTGTTGATGATAAGCTCGCTTCTTACTGGAGTGTTGATAAATCTGTTGCATCTGTGCCTCCTTTTCTAAATTTGGTATCAGTGGGGCTTTGCTGATGTAGATGAGCTGAGATTCATCTTGTTAATGATGCAACTCATTTGCTGTGAGCAATATGGAATAAGAGAAAGCTTTAAAGAAAATGCTTAAAAATAATTGCTCTTATTACAAGGTGCCTGGTTCCTTTCTGTAAAACAGATAAAAAATAAAGCAATGTCATCTCTGAGTTACATAAATTGATGCAGCACCTGGAAGAAAGGAGCACAAGGTCAGTTTAAGAAATGTTGTTAGGCAAAGTTGGGAGAGTGTGCTGGGGGAGCTCCATATACAGCTCTCTGTTTTTGATTACTTCTGTGTTGTCCTCTCCTTGGGTTGTGAGCTACCCTTCTGAGGATTCAAACTCTTCATGTGTACAGTACAAGAAGCCAAACTATTATGCACAATGATTTAGACTGATGATTTAGACCTGGTTAAATATCATGCCTGTTTGCTCTTTGCCTGTGTGATGGCTTAATTCTTTAATGTATAAAAACAAAAGGATTTAGTGTGTTATGTGTAATGATAAACAGTTACCAGGTTACAGCTGATAGGACCCTTAAAAATCTCTGATTAAATATTCAAAAACTTGTGGAGGGTTACAGAAATATGTCCCTCGATCATACTTGTGCATGGGTATTTGTGCAACTAACTGGATTTGTTAAATTCCCTTGATTTCTGTGGTGCTTCTCATGGGAAAAAAAAATCAGACTGCATTATCTTGACAGGTCTAGATATTGCAAGCCTTCTATAAGAGTTCTTCACCACGCTGAAGAACATCAGTCGCAGCTTTGTTATTGCTGGCATAGATATAGGGAGACTCCTTTGGCTCACGGACTATAGGCAGGAATTATTACCTACAACAGATCAAATCTGGAAAAATTCTGTCCGAGTTACACCTAGGCTACTCTTCTGACCTACTTATTCCAGACACTGGTTATCCAATGAGTCTGCTCAAGTGTCTGGCCAGCAGCTGGCAAACACAATAGTACTGCTGTACTTCACTGAGGTGCAGCCAGAGAATACTGGAAGGATGTTCTTACACGCTGACAGACATCAGTTTTTCTGCACCTTATCCTCACTCTACTCTCAATGCATTACTGTGCATGTCCCTATGTCATGGGGAACACAAGTTAATGAGAAACATTGTTCATGCTCTAGTAAATAACATTAAGAAAACGTCTGTGGACATAGTGGTCTTTCTTACATATCTGAATAGCTTAAGATTTTTTTCAAATGTCACCTGAATAGACGATACATGGATGCACCTTACTGTACCTCCAGGGAATCCTGTAAACTTCATTAGCAGTTAAAAGATTCAAGGAAAACAAAAGAAAACAAAACAAAAAAAGAGCACAATTTTCTTGGAATGTTAGATGCATTCGAAATCCCAGATTTCAAAAAGGTACGTTTTGAGTGATTACAGAGATAGAGCAACAAAACTGTGTAGACATATTTCTAAGCCCTGAAAAAGACAATTATGTAGGAAGTTTGGAGTAAAATTATGAACTCTGTAGCTATTTTTCTTCAATATATGAGAATATGGATAATCCTGAGCCATGACAAAATATTTTTAGCTTTCATATTAGCTATTATATTCATATTATTATTAGCTTTCACATATTGTCAGTCTGTAGCTGTCTGTTGAATTTGTTCTAAGCTGATCCTGTGTGAACAATGAGTACAGTATTTTTCATATCCAGACAAAAGGCAGCATACCAGATTTTCTGAGTTTGGAAAACATAGTTAAAAGGTCTTTGTTATGTAATTTGCCCACCCTCATGGAACGACCCCCCATCCCACTCCCCAGAATCATCTGACTTCAGAGCAGTTCAGTTCCTGGCAGCCATGGATACTTATATGGTACCTGCTGTGTCTGAAGGGTTATTCCTGACTTCTTCAATCAATCAATGTCAAGACTGAAAGCACAATGACATGCAGCTCTCTTTGGGCATCCAATCAGTCTGAAATGGTGTGTTTGTGAAACAAGCAAAGCTCTTCAATGTGAGGACTAGAAAGACAGGAACACATACAGAGTGTCATCAATCAATGAATTTTCCTGCAGGTGCAACAGCATCTGTCAGAGAGCCTGTTTTCCTGAAAGCCAGGGTTTAAAAATGAAACTAAATTCATTTTTGAAAACAAAATTACTTATGCCAGTTTGTCTCTCTTTTCAAAACAAGATATTCATATTTCAGATCTGGATTGCTATTCTAATATCATAAACTGATTTAATTCTCCCTAGACGGTGGGGGGAAGAGATATGCATCTGAGCTATCCAAACCAGGCTAAGGTCTCTTCCTGCATTTAGGATTTCACAACAAATATCAGTGAGGACAAAAGCTTTTAAGAAGTCTTCTATGTTGTACAGATAGTTAATTTGCCAATGACCTCCTTCTTCTAGATTCTCATTTATGAACAAAATCCTGAGCATTTAACAAGCCACTGAAGAGAGCCTTACCAGGACAGCTCTTGCTAATATTCACATCTGCTTTCACCCACCTCAGGAGAAAACACATCTGAATTAAAGGAGATGCATTAGGTTGTGGTTTGCATTGTCTGCCAACAGCTGCCTCAGACTCATTCCTGTGAGTACATGTATAAAAAGATTGCATGGAGTCCTTTACAGGCACCCAATTTCCATGCAAAGTGCAGCTAAGATCTGTGCAGCTAAAATGGAAATGAGGATCTGCTACCTCTTTACACAAAGGACTAGTATTTTTCTGTACGAGACTTTCCTTTATCTTCTTTTCCGTCCTCTGGCTGAGAAGAGAAGAGCAGCTTTTCCTTCCTGGCTGCCTGCAATGTTACTTTGAGGTACCAGAAAATCATGGAAACCTCTGATTGCTCTGAAGAAAATGTGTCAAAAAATAATACTTGTACTCTGCAACAGTCCTTCTTCAAAGCTGAGAAGCAAATTTGTTTTTTATTTCTTACCTGCTGAAATCAACATCTAAAATATTGAGTGTGTGGTACCATATTAACCTGTGCATTGCACAGCCACTTTGTGTTCAGGACAACAGGTAAGCCGAGGAGAAAAAAAAGGCAAAAAAGGCAACTTTTTTTTTTTTTTTTTTTTTTTTTTTTAAATGTGCTCACGTGTTTGAATTCCCAAACTCAGTGCGGCAGAATTCCAAACTCTTGGGAGAAGCAGAGCAGTACAAGGTACAAGTCAGCATGCTATACTGTGTAAGATTCCAGCACAAACGCTGGTAGCCTGGTTACAGCCACTTACAACACTGCACTCATTTGTGTGACAGCACAGCAGAGGTTACCCTAACAGAAGTAATGACAGATCACATCTGCTCTGTCGGTGGAAAAGCAAATATGTCAGACACCTGGTCCGAGCTGCTCATGCCAGCCCATCTGGGAAGGAGCAGCATGGCTAAGCTCAGATAAAGAAAGCCATTGGACTGGCTGAAGCAGGCAGTTAGAGAGGGATACTGCAGCAAGGTAACTTACTGAGAAGAGTAGTGATTAAAAATATATATTTGTATTTTCTCTAGAGGAACAGAAGCATCTGGGACATGGATATAGTGAGAATGATTTTAAGATCTTTTTGTTTTGGTGTAGACCTAAAGCAAAAGATGCATTACTGCATAAGTGTGTTAGTCTAGCTTCATCTCCTAATGCCTCTGATCCTTAGAGATCACTTTACGCAGCTTGGTGTGCTGATGACAGTGAATAAGCACAGGACTGCCACCGCCATGTTTCACAGCTCTTTCTGAGCCACACCAGCCTTATTTATCACCACAGGTTTTCTCTGTCATGTGTTGGCTTTTGCTCGCAAGTTATGTTAAAATACACTAATTTTGCATGCCAAAATGTGCAAGTCCATCTGGACAAAGTTGTAGGAAAACAATCCTACCAAACAGCAGCTTACAGGGGTAAGTAAGCTTGGTAACACCTTGGTCAGATTTCTCTTGGAGGTAACAACAGCAGCGGGGCCCCAGCTAAAAGGCTTCATTCAGAGCTGATTGGACCAAATCATCTTGCCACTTTAATCATTGTCCTCTTGTGCTGGTTATTTCCCACTTACCCAGCAAGTTAAGTGGGAAAATTGCTTTCAATGGATTTTGGATTGGGTCCATAGGCTTTGTTTTCTGAGGCCTGCTGTGAGGGAGAAACTTTTTTTGTTGTTTATTCCACATAAAAGGCCAAAGGTCTAACAAGTCCTGCAAGTTTTAAAAATAATACCTAAGATGAAGAAATGATCAAAATGTTAATTGGATGCAAATTGTAGACATTAAGTGCTAAATTCGCCACTGCTTAAGATGTTTTTTTTAACTGTGACTTGCATGGACATGTAATTTCAGCTCTCTGTTAATACCATGGTACCCCCCTGGCCAGGCTGTTCTTCCCCTTCCATATGAAGTCAATGCCAAAAAGGATTTTTTTTTTTTTTTTTTTTTCCAGAACAGTCTTATCAAATCATGACATTTAGCTTTTTCTCAACTGTCCTTGCAATAGAGTAATAGAGTTTCTTAGGTAATCAGCAAGAAAATAATAGTTCTTCAGATCTGAAAGAAGGTAAGGACCATGCTCCAGTTAGGTTGGATTTTTATTAGTTTAACTCACTGAGGAATTATTGACTACACCTAAGTCAATACTACTCTACACAACTCTACTTCAATGACTTCTGCCAGGCAAAGTATTTTTACAGCTTCAAGCCTTGTCACAGCTGTGAGCAAACCCTGAGGAAACATACATCCTTCATAGACAGGGCCTGATACAGAGTGTTATTTTCCATCAGAACCAGTTGTAAGGAGACCTAGTTCTATTTCACTAGCTTCTGGGGGTGCTTCCTTTTGAACCACAGTCTATTTTTTCAAGAGACTGGATCATCATTACATATGGCAATATCACAACAACCACAATGTCATCTTCCTAGCTGCTGCCCATGGATGAGTCTGGATGGCATTGCTCTGTCTAAAAGGAAACATTCCTTTCCAGTCACTTCCCTTTGTGGCACATTAGGGAAGGAAGATGAAAAGCTGTCCATCTGGACATGCAAAGAAGCCCAAGCTGGAGACACAGAGCTTTCACCCCACTCTCTACCACACTCTGTGTGCTGGGGTAATGCTCACCAGTAGAGTGATTGCCATAGGCCTTGCCATACAAATGCATTGTTTCCAACCAGCTCTAGAAGGGGACAGTCCACAAGAGAAGGTAGCTCTTTTCTTGACAGTCTAGAAACACCTTCTCATTGTATTACAAAGGATTCAGGGATCATACTATAACCAAAACCAAAGTGAAGTGTTTTCGTGTCTGACAAACATGCTGATTTCTGCTATATCAGGAATGGTTCAGATAAACAAGAAACCTACCTCTATTGTTTCCATACCACTTTCAAATACATCCTGCACGTACATGAAATAAGTGAGATTTCTGATTTACGACATACCACTGTCTTCTCTTCTTATGAATTTGTGACTTCAGTTCCTGTGTGTTACCCTCTCCTGCAAAAATCTTGATTGTTGTCAGGGCGGGGTAATGACAGAAACACAAGTCCAAACCATCAAGAGTATTGCATTACTCTTTAACACAGAAAAGCAGAAATTCTTCATCTGTGCCAGTTCCCATATGGGCATGGAGATTTACTGCAGCATACTCCACCTACTGTGGTACTATCCAGTTAAAGTCTGGAATATTCTTAAGAGGGGATCTTTTTAGGCACAACTGTTATTACTCTAAGGTCCATCAAATTGCAGCAGAAAATTTACAGCACACTGTAGGAGCCAGGATGACACACTGTCCTAGTTTAAGAATAATATAAATGGGACAGTATAACAGGGAGGTAGCTAGAACAATGCTCTTCCTCAAACTGCCAGGGTACTAATCAAGATAACACCTAGGAACTAACACTAAATTGAGAGGGAGACAAATCTCTTGTTTATCTGACATATATAATTTGTCTCTCTGATAGGACAATAACTATGTGGCAATTTGTAGTGGTGTTTTTTAAAATCTTAACTTCCCTGGCAATCAGAGTTTGCTCTATGACTGTTGCTGGTATTTTAAAATAAAGCTTGGTTGTCACGATTCTGTTTTTGAAGTACTTAGAATGTCAGTTCCTAGGAAACTTAGTGAAAACAAAGAGCTGCAAGTAACAGAAAAATACAGCAACATCTGAATGGCTTCTGGCTAGATGGAAAAGTAATGTAGTAAGAACAAAACTGAAGGCTTAGTTACTTATATGAGGTATAATTATCTTGCTAAAATCCGTATGCAATTTTTAAAAATATTCTTTTTGATGGTCAGAATGAGCAGCAGAGCACTGGAAAGATGAAAGTGGTGGGTAAAATGAAAAAATGTAACCTGGAAGTCGAGAATAATATTTCTGTATGGAGATCTAGAAATTCCAGTTTATAATTATGCAGTTTTATTTCATCCATTACTGACATCTTGAAGTTCATGAATTTCAGTGTAGCCTGCTTTTTTGAAGAGTATTGCAATAGAAGTGGTATTTCATTTGAAATTTGTTTTTCTCTGTCAGGACATAATCTGCAGGGGATTTGGCTGACTCTGAAAACAAAACTGTTGCTGCATTTTATCATCATGCTGACAAAGACACTGACAACATGTAAAAATCAGTAAGGTAATGAAGAAATTAAGCTTATAATAATTTATAGCTTGCCTCCCAAGAAAGCATACACAGATTCTTCAAACATTAGTTGTCCATAACTCTATACTCAATCCTCAAAAATCAGAAAAGGGCCTTTAGCACTGTGAAAAGAGTACTGGGTTACTAAGAGAATGAGAATGAGAAAATCAAGAGGGAAGACTGTAAAAAAAAAAAAAAAATGGAGAAAAAGAGCTTGAAAAAATGGATGGAAATACTGATTAAGAAATAAGGCAGGAAATAGTGATGTGGTTTTGGGAATGAGGATAGAAACACAGAGAAGTGAGAAGATATGAAAGTGAGGATTAAAGTCAGGATGTAGAAGGAAACAAAAAGGACAGTGGAAACAGTGAGGAAAACACAATCAATATATGTTCCAAAGAATCATATCCTAAAGAAGTACCATTCATCCCACAACAAGGGCTTAACCATGTTGTAGAATAATTTTACTTCCCTTCCAAAAAAGCATGAGCTATAAGTAGTCAAAGAAAAGAAAATTTGAAAGAAAAAAAAGAATTAATATCAAACTAAAAATTCATTACTGACTCACATAGAATGTACCTGAAGCTCTGTGCCTGCACATCTCAAAGGAGACATGAATGGATAAAATCTTAATACTTGCTGTTATATTAGCAGTTTTATTACTATTTAAGAATTACATTAGATTAAAAACTAGAAACTCTATAGAGTATGTAGTTTCCATAGAGTTTCTCTCTGTTCAGAGATGGTCTGCGCTCCATATACTTTGGAATTGTGGCATGCAGAGATACTTATGCTTTTATTTCTTTCACTTTTTAAGGGAGAAAAGGATGAATCAATTACCCATTTCTACAGAAAGTAGGGCTAGAAACATTTATAAGCATCCTCCAACACACTAAGTTAAAAAGACCACGGTCTGCTGTCACATTTTTTTTTCCAGAACAAAGCAAAATACAATACTCGGAGATAATCCATAGAGCCTCCCAGCAAACATGTAGAAACTGCTCCAGAAGTCAGAGAATTTCCTTCATGCCATTGGCTAAATTGCTTCAAACAGATTTATCTCTTCATTTATTCCCATTTTTTTCGTTTGGTGACTCGTTACAGCTCCCATTTGCTAATGATTTTCTTCAGTGACCATTTCAGGTTTCCTTATTACTCATCTGTTATGAAAAGAAGAAACTCTCTCTCCTTCCAAGTGCAATGCTTTGCCATAAGAGTATAAGAAGTGTATGAGAAAAGCCAAAGCACGTACCATGCTTTCGTAAGTGACACAAAATTGTTTCTACTAACCTCAAAAAGGAGTAGTTGCCTAAAGAAGGTCATAAGCTAATTACTTACCTTATTGTGCATTGCAGAAATTAGAAGAACCACAGCAGAAAGAATACTGTATGATTACTTCAATATTCAATGATAAAATCATAACAGGGTAACAAAGGACTTTCAGCTGCTTTCAGTGATTCATGAATTTTATGCATATTTTTCAGGGAGTGAATAAAAAATATGGCCTTGGTGATACATAATTCAAGGATTTTAAGTAACTAAAATACAACCAAATAAGAAGAAGGAAAAGAAGAGTAAAATAACTGATAAAAATAATAAATTTAGATTGTCCAAATCAATTTTCAGATCTGATTTGTGTTCCAGATGCCTCAAAGTTTTGGCACCAAAAGATGCCTTAAAAGTCTGCTTTAAATGTGGGTGTCAGTCAGACAAAGGATGTAAGAAATAGAGCCTTTCAAATTATTACTCATATTTGAAAATTATTCTAGTTAAAATTAAATTTGAGGCATGTCTAAAAATGGTTAAATGTTTCTCAGAAAAAAAAAGGGGAGGGGGGGAGGAAGGTTATAATGGCATGTAAGGTGGGTTTCTGCATTGACAGTGTGTGAAGGAAAACATCATAGGGAAATGGTCATCCCTAAATTATTATCTAGTTTATCTAGCAATTATGAATTTAAGTAATGCTTGAAAGATTTGAATATGTTGGTTTACAAACTTAAAGTGAAATAAAGGCTTTTAGTTCTGTTCCACAGTAGTGCTGTAGCATTTTTGATCTCCAAAATTTAGTTCACAATCATTTTAAGTGGGATCAAATTATCAAAATTTGATTGACTAACCACCGAATGACTTCTTTAGAATCAACAACATAATAATTTGTTATCAATGAAACATGCCTGTATCCATATTCAGAACAGCAGGAATCCGAATAACCAGTCAAACTTAACCTGAACTTGATGCACTAAGTGGGTATTCTGTAGTAGCTGGAGATCCAGTTGCCCACCAGAATTGCAAACCCTGCTTAAAAAAAAGCCAAGACAAACATTTGCTCCTGAAAACAACTATAACATTCATTGGCTGGTAGGTATCTCAGATAAAAATTTTGAAGCATGTGTCTATGTGAACATGTTCATGAATAACTGTTACTAGAACAGTGTTTTATAAAGCAGAAATAGCACAGGCTGTTCATTTTCAAGATAGCGAGATTTTTTAGTTGTTATATGCAGGAAGCAAATTTTTCTTCACTTTAAAAAGAACCTTGGATCTGCCTCCTATGCAACATTTAGTGATCGGCCCCATATTGATATATCCACCCTTGAGCCTGGGGATAGCCAGCAACCCCCCCATTAAGGCGCTACTTTGCTTGCACACAATTGCCATGGAAATCAGTAACACATGGAAGAGCTACTTAGGAAAAAGTCTATCAGTGGACACCTGCCCATACCCCCAAGGAACCCTGGTCTGCAAAAAGATCATGTAATTTCATGAGAATTGAATACATTTCCAACTCTCTCCTTTGCCTTAGTATCCACAGAACCCTCTTTTAAAAATCATGTCTACATAAACACAGAATCACAGAATGGTAGAGGTTGATAGGGACTTCCAGAGACCATCTTTTCCAGTGCCTCTGATTTGCTCAAAAGCTGAGCCCATTCAACAACGCTGGCTGAGCCTTTGTGAGACCAGATTAAGAAAAAAAAAAAAAAAAAAAGAAGAAAGAAAAAAAAAATGCTGTAATTCAGCAGCTTGGAGAGAGAAGTGAGAAAGTTTGAGAGAAACAACAGAAACAACCCTGAAGACACCAAGGTCAATGAAGAAGGAGGAGAAGGTGCTTCAATCACAAGAGCAGTTCTTCTACAGCATGTGGAAAGGACCATGGCTGAGCAGGCTGTTTCCCTGCAGCTCATAGTGTACTACTTCATAGCAGATACCCACTCTGCAACCCATGGAGAGGACCACAGTAGAGCAGCTGGATCTGGCCTGACAGAGGCTGTGGTCAATGGAGATCCCATGTAGGAGCCCATGGAGAACCTACACATGTGCAGAATCTGGGCAGGAGATGCAGTCTGGAGAGGAGGTCATAGTGGAATAGGAAGTCTGGCTGGGAGCTGCCACCCTTGGGGAAACCCAGCTAGAACAGCCCACTCATGAAGGATGGATCCCATGGTGTGGACCCACACTGGAAATGTTTTTGAAGAACTGCAGCCTGTGAGAATTCCACATTAGATCAGTTTGGGAAGGTTAGCATCCCAGGGGAGAGACCACACTCTGGAAGAGAGGAAGAATGTAAAGATGATGGAGCAATATAAATGAAGTAGTAAGGACTGACTGTGAAACCCATTCCCTGTGCTGCCTGAGGGGGAGGATGCTTGGGGCATGGATGTGGGGGAAAGGGTTTTTAGCTTGCTTTTAGTTCTCACTGCTCTAGTAAGTTATCAACAGTTAGTAAATAATATGAATATCCCTTATGATAAGTCTGTTTTGCTTGTAATCTCATAGAATCATAGAATGGTTCCTAGTTCCAATAGACACCTTGACCAGACCAGATTGCTCAAAGCCCCATCCAACCTGGCCTTGAACACTACCAGGGATGGGACATCCCATCCACAGCTTCTCTGTAACAGGCAAACTGTGTCTCACCACCCTCATTGTAAAGAATTTCTCCCAAATATATACTTTTTTTTTTTCCTTTTTTTAGTTTAGAACCACTACTCATTGTCCTATCACTACACTCCCTGAAAAAAATGTCCCTCCCCAGCTTTCCTGTAGGCCCCATTCAGGTACTGGAAGGCTGCTATAAGGTCTCCCCAGAACCTTCTCTCTTCCAGGCTGAACAACACCAATTCTCTCAGCTGTCTTCATAGGAGAGGTTCACCAACCTTTGTGGCCCTCCTCTGGACTCATTCTAATACTTCCATATCTTTTTTGTGCTGGGGCCCCAAAGCTGAGCACAGTGCTCCAGGTGCAGTCTAACAAGATGTAGTGGGTTTTGTGGCAAGGTTTCGGTAGCAGGGGGATGCAGGGGTGGCCTCTTGTGGGAATAATCCAGAAGCTGCCCCATGTTAGATAAAGGCTAGTTTCAGCTGGCTGCAAAGGTACCTGCCACTAGCCAGAGCCAAGCCAATAAGTGATACTGTTTGTGCCTCTGTGAGAGCAGATTTAAGAAGGAAAAATCAGCTGTGCAACAGCAGCTGGGAGTGCAAGAAGTGAGAACCAGCCCTGCAGCCCCCAGGTGAGTGCAGCAGGAGGGCAGGAAGTGTCCCAGACACGCAGCAGCAGTTCCCCTGCGGCCTGTGGAGAGGCCCCTGGTGGAGCAGGCTGTCCCCCTGCAGCCCATGGGTCCCACATGGAGCAGATCTCCATGCTGCAGCCCGTGGAGGAGCCCCCGCTGGAGCAGGTGGATGTGGCCTGGAGGAGGCTGCGGCCCATGGAGAGCCCCCGCAGGAGCAGGCCCCGGGCCGGAGCTGCAGCCCGTGGAGAGGAGCCCACGCAGGAGCAGGGGGTCTGGGGGTGAGATTGACATCATCCCTTTCAAGGAAACATGAATCTGCAAATAGGATCCAATGGTTGTAGCATCCAAAACCCTGTCCCTAACACCTGCTCCACAGACAGTTATTGACCTGCATTATCAATGCCCTCCTCCTCACACCCTCGATACCTGCAGTACCGAGATCACCACATGGGCCCCCATGCCCTTAACTACCACTCCTGGAACTCTTAGTCACTTCTGATACTCTCCAGGATTCCCCTAGTAGTATCATTTTTTCCCACATGGAAGAAAATCAGAGGACAAGTAATCAGAGGGTCAGAAGAGCTTCAGCAGTCCTTCCACATAATCCAAGTCCCCTGCATGCAGCAAAGCATGGTTTAGAGTCTGGCAGCCCACCTTTTTGCTTGAAGAAACATCTGCCATCTTCAAGTAGTTGAAGAAACATCTGCCTACTCTTCAAATTTGAGGGTAGTGAACCTATTTTTTATTGTAAGCTCTTAGGTGGGGCAGGATCTTTCCTCCTGGTGAAATCACCACCTTCCATCCTTCACCTCTTCCAGAGGTTGTATTTAACCTTAGTTCTAGGAGTGGATACTACCTATGTCTCTACTGCAGTTGAGGGTCCAGAAGTCTTCAAGTTGTGTATCACAAAGTTCCTGTCTATTTCCCTTTCATCTTTTATGTTGCTGTACAGACCATTCACTTCCTTTTGTAACTCCTCCACTTGTTACCCAGGTCCTCTGAGACAGCACACCTCCTGCAGGACAGAGGGCCATCCCTCCCAGCATCAGAGGACCCAGAAACTCCCTGCAACCTGGAATTTGGAGGGCTGCATCCTCAGGCTGAACCTCTGGAATGGGAATCTACTCCAACACCTGTTGGGAAAACTGTTCTGTGGCATTTAGCCACTACACCTGTGGATGTTTATACCAGTTTCATTTGAAGTCTCCACTGCACCCTACTTTACAAAATTCTGTAGCTGTTGGATACTTCCATTAGCTGTGCTGTAAGCCTGAGTCCTTTATATGCACCATCTGAAAGGGAGCTTAACCCTCCTTAATCAGCAGGCCAGGGCAGCTGACCACACTCATTAGAAACTACTAGAGTTTCCTCAGATCCAAACATGAGTCATTTTTTCATTAACTGGTAGCAAAGAAAACCCAGACCCAAACTAAAGCATACCAGTCATTGTTGCTTGATGTGACATAAAAATGTCTGACTGTACATCCTCAGAGCCACAGACCAGACATAAATAAAATAAATCTTACTTGTTAAGGAGACAGTCTAATTTGGGGGAGAATTCCAAATATTAATGTGTGATGGAAAAAATAACATCTTATCTCCATTCCACAGACCACTCTATTTAGCTGTTCTGTGTTTATTTATAACATCTAGAACTGGGCAATGCCAGTTCAAGGGCTGAATACAACCACTTTAAAAGAAAATCATGTTTCCATTTCTAGGGTAGCAGCACTAATCCATCCCAGAACCTGTAAATTTTTTTACACTAGTTGTTCCATGTAAAAGTAGTCCAGAGTATTGGGGAAAAACTTTGTAATGTGAGGAGTACTAGTAAAAGTAATATTTCCACGATATTTTCAGGTAGTCTAAAGAATACTTATATCATAAGAAGCATCACTGTTTATTTTTTGTGTGTGTTTGTGTTATATCAAAGACTGAAAGACAGCAACTCCAAAATTTAGAAAAGAGGAAAAGAGAGAAAACATGCTTTTTAGATATTGCAAAATCCATAGGGTATGAGATATATTAAGAATAGCGTACATAAGATGTGGAGTTATATGACTTTGTATGGTAACATTATACAGAATTATATGCTGTGTTAACAGCCCTTCAATGTTATAAATTATCTTGCTACCATACAGGAAAAAAAAAAAAAAAAATCATTTGATTAGCTTAGAGTATTCACAAATTTGGGCTGATTAAGCTGTTGAGCAAGCAGCAATTAGTAAAAACATTCCATACACTATTTGCTTTCAACAACCACCACCTAAATTGGTGTTATGAATATTTTCAACTATATCTGCATTTATGATATACAAATTCTAGTTTCTAAAGGGATGTACTCATTTATCATAATTATTATCAGATTATCAATTGTCATGTCTTCCATAATAAAATCCATAAGACATATCTAGCAAGTTTTAAGAGAATTTCAATATTTCCTTGAGTTAGAATTCTGTAATGTTTTATACCTGTCTTGATACTGTAAAATTTTAAGAGAGTTGCAGTACTACCTTTCTTTCAGAGGTAATCAAAAGTTCAGTTTTTATCTTTGTTTTATTTCCTGTGTTCAAGTGCAGGAAAGAGTGGAGCAAGGTGCAATAGAAACATTTGTGTATTTTAAATAGTGGTTCTTTTTGAGAGCTCTTAACTTCAAAATTATTATTTAGGACTGATAATTATACTTTGGAAGAGTTGCTGCTTGATGTTTAATCCAAGACTGATGTGTGAACGCTAGTAACAAAGCAGTCCTTCACTACAAAAAAAAAAAAAGAAAAAAAAAAAAAAAAAAAAAGTGGCTCATAAAGTTTGATATTTAATATTGATTCATATAATACAAAATTGTTCTATGGCATGTGGTATTTAGGACTTAGCATTAACTAATTTAATTAAATACTATACTGCTAGAACTTCTTGAGAAACATGATCTCAATTCACATATGTAGTAAAGGAGAATATAGATTAGTGGAAACTAATGAGGTGAATAGTAAGAGTCAAGAATGTAGTAAGAGTTATGTAGGTAACTGCACACACAGAGAGGTAAATAGCTGAGATGAAGTTAAATGCTCACTGTCAACTTTTTATTTGATCCCTAGATTACAACTTCTTCTAAAAACTCACTCCTGAGAATGGTAGTAATTACCAAAAATCTGTGCTGATTGTATTTCATCCCAGACTGTCAGCTTCCAAGAGGTATGAAAAATATATTTAATTTAACATGATTAGATTATCAAATTACATAAATTGCCACAGTTCCAGTCATTAAAAGCAACAGGAGAATTTACACAAGTCAAGAATTCATTGTTTCCACTGAGCTCTAAGAGTGTCTTCAAATAATTTAAAGACTTTAAGTTCACCATATCTCTAAAGTACATCTTCAGGCATATACAATATACATTTTTAATTCCTAAATTTTCTTATATTGTAAATTTAACAACACCTCTTTAAAATGTTTCATTGAATAATATCAGCTGGTTACAAAGCTTAGGATTTACACTGAAACTTTTTTTTTTTTTTTTAATGAATATTTCTGAAGAATCTTGCATGTGAGAAGTAGAGACCTAGTCTGAAGATGTACTCAGATGTTTGAAATTGTTATTCATGGAAAAAGTTAATTATAGGTTGATGCTGCAAATAGGGATTCTGGGTTGGCACCAGAGCTGTTATTCAATCTTTTTGTTTAATTTTCCTTGTGCTTACTTTCCTCTTAGTCTGTCTGCTTGCCGAAACATCACAGCAAATTACTAAGAGATCATTTTTTTTTTACCTACGCTTATTTCCTATTGCTTTTTTATTCTTTAATTTTAGCTGTAACAAAGTTGTAGCAAGATTGCCTCCCCCAATTTCACAGTTGTTATCACCATTTAGTTGCAAACCTTACTGAATCAATGTTTGCTCTACAAGGCAGTACCATTTGATCTCCTATAGCTGAGCTTTTTTCCCAGTCCTACAAACTGAGAAGGTTACTACAAGGTCTGTGAAAATAAAACACCATTAAGTGGAAGATGGAACTTTACAGCTCTATAATACCAGTAGGATGATTTAGCAACACCTATTGACCTAACCTTGAGAATGAAAAACAGCTCCTTTGAAAGAGAGAACTATATATACACATGCACGTTTATGTGGATGTCTGTCTTCTCCACCAACTCACATTATGGCAAACTACAAAATTGCCCACTGAGAGGGAAAGAGCATTTATAAAAAGGTATTACACATATACTTTGAAACCTAATTTTTGCTGCTTGAAATGTACCTTTTACATTACCCACTGTCTTTGATTTTAAGAAGGAACTTGATTTTTTAATTATTTAGTATAAGCAGATTATTTAACATTAGACATTCATAAAAAAAATAGTCAGGATTTCTGAACCTTTTTTTCAAAAGTATATTAAAAAATAGCTCAAATATTTTATGACAGGCAAGCAATATACACACTTGGGCCATCAATGCTGTTAAACAGTCATGTAAGTTGCAATACCAGGGAATTATTCATGATATTATGGAGCCTATACTCCATAAATGTAATAATTCCTAGTTATGCAAGTGGAATAGCACACATTGGAAACCAGAGTGAAAACATCTAAACATATTTTTGAATAGCATAGAATAATTTAGGTTTGAAAAGACCTCTAAGATCAAGTCCAACCATCAGTCTATCACTATTATCACCACTAAAACATGTCCCTAAGTGCTACATCCACACATCTCTTAAATACCTCAAGAGATAGGGACTCCACTGTTTTCCTTGACAGCCTGATCCAATGCCTAACCACCCTTTTCATGAAGAAGTTCTTCCTGATATCCAATCTAAACCTCCCCTGGTGCAGCTTGAGTCCATTGCCTCATGCCCTAGGACTTGTCACCTGAGAAAAACAGATCCCACATCTCCACGACATCCCTTCAGGTAACTATTTAGTTTTGCTTCCATTTCAGAAAGGCAGTTCTAGCCCTATACGCCCCCCCCCCCCCGGAGGCAGTAATGTCTTCCATATTGGCTGCTATCACTCTGGAGGAAATAAAAATACAATAGTAAGAATTAAGAGGAAAATACCAGAGAACATTCACCAATAAAATGTCTGGGTGACCCAGTCTGAGTTTGTGAGGAACCCTTGGGATGGGTGTGGGCCCAGGTGGGGCTGGTCATGGCCATTTAGGGTCCTTTAGTGCCTCCAGAGCCCCAAGGCACTGTGAAAAAAGTGACTGAAAGTGAAGCCCACTCATACCTAACACAGTGAGAAAGTCTAGGCCAAGGAAAAGAAAGAAGTAGAGAAAGGAAAAAAATGACAAACATGACCTATTTGAAGAGCAATGTCAACTCAACATGCCTGGCTGGAATTAGAGAAGTTATGGTTTTTGATGCTGAGCAACACTGGACAAAATATAGACTGCAATGTCCTGTATTTGTAATAAAAACATGATCACCTTGTGTTAGATAGTAAGTCTTGTTCAGCAGTGCTTAAATCATTTAACAAGTGCTCCAAGCATTGTTGTTGTTGTTGTCGGTTTTTCCTATTTTTTTCCATAGTTAAAGCAAGTTGAAAGAAATGAAATTACTGGATTTTGACCACTGACTGTGAAGACTGAGCACAAAAACATTCTTGAGTTGCAAACAGAGAAATATCATGTGTACTCTTGGTCACCAGTTTGGAAAATGACCTAGAGATAACATATTGTTAGCTTACCTCTGGCTGACTAAAATTCAAGAAAAATGAAAAAAAATAAATAAATTGTAATGTAAGTTACTTGTCAAAAACTGCGATGGAGTCCAACTGGAATCACAAGTGCTACTTACAGCATTCACAAGGGTGAGAGGTCCAGTATCACTGTGAAGTATGACTGGTTTTCAGAAGTCATTTTTGGCAGTATAAGTCTCACAAGGAGAGAATGTTTTAAACTGATGAATGCATTTGGCAGCAGAGGGAAGAGATTCTAAAACAAAGCATTAAAATATGAACAGGGAAGTTTTACCAAAAAAAAAAAAAAAATGCAAATTTCATCCATAGAAATGTAGATAGGTTCTCAACTCATCTGAAAAAACATCATATTAGTTAGGCTGGAGAGCTACCCTACAACATAATTTAGCAATGAGACTGATGCACATTTATTTATTTATTTATTTGATTGTTTATTTATTTATTTATTTATTTTTCTTTCCTTGTAGATGTACTTTGTTTACTTTCTTGTACTTTCTTTTAGCATTCTTACCAGCATGTAAAATTAGACGCATTAATGGAGCACCTTTCCCATCTTTTTGTTGTTATCCAAGGATGAAAAGTGAACACCACAGGAAGAAAATATCAAGTCTCTTCAAAGCTTTGTTTTCCTCCATAAAGGAGTTCTTCAATGACAAATGGCCTGTCAGATGAGAATGGTAGAGAGATAATTTTTGCCCTGATTGCTTCAGCCCTCTGAGAGTCTAAACTTCTATTAACAAACTGACTTCATCCTGGAAATTAATAAGGGGTTGGAAAGTAGTTAGATAATTATAGCTATTTGAGTTCTCTGACTCACAGGAAGATCAGGTAACAAACTGGTACTTCTTAAATTATGTCTATCAGTCATTCATAAGTGCAGGTAGACTGGTAATCAGCAGTGCACAAGAACTATTGAACTTTCTCTTATTCTGATGCCATTTGAAAATCAGAATTACAAGTGTGGTTTTAGACAAATTATTGCTGTAAAACCTGTAGGTACCCTTGGAAAAAAACATAAAGTTTAAAAAGACTGGCCAGCAGAAACAAGCATAAAAACATGTCTTGTATGTCAAGGCACCTGCAAGACAAAGAGGTGACCCAAGACAGCCAGCATGGCTTCACCAAGGGTAATTCACAGAATCACAGAATCTTCGAGGTTGGAAGAGACCTCCAAGATCACCGAGTCCAACCTCTGACCTAACACAAACAAGTCCTCCACTAAAATTCAAGCCTGAACAACCTGGTGGCTTTCTACGACAGAGTGACTGCTTCAATTGACAAAGGAAGACAGACTGATGTCATCTACCTGGACTTCTGCAAGGCCTTTGGCATGGCCCCACATGGCATCCTGCTCCCCAAACTGGAGAAATATAGAATCGATGAGAGGACTATTCAATGGATAAGGAGTTGGCTCAAAGGTTGCACCCAGAGCGTGGTGGTCAGTGGCTCTATGTCCAAGTGGAGGATGGTGATGAGTGGTGTACCTCGGGGGTCTGTTCTTGGACTGGTACTGTTTAATATCTTTATCAATGACATAGACAGTGGGATTGAGTGCACCCTCAGTAAATTTGCAGATGACACCAAGCTGCTGGTGTGATTGATACTATAGAAAGAAGAGATGCCATGCAAAGGGACCTGGAAAAGCTTGAAAGCTTGGAAAGCTTGTCCCATGTGTACCTAATGAGGTTCAACAAGACAAAGGGCAAGGTGCTGCACCTGGGCTGGGGCAATCCCAGACATGAGTACAGGCTGGGAGAACTCATTGAGAGCAGCCCTGCGGAGAAGGACTTGGGGGTTCTGGTGGACAAAAAGTTTGACATGAGCCAACAGTGTGCACTTGCA
>CM021729.1:40910561-40921209 GCA_011074415.1 Stictonetta naevosa
CTGGAGCCCCCAACACAAGAAGGATGTTGATCTGTTAGAATGGGTCCAGAGAAGGGTCACAAGGATGATCAAGGGGCTGGAGCACCTCTCCTGTGAACAAAGGCTGGGTGAGCTGGGGCTGTTCAGCCTACAGGAGAGAGGGCTCCAGGGGGGACCTCAATGCAACATTTCAGTACTTACAGGGGACTTATTAAAAAGATGGAAAGCAACTTTTTACTCAGGCAGATAATGACATGACAAGGAGGAATGGTTTCAAACTAAAAGGGGAGATTTAGATTAGAGGTTAGGAGGAAATTCTTCACTCAGATAGTTTGTTCTGAAACCAAGAGGTTGTGGATATCTCATCCCTGGAGGTGCTCAAGACCAGGTTAGATGAGTCCCTGAGCCACCTGATCTAGTGGGCGAGTCCTTATGTTAGGGGGCTTGAAACTAGATGATCTTTAAGGTCCCTTCCAACCTGAATCATTCTATCATTCTATGATTCTATGATAAACAAAAACAAATAAACAAACAAAACCAAAATGACAACAGAAAACAAATAAACAAACCAACAAAAAGCAGAAGAAACCAAACAAAATAAATGACATACACATTGATCGCAAAGAAAATAAGCTTTAAGACAGGTCTGTCTGCCCTGTCTTACTTATTGAACACTCTCTTGTCTGATCCTGGTTACGTTCCCCACCTCCACTCTCCCCTGATTTCTTTAGTTTTCTCAGATTCATCTTGTCCATGATAATCACTCCTTTGTGTGCTGTTACTGGAAATCACATAGAAATCTACAATCTTGTGCTCTAAAACCTTAAAGTATCTTCTGCCAAGCTCCCACTACACTTTGGAGTCCTATAAGACACTACTCTCACTAGCAAATAGAACATTTAGAAAAATGTTAGAGCATGGCAACAATCATATTTATTGTGATCACAACTAATATCCAGTAACTACAAAGTTTTTCATCTCTTTTAATTCATTTTTCAATACATCTTTCCATTCAATACCCTCTTGCTTGAACTCAGTAGTATCAATGAATCAATTTCAGCCTCACAAGATGAGGATGAACAAATTCAAATTGCAAAGAAAGGTAGTTACACAAATTGATAAACATTGTCTTCTCAATGTCTGTGTCCACATGACAAAGCACTACTTACTAGTGTGTTTTTTTGTTGTTGTTTTGTTTTGTTTTGTTTAAATTAAGCTCTGAATTACTTTAATAGAAACTACAAACAGGATCTGTAAATCACTTATTCCATGGTTTGTTTATTTATTTCTTCATTCAGTCTTCCTTTCTAATTGCTGTTAAAAATATAGCATTTAAAAACGTCATTCACAGGTTGGAGAAGTAAATGACAAAATTCTTTAAAAGCATGTTGGTTTTTAATGTGCTGCACTTGGGAAGTGTCGATAGGAAGCTGATTTCTTTTGAAGATCATCCTATTTTATTACAGCTTTGGGCTTCAAGGATTTTTGAAGATTGTTCTTGCCAGCCACTTGCCACACATGAAGTTTTGTGCATTGAAAACAGTTTATAATTAGGTATCAGATATGAGTTTTGCAGTAGAGTTTTAAATACCTATATTGATCCCCTCGATGTGAAAGAGGCCTTAACTTCTGAGAGACTCTGAGCACTTACCCAACGCTAATGAAAAAAATCCTTATTATAATTCATTTGAAGAAGAAGAGTCATAGTACCACTGGTGCAATTGATCAGCATCTGCAGTCTCAATCTCTTTAATTGTTGCTGTTTAATATGGAAAGAGAAGTAAAAAGCCTTGCAAATGACTTGTCTGTGGTTTGGATGATACTTGCAGGTCCATGTTAATAACTCCCAGAATTCTTCAGCAAAGCACCAAAGGTGCTTGGCCAAGAAGGCTACCTTGATTGCTGCATTTTCCTCATTCTGAAATTCACCTGAGTCCTTTTAAGAGCCTAGGAAAATCTTTGATGAATAATTCTAGTTTTCTGTTTGAAACCTCTACAGTCTCCCTGCAAAAGCTGTGCACACTGTTGCAACAAACTTCTGACAAAGTGATAACATGGAACACCTCTAGTTGTAGGTCACTTCTTTCCAGGATTTATTTTCTTCCTAGAAAGATCAGCTAGCCTGTTCACACTTGTCTCAGCAGGATTATTCCCCTCATATCAAACAACTTTTAGAAAAAGTACATGCACAATTTACCACCCAGTCCAAAGGTGCTGATATTATGCTTAATTTAGTGGCTTGGCTAATTAATTTCTGTTCTCTGCTTCTATCCCTGACTTCTTTTTAATCTCCCAGGCACACATAATTTGAGATTTCATGCTGTTTTTGAAAACCTGTGACAGTTTAGATCTTATCATTTGGAACAAATGTTCTAACAATGCTAGCCAGGAAAGTGATGCAGGTCTTTATCGGCAAAGCCCAGCAGGGAAACACAAGGATTCCATGGATACTGACTTCTGGTAGATAAAACACATATATGTTAACTCCCCTGTTCTTTGCCTAGGCCAGAGGCTATCTATTACAACCACTTGCACTGACTAATTTTCAGTAGCTCATAATATCTTGACCCTCTAAATGTGAATTAGTGTTCAAGATAATAATCCAAATTTGTTAGTGTTTTTAGAATGTGACAACTCATATGACAAGAAAGCATTAGTGGGGCTGAAGGGTTCTTTCAACAACTTACTAAAATCAAATTAATTAAGGATTTGGGATCAGAAATTTAATTTCTAGCTCTCTCATTATTTAGACTTTGTTGTTGGTAAGTACTTAGATGATGGTAACAAGCAACAGCAAAGAAGTCATTTACTGTTTTGTATTCATAGAAACATAGAATGATAGAATGGCTTGGGTTGGAAGGGACCTTAGAAATCATCTAATCCAACCCCCCTGCCTTAGGCATAGATGCCACCCACAAGATCAGGTTGGCCAAGGCCCCATTCAGCCTGGCCTTGAACATGTCCAGGGATGGGAAATCCACAATTTCTCTTAGCAACATGTTCCAGTGCCTCATTACCCATACAGTGAAGAATTCCCTCCTAATGTCTAATGTAAATCTATCCTTTTTCTCCCCATTTTTGCTGTAGGCCACTTTTAAGTATTGTAAGGCCACTATAAGGTCTCCTCTCTTTTCCACACTGAATAACATCAACTTTCTCAGCCTTCAATTTGAAGAAATCTGTTCTGTGGCTTACCTAAGAAATATTAGGATGGACATTCTTTTTGTTTATTTATTATTATATATTTTTTTGGGTCGAAACATGTAATATAAGCTCTAATAAATGTAGCTGAATTGCTTGGAAGTGCTTCAGGACCATATTGAGTTGGTGGTTTATAGAAATGAAGATACATAGAATGTGAGTTGACTTTGTTTTCTGACCATAAAGCTACACTGTTGTCCACTTAGGTATATTTTGTTTGAAGCTAAGAGTCAGTAATAGCTGTTCAAGTGGATACCTTTGTGGTAAGGTGAACTGAAAAATATGAAGTCCAATCATGTTATGTATTTCATTTTTCCTCAAATATGAGCAAACTAAACTTTAGAAATTCAGAGGACGGGTCTTTTTTCTTAGTTTGCAAGGGCAATAACAAAGACATTTTAAAAGGAAATGTAATCATTTTCACAGATTTATAGACATGGTCTTAATGAATCTTGACTGATCTGCATGTTCATTTGAAATGAAGAGTAATTTAAGCAGTTAAATTTTTTATCTTGTTGGATAGTAATTTTTACAGACTTTGGCAGAACAATCAACAATAGCCACATTGCAATCACTTCCTCTGGATTGTAGCTACTACAAAGAACTTGAGAAAGATTCATCATTTTGTTGTGGTTTAACCCAGCCAACATCTAAGCACCACACAGCCATTCACTCACCCTCCACCCAGTGGGATGGGGGAGAGAATTGGAAGAAAAGTAAAAGCTTGTGGATTGAAATAAAGCAGTTTATTAGGACAGAAAAAAATATAATAATAATAATAAGAAGAATGGCAAAGGTGTTGAGGACAACAAGAAGGGCTTCTACAAATACATCAGGAGAAAAAGAAAGACCAGGGAAAATGTCAGCCTGCTGCTGAATGGGGTGGGTGCCCTGTTGACAAAGGATACAGAGAACGAAGAGTTACTGAATGCCTTCTTTGCTTCAGTCTTCACTGCTAAGACCTACCGTCAGGAATCCCAGACCCTGGAGACAAGAAAGAAAGTCTAGATAAAGGAAGATTTTCAAGGAGGATCGGGTCAAAGATCATTTAGGCAAACTTGACACTTACAAATCTATAGGCCCGGATGGGATGCACTCCTGTGTGATGAGGGAGCTGGTGGAAGTTCTTGCTAGATTGCTCCATCATCTTTGAAAGTTCATGGAGAACAGAAGTGCCTGAGGACTGGAAGAAAGTCAGCGTCACTCCAGTTTTCAAAAAGGGCAAGAAGGAGGACCCAGAAAACTACAGGACAGTCAGTCTCAACTCCATCCTTGAAAGGGTGATGCACCAAGGGGAAATCATGCTTAACCAATCTGATAGCCTTCTATGATGAGATGACTGGCTGGGTAGATGAGGGGAAAGCGGTGGATGTGGTCTACCTTGACTTCAGCAAGGCTTGTGACACTGCTTCCCATAATATCTTTCACAGACAAGCTCAGGAAGTGCAGGCTAGATGAGTGGATGGTGAGGTGGATTGGCAATTGACTGTATGCCAGAGCTCAGAGGGTTGTGCTTAGTGGTGCGGAATCAGTTGGAGGCCGGTAGCTAGCGGTGTCCCCCAGGAATAAGTACTGGGATCAGTGTTCAACTTCTTCATCAACAATCTGGACGATGGAACAGAGTCCACCCTCAACAGGTTTGCTGATGACACAAAGCTGGGAGGAGAAGCTGAAACCCCAGAAGGCTGTGCTGCCATTCAGAGGGACCTTGCCAAGCTGGAGGGCTGGGCAGAGAGGAACTTCATGAAGTTCAACAAAGGCAGGTTAGGGCAGAATAACCACAAGCACCACAACAGGCTGATTGACCTGCTGGAGAGCAGCTCTGCAGAGAAATACCTGGCAGTCCTGGTAGAGAGCAGGCTGACCATGAGTCAGCAATGTGCAATTGTGGCTGAGAAGGCAAATGATATCCTGGGTTGCATTTGAAAGAGTGTTGCCTGCAGGTGAAGGGAGGTAATCCTCTCCTGCTCAGCCCTGGTGAGGCCACAGCTGAAGTATTGTGTCCAGTTCTGAGCTCCCCACTACAAGAGGGTGTGGTGGTTTTGCTCATGTGGGCAACTGAGCTCAACCTCTCTCACTCCCCCTCCTCAAAGGGGAAGGGGGAAAAAATATGATGAAAAGGGCTCAAGCGTTGAGATAAGAAAAGGGAGATCTCTCAACAGTCATTGTGGCAGGCAAAACAGACTCAGAGTAGAGAGACAGCAAAATTTATTGCCTATTACTAACAAGCTAGAGAAGTGAGAAACAAAGGAAAGAAACCAAAACGCCTTCCCCCCATCCACCTTCTCCTCCCCCTCTCCCCCCAGCGGTGCAGGGGAATGGGAAATGGGGGCTGCAGTCAGTCCCTGACTCTTCCATCTCTGCCACTCCCTCACGGTCACCCTCTGGCCCTGCTCCCCATGGGGTCCCTCCCACGGGATGCCGTCCTTCCCCAACTGAGCCTGCGGGGGCTGCCCACAGGCAGCAGCTCTCCAAGAACTGCTCCCACACGGCTCCGTCCCACGGGGTCCATCCATCCCCCAGGAGCAAACTGCTCCAGCACGGGTCCCCCACGGGTGGGCGGCAGCTCCCCCCAGACCCCTGCTCCTGCGTGGGCTCCTCTCCACGGGCTGCAGCTCCGGCCCGGGGCCTGCTCCTGCGGGGGCTCTCCATGGGCCGCAGCCTCCTCCAGGCCACATCCACCTGCTCCAGCGGGGGCTCCTCCACGGGCTGCAGCGTGGAGATCTGCTCCATGTGGGACCCATGGGCTGCAGGGGGACAGCCTGCTCCACCAGGGGCTTCTCCACAGGCCACAGGGGAGCTTCCTCTCTGGCACGTGGTGCACTTCCTCCCCCTCCTTCTTCACTGACCTTGGAGCCTGCAAGGCTGCTTCTCACTCCTCTCTCTCTACCAGCTGCAGTTGAACAGCAGTTTTTTGTTTGTTTGTTTGTTTTCCCTTTCTGCAATATGCTTTCATAGAGGTGTAAACATTCTATCTTATTGGCTCGGCTCTGGCCAGCAGCAGGGCCCCTTTATCCAATATAGGGCAGCTTCTGGATTCTTCTCAGAGAAGCCACCCTTATGGCCTCCACTACCAAAACCTTGTCCCATTATAGAGGGACATGGAACAACTGGAGCAAGTCCAGCAGAGGGCTACAAAGATGATTAGCAGACTAGAGCTCCTGTCATACGAGAACAGGCTGAGAGAGTTGGGCCTGTTTAGCCTTGAGAAGAGGTCTGAGGGGAAATCTCATCAGTACATATAAATATTTGAAGGGAGGGTGTCAAGAGGATGGAACCAGACTCTTTTCAATTTTGCCCAGTGACAGAACAAGAAGCAACAGGCACAAACTGAAGCACAGGAGGTTCCGTCTCAATATGAGAGGGCAATTCTTTACTGTGAGGGTGACAGAGCATCAGAACAGGTTGCTCAGAGGTTGTGGAGTCTCCTTCTCTGGAGATATTCAAAATGTGCCTGGATGCCATCCTGTGCGATGAGCTTGAGGTGATCCTGCTTGGCAGGGGGTTTGAACTAGATGATCTTCAGAGATCCCTTCCAAGCTCAACCATTCTGTGATTTTGTGGTTCTGCAATAATGTGTACAAAACAAGTGATGCATGATAAAATTGCTCACCACTTGCTGACCGATGTCCATCCCATCCCCAAGCAGTGGTCCCCCTGCCCTCAGCCAGCTCTCCCATATTAATTGCTCAGCGTGATGTCAGATTGTGTGGAATATCCCTTTGGCCAGTCTGGGCCAGCTGTCCTGGCTCCGTCCCTTCCCAGCTTCTCCTGAACCCCCTGCCTCCTCACAGGCAGGGTGGTATGAGATGCTGAAAAGTCCTTGAGTTAGTGTAAGTAATGCTCTGCGACAAATAAAACATCAACGTGTTATCAACATTATTCTCATTGTAAATCTAAAACACAGCACCATACCAGCTACTAGGAGGAAAATTAACTGTATCCTAGAAAAAAACAGGACAACTTTCAAACCCCCACTCTGCATACTGCAAAAGGGAATTTTTAAAATTTTGCTTAGCAAAAAGTGTAAATTCACTTCTACCCTTGAAATATTCTGCATAGGTCCATATATTCTACTTAAGCACACTACAATACAGATATTCTGAGAGAGGAGAGGTGGCTCCATTTTGCAACAACTTCCTTTTTTTTTTTTTTTTTTTCTCCAGTACTTTGATTTACCAGATATCATTATATGCATGCTCTGGAGGAATAAATGACAGTAATATGTGCAACCTGTGTTTTGCATTGCTTATTAAATTATCCTTGGCTGGTATTTAGTTAGTTATTGACAGTTTACTTACATTAGTCTTCATACTGTTTTAAAATACCATAATTTCTAAATACAAGATTAGAAAGAATATTTCATAAATGTGCATGGGTGATGAAAGCTTTCTTTTGGATATATTATTCTTATTTTTAAAAATACATATCCAAAAGGATTTTTAATATATGAGTTACATAACCAAATGCTGGAAAAATATTCTGTTCTGGTCCCACACAGGTCTGCCCTGCTGATGAGCACTGAGTAAGTATTTGTTTTATATAAATGTTAGTGATTAGGCAATTGCAGTAATTCCTTAACTGCTCATTGTTTCAGCATTATTCAATACTTCATCATATATGTTGCAATTAATTTGTTTTTAAAACCACATTCTGATAGATGGATGGAGAGATCCTTATTGATAGCTAAACAAGCCCATCCAACATTTAAAGCCCATTTTTTTAGGGGTAAATTCAATAGGTAATACAAGAAACAAAATTTAATTACTACTTATGAAATGGTTGGATAAACACAACATAAATCAAAAACTCACCAGCCATGGCTGTTAACATTATCTTGAATGGAATTGTGATTGTTTGGAGATTGCAGATTGTTGTTATGATTAATATAATTTGTACTGCCTGTTTTTCCTAAGTACTTTCTCTGCAAAAATGGCCACAACAATGACCTCTTCTAGCAATTTGATGAGCAATGGGAGGTTTTCATGCTAATTGCTACCACATGTATAAAATTACCGTGCTTCCTAGCTTGAGACATATATGGTTGTCTGACTATTGGAAATGATAATAAGGGTCATCTTCTTCTTACTCCATATCATAATCGTAATGGATCCCTGATTGCTCTACAAGAAGTTAAATGCCAGTCTTTTCTGAGAGATTACTTCTGATATACTGTATAATGTGGATATTTGCTTAATAGAAAGTCCAGTTGGTAAACTGTAATGACGCAAAACAACACTATTTTCTGGTGTGCACAGGAAATAAATAAATAAATAAATAAACAAATATCCTGATTAGGTTACCCTCTCCATACAGAATAGGTGATGGACCACTTGGAACTTACTGAACCTCAGTAAAATAGATATAATGTCCCAATAACTAAAGGATTGTCTTCTTAACCACTGATGTCTCAGCTGATTTGGTGAGTATAGTTATAACTTAACTGCTTTGAGGAAGGAAGTGGAAGAAACTGTATAAGAAAGACCTGTTTCCCAGCTGGAGAATCTGTTTGTTTCAGGAGAACCTAAGAGCATTTTGCTGTGAAGCAGCCCTTCCTGCTGTTTCAGAAAGGAGACATATATCTAGATATTCCCATTAGGTTCATTGTTGACCTTAAAATCTTTCTTTGACGTTGTATTTGGAGATCACTGCCTCACAGAAGTGCATTTAATTCCTGTATGGACCTTCCAACTCATTAACTGAAGGAAAAGAGAGTTTTAAAAAAGTACCAAAAGAGATAGATTAAAAAAACACCCTTAAGTTAAGTTTTGAAAAATACCACTGTATTGGGTTTATGTGGCAAGCGCTTGGTAGCAGGGGACCTGCAAAAGTGGCTTCTGTGAGCAGAGCCAGCTCTAGCTGGCTCCAAAAGGGACCCACCACTGGCCAGAGCCAGGGAGTGATGCTGGTTGGTCCTCTGGAAGAGCAGCTTGAAGGAAGGGAAAAAAAGAAAAAAAAAACACACACAACAAAACAAACAAACAAACAAAAAACTGCTGTACACCAGCAGCTGGTACAGAGGAGTAAGAAAATGTGAGAACCATCCCTGCAGACCCCAAGGTCAGTGCAGAAGGAGGGCAGGGGGTGCTCCAGGCAGGCAGCAGCAGTTTCCCCACAGCCTGTGAAGAGGCCCCTGGTGGAGCAGGCTGTCCCCCTGCAGCCCATGGGTCCCACATGGAGCAGATCTCCACGCTGAAGCCCGTGGAGGAGCCCCCGCTGGAGCAGGTGGATGTGGTGGGAGTTGCTGCCCGTGGGGCACCTGTGCTGGAGCAATACAGGGGAAATTATTTTTAGTTAGCTTTTAGTTCTCGCTGTGGTAGTCTGCTAGTGTTAAGCAATACATTAAATTAATCTCCCTGTGCTGAGTCTCTTTTGCCCATGATGATAAGTGCTGAGTGATCTCCTTGTTCCTAGCCCAAGCCTCGAGCCCTTTCCAGCATATTTGCTCTCCTTTTCCTTTGAGAAGGGCAAGTGAGAGAGTGGTTGTGGTGGAGTTTAGCTGCCCAACAGGGTAAAAACATCACAACCACCAAAGTCAGTTATTCAGAAATCTGCGCATTAGCCCACTGTTTTTAATGCAACAGTAGTGTAGCAACACAGAATGGAAACGTGCAGTGGTCCATGTTACACAGAGAAAACTGAGTGAGTAGGGTGCAGTCAGTCAAAATGTGAGCATGAAATATCACACTATGACACTGGAAAATCTGATTTTGGGGATTTAGCTGAAAAGCCAATAATTATTCAAGTTACATGAATTTATGAGTGTATTAATTTAAGCAGTAAAACTGAAATACAACTAGACCAGATTTCCACTGAGCCACTAGGCTGCTTTACCTGAGATTAAACTTTAATAAGTCCACTTCAAAAAGAATTATCATAGTATTTTAGCTGCAGACTTTAAAGTATCTTACAAGTTTGGGGTTAAATATTTTTTAATATGTTTTTATTCCAATGGGAGTAAGCATTCCTTTGATTGCTGTTGAACACAAGAACCTGGACAGGAGAAAGAATGAGACTAAGCTTTGTGTGGGTTACAGAGTTTCCCATTCTGGAAGTAATGAGCTGTTAAATCAGTTTAGTAGCCTGTGCATATGCACCTAATGAAAATCTGTAAAATTCATGTACCACTGCCCCACAGTTTTTTGATGGTTAGAAGTAAATATTTTCTTTTTTACAACTAGATTTTGATTCAGGGTTACTTGGAGCTGCAGCTTTCCCTTTTGCTTTTAGTTCTTCTCCTGAAAATAAATATAAATACTACTGCAATTAACAACTAGGTCAACATGCACTATTCATAAATTATTGTAAAATGATAATTTCTTCATTACACATATTAGAAATTCTATCATAGAATCAATTTGTCTAATGGACTAAGACTTTTGTCTTGTTTTAATGTTGGGACTAATAACCCCAAAGCATCATTATTTGTAAACTTTTCAACAGCAAGATTCTCCACTATTTTATCTCA
>CM021729.1:40922209-40932876 GCA_011074415.1 Stictonetta naevosa
CTTTTAAGATGACAATGATATTTCCTAGTTGTAAAGACATAGCCAGCAGCTGAGGTATAATTTTATATGGGTGGAGTTTTACATCTGACTTTGTAGTGTTATAAATAACTTAGACAATGGAAACATAATATTTAAAGTCATTGTCATCACAATATTGTCATACTATTTTTTAAGTGACATATCTTTTATCTGAGGCTTTTATTTACTATATTTCTCTCTCTCCCCTCCTCTTTTTTTTTTTTTTTTAATGTTTGCTTTCAAGTATTCAGTGTATAATACAGTGTAAGCTAGTGATGTGAAATTAAATTAGCTCATAAATCAACAGCCCATGATGACTACAAAGCAAAAATACAGGAAATGTTGCTCAGGCCTAGCTTACCCGTAAACTGAGAGAACACATAGGCAAACACTTTCTTCATTCCTACTGCATTTCCTCTTAGTTTTGAATTTAGTCTTAATTTTAGTCTTTAATTTTCATCTTTTCATTTTTTCAGTATAGCCAATGCAGAGAACACAGAGAAAACAGAAATATGGAACCAAGAAAATGTATTTCTGAAGCAAGACATAAGAAAGAAAGCAACATTGCTCCTTCTACAGGTTCTCTCTTTTGTATGTGTCCTGGTTTCAGTTAGGACAGAGTTAATTTTCCTCCTAGTAGCTGGTAGGGTGCTATGTTTTGGATTAGGATGAGAAGAGTGCTGATAACGTGCTGATGTTTTAATTGCTGCAGAGCAATGCTTACACCAAGCCAAGGACTTTTCAGCTTCTCGCTCTGTCCTGCCAGCGGGCAGGCTGCGGGTGCAGCAAGAGCTGGGAGGGGACAGACCCAGGACAGCTGACCCCAACTGGCCAAAGGGCTATTCCATACCATCTGACGTCATGCTAAACAATATATAGGGGTGGCTAGCCGGGGTGGGGGCCGGCTGCTCAGGGATGGGCTGGGCATCGGTCAGTGGGTGGTGAGCAATTGCATTGTGCATCACTTGTTTCACATATATTATTATCATTATTGTTATTATTATTTTCTATCTTAATAAACTGTCTTTATCTCAACCCACAGGCTTCACTTTCCCGTTTCTCTCCCCCATCCCAGAGAGGGAGGGTGAGCGAACGGCTGTGTGGTGTTTAGCTGCTGGCCGGGTTAAACCACAACAGCATGGTATTGAATAATATGTGATAAATAAACAATAGGAGATTACGACAAATTGTTTCATAATGTGTTAAATATTCTCAATTTTTTCTTAATTTTTCCTTATGTGGTGACAATAAAAGTAACATAAACAGTCCCTGCATAATATCTGTCAGAAACCTCTGTCAGTACTTAGAGTTTAAGAGTACTGTTGTAGGTTTTTTTCAGGTTTGATCACAACTTCTTCAAGCACCTGCTCTTTTATATCAGCAGCTAGAAAAATAGTTTAATTATTTTTTCCTTTCTCATAGAACCATTCCCTCTAGGGAAAATAAATAAATAAATAAATAAATAAAGGTTGTTGAAGATTCAAAAAAAAATGCTGAGTAACTCCCTTATTATATGTTGCATTTTCTTACTTGAACTCAAGTCAGTGTCTCAAAAGAATTTTTTTTTGTCTGCTTGGTCAGTGGAATTGCAAATGAATACAGCTTGTATTACGCTGATTTATCTACTCTGAAATCTGTTTACTGTTTTATCAGACGTACTCAAGCTGAAATTTCAGGAGTTAAAAGGCTTGTTTTGAATATTGATTCTATGTGAACCCCACTCTACCCATATCTGTTCAAGTCCCATAAATGAACTAAAAATGAACCTGGCATCACTTAGAAACGTGACCAGCTCCCATCTCAATAAGATTATGATCTGCATATGGGACATGTAGTCACTATTTCTTTTTTGTAATGTTTTCCCTCCAGGAAATACAGCATTCTGGCAGTGTAGTACAATGACAAGAGTGAAAGCCAAGCTATTAATGTTACTCTAGTGATACAAAGAAGTCTGCTGGTGAGTACATGGAGGGCTTCTCATCTTCAAGCTATTCTTTGGGTGAAGAGGGACTCTGGACTCTAGCAACAAGGGCAAGTTTGGAAGCAGATTTTTCTGTCGCTCCTTGTCCTTCCCTTTCAAGCTACATGTTTTTATCTTTTATGTGGAGATATTTTTTCCAGACGCTCTAATATCTGCTGACTGCTAAACACAGTGTTCCATGACAAAACAATTGCACGGGCTTCTTCACAGCACTCCTGTCAAAATAGGAGAGAACAGGGATATATCAATCTCACTTGCAAATGAGTGCTCTTGACACATTTTCTTATGTTCTTATTAACTGGAAAATTACATAATCAAAACTCTAATATAGTCACAGTCAGATTACTAAAATGGAAAAGCTAACTTAAAATATGTCAGACTGTAAGGATTTGTCAGAGACATTCTGAATTTTAAAAGAGAGTTACTTCTCTACGGGTCATTTATTCCCCAGTTTCCATTACAAGGAACTCTGAACTCTCCCCACAATGAGGTCAGCTGAGGTACTCTACTGAGAGTGTTACTTCTATACCAGAACAGTAATGCCTACTCAACATTATGATCAAAGTATGACAAAGCATTATCCTTCAGAAGCAACACATGACCACACAAGCATAAATAAGTTCAGAATTAGTTACAAAGTGGTCACAAATCAAGACTGCTGATGTTATTCCCCCTCTGAGGGTCTGTTTTGTAACTATACCAAATCCTATCAGATATCACCAGCCAACTGGCACCGGAAAGCTGTAACAACATATCTTCTCACAAGTCACTTCTTGTAAATGCAGAGGCTGTCAAACTGAAGTGGAATATGTGAACACTAAAATTGCTAGCACTAATTACTATGGCAACTCTGTCAATTCTGATGTTAAAATTAGGTACTTTGTTTTACATCTCCCCTTTCCTCTGGAGGAAAAAAATAATACAATTTCATTTATCTTACTTAAAATGAAAATATTTTAGAAAAAGCATATTTTAGGAAAATGTCATAGAAATTCTTTAAGTTCAAAATGGAATTTTAATCAAACTAATTCAGATCTGAAATCTGTGAAACACTGTAAATATAAAGCAAATTTATTCTACAGATATTTTGTAGGTAGAGTTGAAAAATGTGGTATGGAAAGTATACAACAACTATTTTCCATTCATGCTTATCACACCAGTAATTAAAATGCCTTGTTTCCAAAATAACAAACAGCAACTCTCTATGTGGAAAAGTTTCATTCATTGGAACAACTAGAGGAATGGGTGCAACTAAAAGGTGCAGAACACATTCTTTGATTATCTAGAATTAAAGTTTCCATTTAATAAATATTTATCTGGATAAAGAGGGAAATAAAAAAATGAAAAATCAAATGGAAGAACATATTGACCAAGTTAAGTGCGTGTGTCGATCTGCTTGGGGGTAGGAAGGCTCTGCAGGAAGATCTGGATAGGCTGGACCGATGGGCTGAGGCCAGCTGTATGAAGTTCAACAAGGCCAAGTGCCGGGTCCTGCAACCCAACAACCCCAAACAGAGCTACAGGCTGGGAGATGTGTGGTTAGAAAGCTGCCTGTCAGAGAAGGACCTGGAGTATTGGTTGATAGTCGGCTGAATATGAGCCAGCAGTGTGCTCAGGCGGCCAAGAAGGCCAACAGCATCCTGGCTTGTATAAGAAACAGCATGGCCAGCAGGTCCAGGGAAATGATTGTCCCCCTGTACTCAGTGCTGGTGAGGCCCCACCTCGAGTACTGTGTTCAGTTTTGGGCCCCTCACTACAAGAAGGACATGGAGGTGCTTGAGAGTCCAGAGAAGGGCTACGAAGCTGGTGAACTTGTTCTGGAGAACAAGTCTTACGAGGAGCGGCTGAGGGAGCTGGGACTATTTAGCCTGGAGAAGAGGAGGCCCAGGGGCGACCTTATTGCACTCTACAGGTACCTTAAAGGAGGCTGTAGCGAGGTGGCGGTTGGTCGATTCTCCCACGTGCCTGGTGACAGGACGAGAGGGAATGGGCTTAAGTTGCGCCAGGGGAGGTTTAGGTTGGATATTAGAAAAAACTTCTTTACTGAAAGGGTTGTTAGTCACTGGAATAGGCTGCCCAGGGAAGTGGTTGAGTCACCATCCCTGGAGGTCTTTAAAAGACATTTAGATGTAGAGCTTAGTGGTATGGTTTAGTGGAGGACTTGTTAGCATTAGGTCAGAGGTTGGACTCGGTAATCTCGGAGGTCTCTTCCAACCTAGATGATTCTGTGATTCTGTGATATATTGAAATTAAATTTTGCTATCAAGATTTCAAAACAAAGCTGTCTCAATTTAAAACGCTGAGTTATTCTAATATCTAAGGGGGGTTATAAAAATAGTAATATCAGAAATCTGTATAGATTTTCATTGCTAGGCACTTTTTCACTACTGTTTTAATGAATGCTATAATGAAGACCAATAAATCATGAAACCATGAGCAGTTGAGCAGGGAGCAGCAGTGTTTCTACCAGATGTAACTGTTGTCGTCACAGAGGTGGTAGAGTAACCAGAAGAAAGGTCAGCCCCTTTACTCTGGGCCTGCTTTCTCTTGCATACAACACCATCAGAGCGGGTCCTGGAAAGACATCTCAGACTTCCCCATGGCTCCTAGCAATGAAAAGGCAACTACATTTTTCAGGCCTCAAAACCACTGAAAGATCATTGAGAAAGCTTGGAGAAGATTACTGATCCATGCAAACAAACTAATTTTGAATATGTTATTCCATAAATTTTCATAATAAAAACTCATCAAGGGGTTTCTGTTTCCTTACAGTGGCCCAGAACAAAACCAGGATATGCTAAGTCACATTATCTGTGTAGTTTCCTTGTTTACAATGCATGAAAATTACATATGAAATGAGACAAAGATGGTATTCTTGACAGAGCACATTACTGTGCTCATTAACAGGTTTCCCCTTCCCCCTCTCACTTTGTCAGTGTTGTCAGCTCATCTCAGATTATGGAAATGCTTTCAATCTGCCTTTTTGCATTAGTCTGTCATTAGTTTTACACTTTGTTCTTTCATAAATGGCTCTTAATTACTGTAATTTTATTCTACAGTCTTTGATAAACTCATGCAGTGTCCCTTTTTCATGTTTTCATCCTATTGAATTGGAGGCGATGACTCCAGCAGTTGCAAATGGTGTTAATGCAGGACTAAAATACCCAACCACACGTAAATGATTAGGAACCCATATCATGGCTCCTACTTTCATGCAGTTATTTTAGGAGATAAGGCTTTGATGCAGGTTAAAGAAAGGCCAGTATCCAGCGCTTGTGGTAGGAAAGGAGAACAAAATAGATTTTGGTACATTTTTTCTGGACCTGGCTGTGGCTTCAGTCCAACTTCCTGGGCCATTCTCTGCTGCCTGCTTCTGAGTAGGCTTCGGATGTCTCTGTCTTATCACCAGTGTCAGTGGTCAGAAGGAATAGGCTTTAGCTTTGTAACGTGTACATGGTTTGATTAGGGGTGGTAGACTTCACTCACTCCCAGAAGAGAAAAACATAATGTTGATCTGTGACTGAACAGAGTTGCAAAAACAAATACTATTCTGAAGATACCTTCCAGCTGACAGCTTCAGAACAAGTATAGTCAAAGGTAGGGTAAAGAAGCACTATAAAACAACAGTTTATTTTCTTTTCTTTCTTTACTTTTTAAACTGATCCACAAAGACCAGTTTTCACTGTTTCTCTCCATTCTTTTCCATACAAAAGACTTCAAAGATAAAAGTGTGTAAAGTTTTTTATATGAACAGATTAGCTGCCTTGCTCAATAGGCACTTAAAGTGGGAAATCTATGCTATGGTCTGGATGACCCTCTGTTAAGCAGACACAAAGAACATTTTTCTGGACTCACATTTTGCCTTTGAATGTTCTGGCTACAAGCTTCTAAATCCAGAACCATTAATTTGAACTTCAGCTTGCAAGGGGACTTAGCTGCAGAACTCGTTGATTTTAGTTCAAGTTGTATGTCTAGAAATCATGTTTCTTTTCATATGTATGTGTAGCCGTTTGTTCTTTGTTAGTAAGCATTTCTACTGACTGAACTATTTATATGTAAAGCAAAGCAACGAAAGTTACTATAAAATAATTTAAATTTCTGTAATATTCAATGCTATATTTCTATGATTAAAGTGCTTCTATATTTTCTAAAAGATCTTGTGGCTAACATTTTATAGACAAGAGCATTATCTCTGTGAATCTGGTTGTATTGGATCCTAAATCAACATATATTTTAAATAAAGAGTACATCTTAAATACAATATCAGACAAAATCATATAAGTCATTCTTATAACTGGGGTTCATTGGAGCCCATAAATGGGCTCATAGTCTTACTGTGCATGGAACAAGCACAAGCCTAGAAGTGGAATGGACCCCAGAGACCTACTATCAAAGTATCAAATAAACAAGGAATGAAGCAAAGCTAGTGTCTATTAGTCAACAATGACAAGCAGAATACACTCCAGGCAGCTGCAAAAGATGCTTATTTAAAAACGTAACAACAAAGTTTTGCAATGGGATCATATATCAATAATGAAAGAACAGTGGGGTGTATGGCAGTAAACTAAGCTCTGAAAGCGTAGAAATGCAGCAATTATTGCACGGAATACAGAAGACGGTTGGCATGGTGCACAGTTCCTAATACATATCTACTCAAAATACATCAAGAGGAAAATATTAGTGCATGCTCTAGTATGGATGTGCTTGAGTTTCTAACGGTTCTCATCCACACTTTGATCTCTAGCATGGTTGCTACTGAATTTATTAAGCCTGTCAAGGCAAAAATAAAAGTATTTCCAATTTTTTCCTCTTACAATAAATAAAATTGCCCTTGTCAAAAATGTACACTGTTGGTGAGTTACTATATCTTTAATAAAAGTAAAGGGAGCAGCATTATGCAAAATGGAACGTGTTGTCAAGCAGTCAAAGGTTACTCATGCCAGACAGGTGCCCTCCACAAAACATTACTATTAATTGAAACTGATAATGCTGAAACTGTGAGGGTTTCCACAGGTAGAATGGTGATGATGATGATGATGCTTAATGGCATCCTATTTCTAGGAAAGGCATTATGATCTCATAGGTTTTAGCAGGTTGTCAAATTACATTGCTTTGATTAATCTTTGAGCTGCAAACTGATTGTTCCTATGATCAAAAATACACTAGTTGGTGAAGCTAGTCACATTTGATTCCTTTGGCTTTTGTTCAAGATCAACTTCTGTGACTGGATAAGTTGTCCACCAGTTTCTGCCAGTGAGGTCCTCTTAGCAATTTCAGCTCTGACACCATGGAATTGCATTAGATTTCCTCAAAACACTTCCCTAGGAACAGTGACATTTGTGTCCTTACCTTTTGTCATGACCAATTTAACAATTTATTCTCAAGGGTAAACAGTAATTTTGTTCCTGACTTCTCTCTCTCTCTCTTTTTTTTTTTTTTTTTTTTTTTTTTTAATCTGTATAACCACAGTATGCAGATGCTGTGGGCATGAACCCCACAGAAGCAGGCACAGTGTGCACCCTGTTATAATGCTTCTCCAGCCACTGGGAATCTTATCATAAAACTCACCTCCAGCATCTTTTCTTTGCTCCTTTTTTTCTTGCACCCATCAATGTGTAAGCCATAAAAGACGGACCATCCTTTCCTACTCTGACATTTGGCAAAGTCAGATAATCTTTTTCTTCTCTAGGTGAGCTGGCACAGCATCCACCACAGTAGGCATTTCTTTTTGTCATCCCATGCTTCCTCAAGATATCCTGTATTTATCAGGCTTGGAATTACTAGTTTCCTGTTTCCAAATATAGTGCCATAGTTGGATGTGGGATATCAACAATGCAAGTAGAATCATCAAAGTATAGAATATCTTGAGTTGGAAGATAATAAAGTCCAACTCCTGGCTTCACACAGGACCACCCAAAAATCAGACCACATGCCTGATAGTGTTGTCCAAATGATTCTTGAACTCTGGCAGGCTCGGTGCTGTGACCACTACCCAGGGGGAGCCTCTTTCAGTGCCCAACTACTCTCTTGGTGAAGAATCATTTCCTGATATCCAGACTGAACCACCCCTGTCACAACTTCAACCATTTTCTCGGGTCCTGTCACTGTCCCCAGAGAGCAGAGCTCAGTGCTTGCCCCTCCACTCCCCTCGTGAGGAAGCTGCAGGCTGCCATGAGGTCTTCCCTCAGCCTTCTTTTCTCTGGGCTCAACAAACCAAGTGTCCTCAGCCGCTTCTCTTATGTCTTGCCCTCTAGACCCTTCAGCATCTTTGTAGCCCTCCTTTGGACATACCCTAACAATTTTATATCTTTCTTGTACTTTGGGGCCCAAAGCTGCACATGATACTTGAGGTGAGGCCGCACCAGCATAGAGTAGAGCAGGACAATCACTTCCCTCAACCAACTAGCAATGCCATGCTTGATGCATCCAAGGATATGGTTGCCCCTTCTGTCTGCCAGAGCACACTGCTGGCTCATATTCAGCTTGCTGTCGATCAAAACCCCCAGATCCTTTTCTGTGGGGCTGCTCTCCACCCTCTCATCCCCCAGTCTGTATGTATAACCAGGGTTGCCCCTTCCCACATGCAGAATCTAGCACTTGTTATTGTTATACTTCATATTTTTGGTGATTGCCCAGCTCTCTGATTTGTCCAGATCTCCTTGCAAGACCTCACCATTCTTGATGGAGTCAACAGCTCCACCCAATTGGGTATAATCTGTGAACTTGCTCAAAAAATCTTCAAGTTTTACATCCAAATTGTTTATGAAAAGTAGTGATGGTCTGTTAGGTAACCCCATATGACCCAAACAGTCCTGGCATAAATTAATGCAGTTATATGACTGCTGCAGTGTGTGTTAACTGTTCGAAAACAGCAAAACAATCCTTTTCCATAGGGTTTTCTTAACCCCATCCCACTTAGGAAAAACTAAAGATGGCCTCTAGCAGCCTTTCCACAGTGTCACTGTGGGCTGTTGGTGACTACGGCTTCTGCTGCCTTTCTCTACAGATACATGCACTGACAATCTTGTTTTGACCTGCCCAAAACCTTTAAGTATTAGACTGCATTCCAAGAAAGGAAACTTACTTGAGAGGATAGCTCACAGTTCTTTTCTCCCTACAGTCACAGGAATCCTGCTGCCTCCACACATATTCAGTTCAAGCAATGTATCTCCTTCTTTAATCATAGAGTCATAGAATGGCTCAGGTTGGAAGAGATTATAAAATCATCTAGTTCCAAGACTCCTGCCACTGGCAGGGATGCCACTCACTAGATCAGGTGGCTCAGGGCCTCATCTAGCCTGGTCTTGAACACCTCCAGGGATGAGCCATCCACAACCTCTTGGCTTGAGAACAAACTCTCAGAGGGAAGAATTTCCTCATAACCTCTAATCTAAATCTCCCCTCTTTTAGTTTAAAATCACTCCCCCTTGTACTGTTGTTAACTGATTAGTCGAAGTGTCACTCTCCATCTTTTTCTATAAGCCCCCTTTATGTACTGAAAAGCCGCAATGAGGTCACCCTGGAGCCTTCTCTTCTACAGGCCGAACAGCCCCAGCTCTCTCAGCTAGTCTTCATAGGAGAGGTGCTCCAGCCCCTTGATCATCTTTATGGCCCTCCTCTGGACGTATTCTAACAGATCCACATCCTTCTTGTGCTGGGGGCTCCAGACTTAGATGCATTACTCCAAGTGGAGGGCAGAGCAGAGGGGGACAATCCCCTCACTCAACCTGGTGGCCACTCCTCTTTTGATTCAGCCCAGGATGCAGTTGGCCTTCTGAGCTGCAAGTGCACACTGCTGGATCATGTCAAGCTTTTTGTCGACCAGAACCCCCAAGTCCTTCTCTGCAGGGCTGCTCTAATTGAGTTCTCTGCCCAGCCTGTACTCAGGCCTGGGATTGCCCTGGAGCAGCACCTTGCACTTGGATTTGTTAAACCTGATGAGTTCACGTGGGACCACTTCTCAAGCTTGTCCATGTCCCTTCGGGTGGCATATCTTCCTTCTATTGTATCAGCTGCACAACTCAGCTTGGTGTTTAACCTCATTCAGCCTTTAGTGAAGGTGGGTGCAGCCTTTTGTATTCTTGGAAATTAGCAAAACTGACATTTCATAAAGAGTGATAGAGCTCAAAAGAGAACTGGATTTAAAGTCTGCTTTATAAACTTTGTTCAGGTTTCAGTAAAATTTTGTCCAATAATCTTAATCCTTTGCATTCATCACTATGCTTTCTCCTAGAAGGCGTTCTTTTACACCACTTTTCCAAAAGCTGATCTTACCCTTACCATGACAAAAAAAATATGTTGCAAAACTTCTGAGATGATTTAGGAGTCTCAAATAATGTCATCTATAGCTTTAATCAGCCAAACAATGTCATCAAAAAGATGTTCATCCTTCACTCTCTTCTTCTTGCCTGCAGAATTACATTTCAATAAAAAAATTGGGACTTTCCTTTCAGAAAGTCTTGAAAATCCTACATCATTGTATGTAAACGCCCCATGAAACAAAAACAGAAATTCCTTCTGTCTTATTCTACAAGTGAAGGTAGATGAAGGAGCAACTATAATTCACCCATATGACTGAATGAAGTGGCACAGATTTCAAAAATACCTTCTAAAAGCTAATTTGTTAAAGTGTTGGATATGTTGCATCAAAAAATATGGTTTATATACA
>CM021729.1:40952510-40974580 GCA_011074415.1 Stictonetta naevosa
ATATATTGTTGAGCATGCTGTCAGATGGTATGGCACACCCCTTTGGCCAGTTTGAGTCAGCTGTCCTGGGTCTGTCCCCTCCCAGCTCTTGCTGCACCCGCAGCCTGCCCGCTGGCAGGACAGAGCGAGGAGCTGAAAAGTCCTTGGCTTGGTGTAAGCACTGCTCTGCAGCAATTAAAACATCAGCACGTTATCAGCACTCTTCTCATCCTAATCCAAAACATAGCACCCTGCCAGCTACTAGGAGGGAAAATAACTGTCCTAACTGAAACCAGGACAATAGTGCACCTGAATCTTGAACACCACATACAGGTACTTTGTCAATACCTTGATGTCCCATCTGAAATCAATAACATAGGAAGAGAAAGGCACTAAGGTCATCAAATGATCGCGCATGTGTATCGTTAGATGACTAGGATGGAAGAGAGTAATCCAGAGTGGGCCACCCCCAAGACAGCACCACAAGGTAAGTGGATAGGATTAATCCGTGTCTCTTTTCACATTGAGAGCTCTGACACATACAATGATGCTCTCAAGATTCAAAAACAGAAATGCAAATACTGACATAGCTCAGTCACATAATTTACTGGTACAACAAGCTGTGGATGAAAAACTTTTACATGTATTACAAATCTGAGTGGACAGCTTAATGGGAGTCTTCCATCATTGACATGTTAAACATGAAGGTTGAATTTCTCTACACTACAGATTGGTGGTGCTGAGGCTGAGGCTGTATCACAATATGCATTTATTCTCTTATATCTCTCCCCACTTCTATGGGTTTCTGCAGAGAAAGCGTACTTGGTCAAAGGAACATTTTCCCTGACATGACACAATCACTTTAGGCTCTCTGAAAGCAGTGAATGGGAGAAATTATTTTCAATTTAATAAAGGGATGCACAACATTTTATTTTTTCATACTGCATGACTTTGTGACTTTCCTGAAGTTTGCTGCCTTCAGAACAATTCTTACAGTACAACTAACAGAAGAGTTGGCAAGGGTTTCTGCTTGCCTCTTTTCATGCCAGCTGAAATTAGAAGTTGGCAAGAAACACCGATAATCTAATCATGCTCAAAAGAACTCTAAACCCAAAGCGGAACCAGTTGTGCAAAAAAAAAAAAAAAAGAACAGATAAGAACCAAATTAGAATAAAGGCAATGCTTTATTATTGTGGGAGAGAAATACAATAGATAATACGTAAGCAGAATGTAATTTGCGTTGCAAGCCCTGAACTCTTTGCGATCTTAGTGTCTCAGTGATTCACTGATGCAATAAAAAAGGAAAGTTCTTACTACAAACACACAAAAGCTCAAACCAACACACTTTTATTATTGCAAGACTATCATTCATGAAAAGATAGAATGCAAATGGTTATTTTTAAATAAACAGATTTCTTTCTTTGAGCATTACTTAAAACAGTCTTTCCATAACAGTGAGGCCATGATACTTAATCCTCCATCCACTCCAGATATTCTTAAATCCATAATACTACTAAACTGTCCACCACTTTATCTAAACTTAGCTTTAAAAAAATTCAGAAATATGATCAAGAACTATTATTGTTTTTTCTTCACCCGGCTTTTTAGAGTTTAGGTCTCCAAAATATAAAGAATTATTCAATACTTTCCAATGATTTCAAGAGACACTTCATCCATATGAAGGATGTATATGAAATCTGAGTCTGGGGTGATACTGTCTGGCTAAACAGCAGCAAGATAAGTACCTGAACCAAGGAGAAAGTGAAAACAAAGAAACAAAAAGGCAATTCAGGTGCAGGCTGAGATACAACTACAGGCACAGTAGAATGTTCTCAATAATGTGTAGTAGAATACAATGCAACTTTAAGCTTTCCAGTGGGTGATCATAAACTCCAAACATGAAAGATTTCTGCAAGTCTCTTGGCACAGTGTTATGAGAAAAACTGTCAGCCTAAACAAGATAAGGATTAAGACTGAGATTACAAAATACATATGAACTGGATAACAGAGTGGCAACAACTAGTTGTGTTGAAATGGGGGACTGTTTAGAGGAAAGTCATTTACAGAACCTTCCGGGGAACTAGTGCACTGGCACAACATATGAAGCACAGCTTATGACACAAAGGCATCATGATCAGACAAGAGGAAGAGATGTCCAACGAGAACAGCCAGGGAACTTGAAGCAGTAGCTTCAGAAATTCCAACACACAAAACCATACATCCATGGTTATAGGAGGTAGGTGACTAAACGTATCAGGAAAGTTGACTTTTTAAACTTGAAATAACTGACAAGTAAAGAAAACATAAATATAGTAAAGAGAATGTAAATGTATTATCAGACAAGGTGAACGGAAAATTGAACAGAGAATGAGACATCAGTGTTTCCTCCACAGAAAAGAAAAATGAGATTCTGTTTTTCATTGGTCAGTGTATTTCTGAAAGACACAGCAGACAATTACAGACAAATCTGAACCTGTATCTTTATCAAAAGTGTGGGATCAAATCAATGCCAATGAGATTAGCCAGGGCTGCAAACTGTACTATGAGAAGTTAATGTTATTTGGCTTTTTTAACTTCAAAAAATGAAGGATAAGGATCACACCGTCTCTGAATACGTTAAGAAAATAAGAGAGAGATTAACTAGAGAAAACTAGCCATTGGATTACCTGAGTAGGAAATTACAAAGGAATTTCTAGTTGTCAGAAGAAAAAGTTTTAGATCAGATTTTCAATACTGGTAATGTATATAACTTTGAGTTTCATCAGGTTACAAAAAACAGATTTCTTCTGAACAGGGGAATCTATGACTTGAGAAATCCACGCATTTTCTCCTAATGATAGTGTTTATTTCTTAGTAAGAATTAACTTCATATTAATTGACAGCAGACAAGCTTCTTACAGATGTATTACACTGAAAGTACTTTACATCCTTTCTCTATTTGCAGTTCTTAGCCAACAGCAGTTTCTTATGTTTCCACTTAATGTAATATCTAACAACCAGCTTTACAACATAAAACAATAATTGTAACAGCTTTATTTTTATAACAAACCCATTTATTTGTAGCTTATAATATATCTGAGTAACAACTTTGTGGAATATTTTGCCACAAAAGAAGAACAAGGACTAATTGTTTACTATTCACATTATTGTAGGGGGTTAAATACCTTCTTACTATGCACATCACTTTAATATATGACGCAGCCAGATACAACACAGGGAGAACTGGCTTATAATTATAATCTAAGAGTGATTGTAAAATGCCATATTTACAATAGTTATATGTTCCTGCACAGTGACAGGCACATCTGCTAATTCTTCCTGGAGAAATAAATTTGTGCCAATAAAGCACCAGAAGAAAGTGCTGAACACTATATTCTGTTTCACTCATCGTTAACAGACACATTAAATAACTTAGGCACCAGAATCAACAGCCATCCTGCTGACATTGCCCCCAGGATGAACAAAACTTGATGTATTGATTCCAGCTCTGGCATGTAGGGACTCATAAGCAGAAAATTTACAAGTACACACCATGAGTTCAGTTAATACTGTCTTCAACATTAGGACTGCTCACTCACTAGAATGGGGTCTAGCTTCTTATTTACAGGTGCGCTAGATATGATATGCAATGTTCATAACAAAATAACAAATTAATAATTCAAAATAACATTTTTTTGTCTCTTGTAAACAGTAGAATTGTGCATTAGTTACTTATAACTTTTCTGTTTGCTCTCACCTTAGATTAATAAATAAAGCTTAACATCAAACCTTTACAAAGTGTTTACCCACGCGTCCTTTCTCACATGAGTCAAGCCATTGGTCTGAAACAAGCTCAGTACTCTTTAAGCCAAATGATATCAAGGAAATCAGAGACAAAGCTCTCATGAAACAGCACTGCTCTGTTGAGAGTAGCAGATTTTTTTTTGACATCTCTTTTTGGGCATAGCTTTACATTAAAACAAAACAAAATAAAACAAAAAATCAGACAAATAAAACCACTCCAGATCTGAAAGCTTTCCCTCAAAGTAGGAGAGACAATACAAGAAGGATGTATGAAGTCATATATGATATATATGATTTTACCAACTCTTCTGTTATTAGGAATAATTCACCAATCCTACAAGCCTGTACAAAGAAAAAGCCTATGTTAAAAAAGAATGCTAAATACAAAAACTTCTGGATGTTAGGAAAAGATTATTCACTGAGACGGTGGTCGGGCACCTGGAGAGGCTCCCCAGGGCAGTGATCACGGCACTGAGCCTGCTGGAGTTCAAGAAGCATTTGGACTATGCTCTCAGACATATGGTCTGACTTTTGGGTGGTCCTATGTGGAGCCAGGAGCTAGCCTTGATAACCCTTGTGGGTGCCTTTCAACTCAGGATATTTTAATATTCTATGATAAACCAACAGCACTGACATGCAAGTACTGCAGCATACCTTCAAGAAAACAGCAAAATGTCTAAAATGACCCTCTGAATTACCTAAGTGAAACAGCTGTGGAATATGTTGCATTTCAGAAGACAACAGGTTCAAGGAAGCTAGGCCTTGACCCTTTTAACTGTCTTGGGTTTGGCCTGCCTAGTGCCACTAACCCTCTCCTTAGGCCCCAGCCAGCCTTCAGAGAAGGAGCAATATGTGTAACAGGGGCAAGGGGCAAGGGATTAACAAATTGGTAACAGTACAATTGTGACAATGAGCAATAACCCCCACTCATGGACAACGTTCTTTCCATTTGTGTGTAAAAACGAGAGAACTAAAAGTGCTGACGGTGTTATGTGTGCCACCATCCTCTTCAGCCTTGCAGACAACAGCTAGCTCAGGTGTTTTGATGATGCTGAAAATATTCCACTCCCTACTCTGGAAGAAAAAGGGAAGGTATAACTGATTTTTCCACTGGAGCTCACAGTTAATGTAATTCAGTGATCTTCAGATTTGTGGTTGTTCTTCCCCCATAAGTCATTGGGAGAGCTCTGGTGGGGACAGCATATCCATGCTTTCATGGAGTTACACAGTGAGACACTGGCAACTGCACTGAGTCTGGCTATGTGGTCAGACTTGGGAGCCAAGCATGCCCCCTCAGCACAGACTGAATACGCTTGCAGTCCAGCAGGAAGACTCACCTGCAGTTCTGCCATCCATTTGCCTCATTACTGCCTAATTACTTAACACAGCGGCATTGCCTGCTATCCCATCTTGGCAACAGCCCTAAACACACACATACTTTAAGTCCTTTTGAAGATCTTGGCAGGACACATGCACTTCCTCAGGCAACACATCTGTGGTTAAGATAAATATTTCCAAATGATTTCCAAAATATTCTTGAGTTTCCCTCCCCATCAGATGAAGTGGCAACCTGCCTTCACGTGAGAGAAATCCTCCCAAGCCCCCAGGGTCACACTGTGCAAAATGCATCTCACCCAGGTTCCTGCCATGCTGCAAAGACTGTCCCAGATCCTGGTACAACCGCCCTGCCCTGAGCTCTGAAACTCGCTTGTCCCTGGTGCCTCACATAGATTGTCTGGAAACGTCTTGCAGAAACAAGGATTCTGACTTTATTCCTGCAGGAAGGACAGATTTGAGACCTGGCACCCTGTGTGAAGGTTTAAGAGATTGCTGCCTTGTTTTCCAAGCAAACTGTTCCACATCTGGGAGAAAGGAGAGCTGAGAGCTGTTCTCTACTTGTCAGTGTGTCAATGAGCTCTAAAACAATTTCAGATGTGGAAGGACTGTGTCAAAGGTGTTGTATTATTTTTTTTCCTTGTTGGAGGTTACTGACAGAACAAATGCTAATATTTATTCTCAAACAATTCTTTTTGGTTGGAGTTTTCCTAAAAAAAAGCAGTTCTTTTAATATCTTATGGCTCAGAAATACTGTGTAGCATCCTACAATAGTATCTATATAAATGACTTGGAAAATACATTTCTTTATATATACAATTTGTATCTTCTGACTGTAAATGCTATGATGATTGTCCTAGGATCAATAGCAGTACTGTACAATGCTCTCATGCTAAGCATGTATATAATTTGCTGTGATCAAGGTAAAGAAAATCAATTTTCTTTCCAAATGCTAAGACCTAGATTCCAGTGATTTCTCTTTTAGATATACAGTATGAGACAGGAACAGTGTTGATTAATAAGTAATATTTCACAATTTTTAAGCTATAACTTTCATTCAGCATTTCATCACTTTCATTCAGCATTTTAGACACAATAAACACAAACTTCTTCAACATTTGTATTCATGTCCTTTTGTGACTAAAATAGCATGATTAATTTCATTATGCTGGTCTACTCACTACTGTTAATCTGAATCAACTATTCTCTACAAAACAAACAAATAAACAAACAAAAAACATGCTAGCTATTTCAGGTGCTTTAGAAATAATTCATATTATATTTAAAGAAAAAAGGCATTAATAAACTTACAGAAAGATAAAAATACATCTTCAGTGTAAGTCACTAAAACTTTACAAATGTTTCTATATAAAACTTAAACAGAGTATTTAAAAATGTTTTTATCTATAAGCCGTAAGCATTTCTATTATATATATATATATATATTTTAAAAAAAGCTTAATCCTTAACTTCAAGGAGCAAAAGACGTAAGTTACTTTGTTGCTATCTTACCCTTAAGTATGAACATTTCTGAAAGCGTTAGAATTACTATAAAGAATGCATTCCTGTTAGCAAAAATAATGAATGTTTTATTGTGTCCGTGGAGTTATTTATTAAAATAAATTTGCATTACAATTAACTCTCTTACATAATAAATGTATTTTAAAGTGTTTAAGCATTTTTCCTTCCTGATCTTAAACTGTTTCTCACTGTGTTATTAAAAGTAATAAAAATATCTTGTCTAATACTTATTACTTTTTAGACAAACTGGGGTGAACTGTCCTGATTGTGCCTTCTAGCACTGAGTGAATGAGAGATTTGGCCACACACAGGCAAAAACATTAAAATATTCTAAATTGCTAGTCTCCAAGACTTTTGCATCTGAAACATAAACAAACAAAAAGAACTTTAAAGGTCACAGATTTGGTTAGAAATATCAAATTCTATCCTTCGGATTACAGAAAAAAAAAAAAAAAAAAATGAAACGGGGATTTTATGAATGATTATCTTCTCTGAATTGTTCCAATGTGTCTTGTGAAATGAGCTAATACATTTGTTTAATGATAAACTTCACCAAAACATGGAGTTGTGCATCTGTGGATCTGATCAGAGATCTGAACGCTGTAATTATTCTTGTAAGTGCATTATTAGCACAAAAGCTGATTTCACATCACAAATTATACCCAAACTGGAAACTTGGTATTTTTGTGATACATGGATAATATTGCATGGGACTAACAACATATCCCATTTTTCAGGATTACCCCCAGAAGATTTCTTCTTCCTGAAAAATTTCCATTTAGTTACACAAAGGATATGAACAATTCCATTATTTTCATGACAAGTTAGATCTTTTAAGCTCTTGATTTTTTGGATCCTCTGTTTTATTACAGAGTATTTGGCAATATTCAGTGCCTTCTGATACATGGTGCCCAGTATTTATGAATTCTGAGGGAGAATAAATCTAACTGATGAATCTTCATGGTTGTACTTTAGACTGTTGTCCACTACAGAAACTGTACATTTTAGGTTGCTGTGCAAAAGTTAAAAAGTTATTCCTTAATTGATTCAGTCCTAAGTCTCCTTTCTTTTGAAGTAACTAATTCAGCAGTTTAAATGTTGAAGAAATTATTGAGAAAAAAATCACTATCATTTCCCATTCATTTGAAAAAAAAACAAAAAACAAACAACAACAACAACAAAAAACACAAAAATCAGCTTCAGGACTATAAACCCTGAGATCTAACTGATAAGGTAAATTGCTTTATGTCAGAAATGCTTCCCTGTCTCACCAGTTAGCCACATTTCTAGTTAAATAAAGAGTTCTAAATAAAATAAATTATTCATGTTTAATATTCACAATATATTTATTATAGCATATAAAAGGGAAATGCTCTGAGGTATTATACAGCAGTGTAATCAATTGTTAAAGGTTTTTCCTCATCTCTGTTGGGTTTTAGTAGTCATTAATAAGTATTACTGTTTGAGGCTAAAATTTGAGGCTAAAAGTAAAGCAAAAACCCTTGTTTTCAAGCTTTCTAGTTGCTGTTTATGTTCAGGTTTACCTGATTTTCTGACTGATTTATCTTGATAAAAAAAACAGAGCAAACACTACAGAATCATAGAATAGCTTGGGTTGGAAGAGACTTTAAAGATCATCTAATTCCAACGCCCCCTACTTTAGGCAGGGATGCCACCCACTAGATTGTATGGCTCAGGGCCTCATCTAACCTGTTCTTGAACACTTACACGGATGGGGCATCCACCTCTCTGAGCAACCTGTTCCAGTGCCTTATCATTGCCTGGGCTCTCTTGATGCAGCCCAGGATGCACTTGGCCTTCTGGGCTGCAAGTGCGCACTGCTGGGTCATGTCAAGCTTTTTGTCAACCAGAACCCCCAAGTCCTTCTCTGCAGGACTGCTCTCAGTGAATTCTTCTACCAGTCTGTACTCATGTCTGGGATTGCTCTGGCCCAGGAGCAGCACCTTGCACTTGGACTTGTTGAACCTCATTAGGTTCACATGGGCCCAATTCTCAAGCTTTTCCATGTCCCTTTGGATGGCATCCCTTCCTTCTATTGTGTCAACTAACTGCACCACTCAGCTTGGTGTCATCTGTTCAAAAATTAACAGATGTGTGTGCCTTGAAGTCCATAGTAATTTGGAAAGAGTACTTTACTTTCCATGAATGCAAAATAAAAATAAAAATAAAAATCTGTAACTAGAAGATTTCTGCATATGTCACATACAAAAAAAAAGTTCTTTTTAAACCTGCATGACAACTATTTATTGCCGCTAATTAATATTAACTGTCTTTTAATGGCTATAGGCATTCCAACGCATCACGCTGTCACCCTCAAACACTAATCTTCTGCATAAGCTTTTGGAACTTGTTTGCAAGTACTTTTAATCCAGTGCAACCTGCTGCAACTTTGATGCTCAGCCCTAAACCCTATCTTGTTTTAAAGCAAGGGACTGGGCCAGATGATCTCCAAGGTCTCATTTGACATAAAATATTCTGTGACTCTACAATTCTATGTTAAGATGTCTCCTGATATTAAGAAACATAATCCAAACAGTAACATGTGGCAGAATTTTTAGAATCAGTGTCCTGAAGTTTTCTGAAAAGCATATGAAGAAGAGGATAGAATTAGTAAGAAAGAGACATTTTAAAAATACAGAACATAAAGACAAAAAAAAAAAAAAGAAAAAAAAAAAAAAAGCACCCTAAAAAAAAAACTACATAGGAAACCTGTTTTGAGGAGTAGTGAGGACCAATTCACTTTTGGGGCCAAGAAAGAACATTCAGAAATGCAGGAAGGAATTTCTCATTCAGAAGGCAGACTTTGCTCTGAATAAGGGAATGCTGTACACTATATGTTCTCTGTTCCTGAAATGTTTCTGAATGGTAAAGAGAACAAAGGCAGGGAAATGCACGTAGGGCTTGCTTCGTCTGACACTGTGCTCTTTATGTCAACACATGACTACTAAGGGAATGCTCCTAATACAAGTGAGGCACCATAAGGCTTGCTTACACCTATCTCCTTCCACTGGATGTTAAAACATACCAGGAACATTCACAATTGGACATAGGGGATTTAGCTGCAGGGGACCATGAGAAATAAGCAGTATGCTAATGAAAAAGCCAACATTTCCAATGCTGAAGGGTTGCTAGACCAAAGATCAACTCTGAAGGGGCCTAGGATGCCCTACCCAGAGCAATGCCAGGCCCTGTCTAAGGTGCCAGGAGATGAGAGTATGCAAGAGCCCATGGAGTGGAGCCTGATATAGGGGTGGTTGGTGAATTTTTCAACACTGAGCTTGGTCAGATATACAAAAGAAGAAATATAACAGAATGCTTCGTTTGCGTTTGCTGTTGCTTGTCTGATTAATTCTAGAGATATTTTCTCCTCAGATACAGAGAGATCTGAAAAGTGTTTCCATATCTGAAAATATTCATAACTCATAATAGAAAATCAGATTAATAACAAAAAAATAACTCAAGCACTGAAATGAGAAAAATTGTTTTAAAAGTCGTCATTCAGGTCCTCAGGAAAAAAAATGAGATTGGCTGGAAAATAAAAATATAAAAAACAAAAACTCTGTATCTCTCTGTATTTCAACAGAATCCATAATCATGCATCTAAAATTTGATTTCTCTTGAGGCACAAGAACACAGCTTGTTTTCATCTCTACTGTTCAGCAATTACAGCCTTTTTTTTTTTTTTTTTTAAGAAGCTATCACTCTACTGCAAATGCACTTCAGAAGACTGCTGTTTTTACCCCTTGAAGAATCTTTGTAGTCTCTAATTATTAGAATAAAATCCAATAAATGTTTGCTTAACCAATTAAGTACAAATTTATAGTGCAGCACTATCAGATAATGTTTAAATGATGTATGGAGTACAGCAACCATAACTTCTATTAAGTAACACCATGAATTTTGTGTTTAAAAACTTTGTCAACCAAATGATTTGACTGTCTGAAATTATTATCCACTTGTTTTTATTAATGTCTCTGCACCTACAATAAAAATACTGCTGGAAAAATAGTTGGCCTCAAATGTATCTTTTTATTCACAATTAACACTCTTTCACAGAGAATTACTTCAAGTATTACTATTTCCAAATCCATTAGACCCATCTGGATAGATTTTTCACACAAAAAGACAGGTCAAGCATTATGGAGATATGCATAACTGAAAACCTTAAAAGCTTGTCATAGGAGTGACACTTGGCTATTTCTTTAAAGATGGAGTTTAAGAATTCAATCTGCAGCATCTGTGTTAAATTACATTCAGCCAGACAGCATCAGATAAAAATCCACTGCAACCTTTCATGCACTGCAGGTCTAAGGACAAAGACAAGAATGGGACATCGAGGTAATACATGTTTTTAAAACTAACTTGCGTAAAAGCATAATATGTTTTCAGGGCAAGAAAATTGGAAAAGATGTAAAAAGCTGCTTGGAAGCTTTTTGGACATCTTGGATAGTTAACTAGTTTCCTTGCTTCAACAGCAGATGATGTTTGCCTTTCTGTTTTGGGGTAATAAATGCAACATATTGACAAAACCTAAGGTATCGAAATGGATAAAGACTGACAGAAATTGGCAAACAAAAATAGAAACAAATCAGGGCCATTATATATCCAAGATTTACAATGAGGAACGTATTGCTAATATAAAAAAGACAATAATAAAAATCAGCAACTGCAGCAGAGCACTGACTTTCTGCTTAAAACTCGAAGCATTTTACATTTACATTTATTTGATTTTATTTGAAGCCTTCATTTTTATTCAAACTGCCTTTGAAATATGGTGTCTTGCAGTGCTGGGTGGAGTACGTGTTCAGTTATGGATGTGTTGGATCAGGAGTCCTAAAAGACAGCACCCAAACAAAACAAAACAATCAAACAACAACAACAAAAAGGAACACCACCCCCCCCCCAAAAAAAAAAAACAACAACAAAAAGAAAAACAACAAAACACCACCAAAATTTGTAAAGCTGGAAGAAGCTACAACTCCTTCTGCACACATTTGTCATTCCACAACCATCATTCCATTTCATGTGATTTCAGCGTACCTAGGCTTGTCAGATAAATGACAGAGGACATGAGCACTGAAGTGTGTCTAAGTACCTGGATGTGACTTGATCTGTGTATACACATTTATAGGGAAGTGGTCTGACTGAGAGCTATGACAAATGGCTGCCCACAGAACGAAGTACTGCTAACTAGTCATCTTGACCTTTCTTATATGATTAAAACAGGCATAAATTAGAGAATGACAGAATCATAGAATGGTAGAGGTTGGAAGAGACCTCTGGAGATCATCTAGTCCAACCCCCCTTCCAAGCAGGATCACCTACATCACATTGCACAGGAATAGCAAGTCACTGAGCAATGCCCCACTCTGAACACCAAATCCTCCAGTCCTCTTTATGAACCTTGGCATCCCTCAGCCACCTCCTTAGATGAGCTGGCCTTTGGTCACACAAGGCTTATGTGCTGTGTTCAGACCTTTTACACTTCTAGGCTCCCCTTGGGAACACAGGCATGAACGCAGTGTTCAGCGAGCACAAAGACATGAAAAAGGAGATCAAAATAGCACTTTTCTGGAGTCAAGGCTCCTCTCTTTGTTACCTCAACCAGCAGTAGGGCTTTGTCTTTGCATTATGCAGAGGTCTTGAATCGCAAATTAAGTTGGGTTTGGCACTGGGAGCTGTGCTCCAAAGGTGACTGGAATGGAAACCTGCCTTCCAGCCAGCTTTTTCCAACAATGGCAGGAATATTAACTTTACGGAGGAAACATGCAGTCATGCAGCTGCAATAACACAGAAATAATTTACAAGATAAGGGAAATCAGACATGCCTCTTTTACTAGGGCAGAGAAACTGAAAATCAGCAGATATAAAACTTTGTAAAGGAAAAAGTCTGTGTGTGATGAACTACTTAAGGAAGCCAGAACTTCTTAAAATCAATGAAACACAGAACTTAGCATGAAGCTAAAAGGATTAAACACACAGATAAGAAGAGCATTCAGGATGACATTATAAGGGACAAGAGAAGTGAGGATCCTTGCTGTTCCAGAGCAAAAGCAATTTGGTAGCTCAACAATGGCACACTGCAATATCTCGGCATGAGCTCACTCCAAAGATCAAGTCTACAGGATGCGATATTAATAACTCTTCTCAGAGAAATGTATTTAGTAAAAAATGAGATTTTGAACACTCTCACATATGTCAGAAGACATTTTACATACTGAAACGTTGAATTTCCAGTACGTTTGGACAACAACATAATAAACACGGAGTAGTGAAAAAAGAGTTTTTCTTTATTTTGAACCCGATGAGTATATTCCAAAAATAATTAAATATATTCCAGAGTCCCATATTTACCTCTCATGTTAAATAAGAAAACACAAGCATCAGCAGACCTGTATCACATGGCCCAAAGCCCTTTATTCCATCTCTGCTGATTAAATATTCTCTTCTTAAAGTTAACTTAAACATAACATGTATAGCAGCTTCTACAAAACTTAGGAATGACTGAAACTTAATTCCAGTGGCTGATAGAGTATTAAAAGTTGCTTCCTAGAAGTTAACACTGGAGAATTAAAGACTGAGATAAAGAAATCAGAATCACCCAAATAACCAGAACTCTCGCCCCAAAACAACAGACAAAATCAAGATGGCAAGATTTTCTGTTATACTTCTCCAAACCCTTGGCACAAAGGCCGTTTACCAGACTGCACACTGCCAGCCTGCACAATTGGCCAGATTTAATATCTGATTTGATTTTGCTGCACTTGCACTGCATTGAATCATTACTCAGCTGAGGAGCTGAACAGCATGCTCTCCTTGTCAGCCTACTTTTTTTCCTTTCTTGCTTTGTCAGTAAAAAAAAAATATTATATGACATTAAAAAGGATGTTCCAATTAAGATTTTACTCCTTATGGTGTAATCAAGATTAAGTAAAGCTTCCTTCGAGCTGATTTTATTAACATTAAAGTTTATGATAAATTATGAACCACCCTTGAGCTAAACATTCAATTAAAGTAACATAAACATGGCAGGATGTCTGTTACAATGTTTTTCTTAGAAGAAATCCTAATTATATTGCCATTATACTTTTCCACAGGCATTGCTGTGTTTTCTGACTAGATGGGATGAAAATATAGCATTAATTAACATGAATGTATTCTTACAACATTACCGAGAATTAGTCTTCAACTAAAAATAAACATAATCCATGCCTACTGAGTTATATGCTTTATGGGGACTGGAGATATTGCACTGAACAGTGACTCCTCATTTTCCTGGTATTATAAAATATTCTTAACAATTCACTTTATTGTTGGGTTTCCGAATTAGGAAGAGCTGCTGTTTAGTAAAAAGAAAAAATCTTCCAGCTGCGGAGTGGTAATTTAAAATCCATTTCATACTTCTTCTTATGTCTTTATGTCTGAAAATGTTACTGTTTTACACATTTGAAACAAATATTAGAAGATCTGTTTTACAAAAAAAAAAAAAAAAAAAAAAAAAAAAAAAAAAGTGTTATTACCTTCCTAAAGGCAATTTCTAATTCAAACCATAGAATTCAGACTTTTTTTTTTAAAAAAAAAATAAAATCTAGCAATTTCCTTACAAATCACAAAAGCATGTCTAGCCTAATGATTAACTTAAGAAGGAATTCATAATCTACATGCACTGTCTTATCATGTCATCATCATGTCATACATTTCTGTATGAAATAAGTGTGACCAGTGATAAGTGACCAGTTCAGTTATAGGACCCAAGGGAATGGTGTCAAGCTGTGATAGGGGAGGTTCAGGCTGGATATCAGGAAGAGGTTCTTCACAGAAAGGGTTGTCGTGCACTGGAACAGGCTTCCCAGGGGTGTAGTCATGGCACCAAGCCTATTGGAGTTTAAGAAGCATTTGCACTGTGCTCTTAGTCATATGGTCTGAATTTCTGGGTAGACCCATGTTGTGCCAGGAGTTGGACTCGATGATCCATATGGGCCCCTTTCAACTTGGGATATTCTATGATTCTTTGATTCTATGATTTCTGTTTTACACCAAGTCTGTCATAGTATGATGAAATTTATAGAAAACTGTTCTATAAGCTAACCATAAAGATTATGGAATCATAAAAATGTAAAACAAGAAGATTGGCAAATGGGGAATTGCAATGGAGTATAACTAATGGCCAGGTTTTACACATTTGGAGAAATATTCAAGAGTAGCAAATTCCCAGTGAAAACAATTCAGAAAATAAAATAAAATAAAATACCTCATATTTTATCAATAAATACAATTGATCTTTTTATTGATTTTTTTTTTCCAGAAATGAGTTACCCATCACTTTTATTAAGTTGTTAGTTGTTTTGTTTGTGTTTTGAGGGGAGGTTGTAGGGTAGACAAAAGAGTAAAAGGAAAGTAAAAATCAAAACAAAGTACAATAGTTCATTTTAATTTTTCCTCATCTCTTGCTAGAAGTGTTACAATACTTTGAAGGAATGAGACTAGAACTAGAAAGAGCTGGAGCTAATTCTTTAGGATAACCTCTTATTTATTTTTAATAGGATAAATAATAAGAAAATGACTCCTCTGTCTAGGTGGCCAGCAGTTCTATTTCTCATCGATAGCAAGTTATTTCTCATACAATTTAATTTTCTGATCAGCTTGAAAAAGCATTACAGAGCCATTTGAAACCCACCTAATAGGACTTTTACATTTGTTTTCTTGGATATATGCCTACAGGGAGCTGTTAGTTCTGTTACAGGAATGCCTGCCAATTCCTATAAAGAATAAAATTAAACATTATTTATTTAAATACTGAACAAAAAGGGGAAAACAACACAGAACTTGAGAAAGATGTGATAATAGGAATAATATCCTTCAAAAACACAGTAACAAAATAATTTTACCTGCACTGGGCCTGAAGACAGAATGTGGAATGTGGGGATATAAGCAGTTAGACACAATGGGTATTTACACTCAAGTTGCACTGAGATAGAATTCAGGAAGGTGGGTTGAAACGTTACTGTATTTGGCTCAAAACAAGGTGGACTTTGACTTCCCATAAAAACTACACATTATAACATGCAAATGACCTCACTCATATATGGAGTTCACAAATCTTATCAAAAAGGAAGAAGGAAATAATGTATTGCAACCTCCCTGCTAATAAGCTGAAAAAGCAGTAAAACTAGCAATTGGAGACATAATCGGTTATTATTCCTACCACTAGTGTGGTAGGAATGAACTGATCAATACAGCTATCATCACTTTGGAAATGAGTTTTGGTCTTTTACTGTCATACAGTTGTTTGTTAGTTTGTTTTTAACACTTATCAACATATTTTCCTTACAGCTATCACCAACAGACATTTCTTTCAAAGTCAGGTCTAAATATATTTAAAATTGCAATTTGTTCTTTCACCAAACAGGCATGTTGTATTTACCTGTGAAATAAAAGTAATGCTGTTAACTATGCAACAGCTACTGTATGTGAGCATATTTCAGCCACTACCTGCTTAAATTATAGTTACGCTGGTGACCTGGAATAGCTTAACATCACAACAAAAAAAAGAAAGCCCACCTAGCCAAAAGGGTCTGTCTGCTTTTACATAAATTATGTAAAGGAAATCATTAGAAAGCATGTACTCATTCCCATACTGGTGTCAAACTGATAAACCTATTTCCTCACCTTACAATTGCAACTCACCTCTCAGCTTATAGAAACTAGAAGTATGAACTCTTACCAGGTCCTCCCTTTTTCCAGTCTACAAAGTAATCCCTTAGTGACCCCTAATTTTAAAATGCTCACATTAGGAGGGTTAACTCATAATGACACAAAATCTATTTTTGTATATAATAAATTCAGAATCATAATCACTGAATTTTAGTCATTTTCTTAAAATCCTTCCCATTCAAGACTTGGAACAAGCAAAAATTAGATGCAGCACACTGAGCAAGGAGCATTCACAGACAATTACGCTTAATCATTGCCTTAATATGGGCAATTTCTGGTGTATGAGGCTTATTTTTAATGCAGTGTGAACTATTAATTTCATACAGTTGGCTTAGAATATAAGTGTGAGAGGGAAAAAACAGAACCACTTAAAATAGGAAATGATGCAAAAGCATTGCTTCTCATTACTGTTTCTGGTGATCTTTGAATAGTAGTTTTATAACGCCTTCAAGTGCATACAAAAGTAGGCATATAACTGCCTTCATGGATTTGAAATATTTGTCTCAGGAAGCTGGTAGACAGTAGCTTTTTAAAAGTTATTTCAAGTGACTTTTGTTAACCTAGGAGAGTCATAACCCTCTAGTTTTGTCAGCCTCAAAACTGTAAAATTAAAATCCTCTGGTAAAGGTCCTGCAGCAGCAGAAATTCTTCAATTACCATCTTCAGTTTTAGAAGGATTGAATAAAACAACTTAGCATACAACAACAACAACAACAACAACAAAAGCAGACAACTTTTACTTAATAAGTTCAGAGAAACAGAGGATCAGCATTTTTCATTTGAAACAAACACTATCATTGTCTTGGACGGCAGTCACATCCACCGAACTAAAAAGGCAAGATCCACAAAGGTTCCCAGTTTTCTCTGTATAGGCTAGGACATGTGTTGAGGGAAGATTCATATTTTAAGATACAAACAGAAATAATTTCATATTTTATTCTTTTTTTATTTATCACTTTCCATAGGCTAGTGACATAACTAGTACATCTGACACCATGTACAGACAGCTTTATTTGTGACTCTGTATAAACAAATACAGGAGAGTCAGAAGTCATAAATAGAATTGTTAATCCAATGTTTTCATTATTCCTTGAAAGCATCATCTACATACTTATTGCATAATGCACAGGGAATATATTTGCTTGCCAGATCTACTACCTAGTTGTCTATAAAATACATGCTGAATGTTTTCTTTCCAAATAAGCACAGTATGGTTCTTTTTAGAAAGGCTATGAAATGGATCTATGAAATGCACGAGTAACTTTCTAACTTACAATCAGTGAAAATGAATCAGGAATTATCAGTTCAGACACTACAGAAAAGGCTGCTCACCATCATCAAACAACTAGATTTTCAGTACACTAAATTTTAAATCTCCTGATACCAACTCAATTTTTCTAAAGCTTACAGCCACTTGAAAATTACAGTAAGCATGTCAATAGTTAAAACTGTCTCCATTACCTATACATTTGCCTTCCAGAGATGAATTAGAAGTTCAATAAACTCAATATTCCCATGTGAAGTAAGCTGCAAGAATACAAACCTTTATAAATACAGTATTTGACGATAAAATAGCTAAAATGTGTTTTCCAGAAATGTTAAGAAAATTACAAACCACTTCTACATTAAGCATAATTTTAAGCTTGCTAATTAAGATTCAGAAGCTAGGAAACACAAGGTTCATTAGAAAAATATCAATAGATTTTGAAAGGATTAGAACTTAATCCACTTCCCATATTCTGTAAGCACAAAGAAAGATCACTCATTACGTAGTATTCCATTGGAATAAATTACTTCATCACCTTTCCAACTCTGTCAACACTTCCTCCCACTAGCTGTAGTTTTTCTTGAGATGATCTAAAAGATTTCATATAATTAGATGCCAAATAATTGTTTTCAAGTTGTATTTCATTTGATATTGATGGAGCCTTGAAGAGAGCTTGTATGTCCAAATCCTCATTTTTGTACCTCTACCGTGTAGCTTTAATAAATGGCATTATGTCTCCCTACATTCCTCACCTGATATAAAAGCTCATAAGCATTGGTGGAAGGGAAGAATTAAACCCAACTTTCTCCAGTTTCTGAGTGCAGGAGTTTTCAGTGCTTCTGTTTTTTACTACATTATGGATGCAATTTTCCTATTCCTTGACAGAAACAAAAAAATTTAAAAAGTACTTTCTACCCATCCATATGACATGAATAATTGCTTTTCTCTAGGTTTGGACTTCACAATAAATTTCAGGCTCAAAGGTAGAGGATGTGGCTGCCTAGGGCTGCAAGTTAAGACAATTCAAAGCACACAGCCTCAACGCTGGGCCAGAAATAAGCAGGTAGGGTCACATCAACTCCTGGCTGCTCCTATTAAATCAGGTTGGTCTTCAAGATCCCCAGCAGAGGCTTCAGCAGAGGCTTTGAATTAATGAAGGCCAATTAGAAAAAAAAAAAAATAATAATAATATGGAGAGTTTTTAGCTCCTGCTGACTGAAAAGGAGAGCAGAAAGGAGACCTGCTGCTGCCAATTCTGCAAAGCACATGCCCTAAAACTTAGTCATCTCTCTCTGCCCGCATCCATACTGATGATCGCACCTATTGTATTTTGTCCTCAAATCCTTGCTCCTGTCCAGTGGCTTTCACTGCCCTACTCCCCGACTATCTGCATTCCCAGGCACCCTATCACGTGCCCCATGCTCCTCTACTGTATAGAGGTGTTTCTGGTTTGCCCCTCCAGCCACCACACTGTCTTGCTTTGGAGGGGTAATGAGTAAGCAGTTGTTGGCAAGTAGGTGCTGTCAGATGGCAAAATATCCTTCCAGCAGACGATAGCTTCGGACAGCATAATTGTCTCTGTCTTTCTCACAAAAACATCTGTCTGCTGTCTGTAGGTAAATTTTCACAATAATAAGTACAAATCTGCACCTCAATCAATCTGCTAGCTGATGATCCAGTAGCCATCCCCAAGTATGAATGTGAACCAATCAGTCAGTAACAATGAATTCCTGCTTTTCTTAATGCTGATCAGCAATATAATTTCCCTAATCTTATTCTTCAAAGATGTCATTCACATCTTGCAAAATTATAAGCAAAGAAAATAAAGCCTTTTACTAGGAAAATTTATGCAATTCATAATTAACAGCAGCACTATCAGTCCAGGGTACACGAAATAACGGAATAAGCTCTGTAGAAGAACAGAGCTTCTTACACAGAATTAAGTCTACCTTCTGCTCTCTAAAGCAAAAGACAAATAAAAGTCTTTGATTAAAAGTCCAGACATGTTTACATGATGTGTTCTGATTTATCCAAAATTTCCTATCACTGTTACTATAGCATCTCTGTTTGATAAATTACTTCAGCTCCTCAGAGTTTATGGTTAGATTTGCAGATATTTGAGTACTGATGTCACGGTGTAAAGACTTTAAATAATCTGCTTAAGATTTAAATACAGGATTTTTAGTCCTTTTTTCTTCATTTCCTTTATTTGCCTCTTTTTACATGGTTTCATTTCCACAGCTTCAACCACAGTCATAGGTGATTATTTTTTCCCATTCAGATAAACAATATATCCCAGCAGTAACCAAAATTTAGATCAATTCATTTCTCATCAAAGATTTAAAAAAATGCAGTAGGAAAGTACATATTTTTTTTCTTTCTATTAGAAAATATTTTATTTTTGGAGTAAACTACTTAGCCGATGCTTTTCTATTTGTAGCTTACCAAAAAAAAAAAAAAAAAATCATATTTGCAACTTCTCCCACGGATTTCCACTTGCAGAAAACATCATATGTTACCTAGGGCTCCTCATTCTGTCTACCAACCAAAAAAATGTTTTGTGTGGGCACTACACTGCTGATAACAGCTGACTGTAAAACTTAAGTCTTCTCAGTTGAAGCCAGGCAATTTCTGATAAGAGTCACTTTGGGTACTTAGCAGCCCAGATGAGCTACACACTAGCCAAAGGTGTACTGGGTACTTCAGAACTGTGAACACAGGATACTGTAGGTGCATAACTGCTCTTTGAGGATTTTTCTTGTAATGTATTACCGAAGATTTGAACTATGCTGAAAATGTAAAAGAAAACTCCATGATCTGACAATTATTTTTTTTAATCTTTTTTCTTCTTTTTTTTAAAAAAAAAAAGGAAGGAAGGAAGAGACAGTAATAAGAAACTAGTTCCCAGAATAATGAATTCCTACTATTTTTTATACACTTTTATACTCACAGTATTTTTCCTCACTGATAACTGCACATTTTCTTCAGAAGGCATGACCACAAAGACCACTATCTCTATGACCTTCCTGTAGGATGCAACACAAGGACAGGAGCCTGCACTAATAAAAGTCTCAAATCAGAAGTGCAGCACCCCTGTGACAAACCTTTGATGGAAGCAGTCCAACTTAGTTGCCTGCTCAGCAGTGTGTGTATTTTATTTATAGCCTTCTACTTGTATGAATGAAATCTTTGCTGATAAAAGCAAAACATACCATCACTTACACTAGCAAAGTGCTTTTCACAGATGTTCAAGGGCTATGAAAAAAAATTACAAGTCAAGCTGATTTTACACTTGGTTATATTTCCTTTTACAACAGATGGATTTCTTTTTATGGCTTGTAAAAACAATTATATATATATATTTTAGTTATCTCTATTCCATCTGTACACTTTAATTACTGATTTATTTTGCCTTTTAGTATGACATCCATCTCCATATATTTAATTACCATCTACACTAAGGAATACAAATAACTTCATTTTCGTATGAAAGCAATGATGTGTCTTTTAAAGACAGTACGGATAGGACATATCTTAAAAAACAAAAACAAAAACAAAACAACAACAAAAAAACCTGCAGAGAGCAAGATGTGTAAGTGCAGTTTGTTTTACTATCTTATCATCTAATTGTAAAAAAGTTTTGATGAGAAAAAACAACATATAAAGTATCTCCAAGTCTGATTTCACCTCATTTTGCTTAAAGCTTGCTCAGAACTGCATTACAATTTTCTCTGTGAATCCAGACACACTATCTCAGGCTCTCTGAAAACTCTCTGTCACTTTTTAATGTGAACACTAAGATACAAATAGTGTAATTTCCCAGTTCAAATGTGGGCAAACCCATTTTGATTTTGATGTAACTCTGCACATAAGGAGAAAATTAGCAGTAATTCCCTCTTCAGAATGTGACTTTTTCTAAAGCAATAAAATACTATGTTGGTCCAGTTATGAACATTCTCATGATTTTGTAACAACCCTGTCCAAATGGCACAGTGGCTTAAGTGTCATAGGAAAACATATGAATACAGTAAAGAAATAGTACAGTTGATTCTGTTCACAAGTGGGAGGTTATGTGAGAAAATAAAATTTAGGAAAATGATGTAGTTGAGTCCATAGAACTGATCACATGAATAAATAAAACTAGCATACTTTTAACAGATGCAATACTTTTATATATTTTTAAAAATCCTGGCTTTCCTACACATGTATGATATTTCTCATCAAATGGAGCATAAAGCATTATAAACGTTTATTACTATGGCTCATATATCATTTTCTTCTCCAAGAGCAATTGCCAAAAAATAACTGTACATTGCCAAGGCGACATAAGCAAAAACACATGCAAACACATGCAAAGCCTACAGAAGAGCATTAATATTGCCACAGGCTAATATGTACACCAAAGCAAATTCTAAATGTCTTTTATAAATACATGTAACTTTTCAACATA
>CM021729.1:40989912-41001863 GCA_011074415.1 Stictonetta naevosa
TGGCATGCCAACATTGGAAGAATAACTAACCGGTATACATGCATTATATATATATATATATACACATATACATATATATATATATTAATCATTAATCTTTGGGAAATTTCTGGTTCTTAAAGGCAAAAGAAACTCAAGGTAACCAAATTCAGAAATCATTCTAATAAAATGTAATATGGTTCAAAGCTATACCTAAAATGTAAATACCTTTTGATTCTAAGTATGGACTTAGAATTAATATTTAATTTCAACCGTCCATACAGTTTAGTCTCTTTCTACATATGGTACTTTGAGCACCAAGTTTTCTATTACGATATATACCTAATGGAGATATGTCAAAAAATTTGAACTGACACTGTCTGTAAGAATGACTATACATAGGTATATCATAACAGAAATAAAACAGTAGTTTTACCCATTATTGCCTCAATTCCATAGGGGAAAAGAAACAAAAATGAAAAAAAAAAAGTTATAAAGCGTTATTGTTTTTGAAGTAATTTTTCTGGATTTATTCTCAGCCGTAGAAATAACAAGAAATTTAAACTGTCTCTTTTTGGAATTTTGTTTTTAGAAATTTTTGATTGACACAGCAAGACATTCTGTGTTTTCTGCCTTTAGTTTGAGAAATTTGGATACACTGAATCTTTAGCAAACACATAATTTATTTAATCTTTCTTGAACTGTAATTGAGCTCAGCAGGTGTTAAAACACAGCTTTAGACATTGTGAACAAAAACTGTTTCCTTTCCTCCATCACATATTTGTTCCTTAATTTGAAAAATAACGAATTACATGGCCATACTATGAAAAAGACATACATTTTAACGCATGGAATGGGAAAATTTTTCTATACTGCATGGTGTTAAAAGAAGCAAATGACTGAATTCATACATGTAAAATATTCTGTATATTTTATAAAAATGCACATCTTTACTATAATGTGTAGTATATTTCATATGCAACATGTAATACATTATAGATTTTACGATGGTTAATTAGAGAATACCTACATAAATTTAATTTACTATACAACTTCAACCTCCAGTGTCTTAATGCTTAAAGTCATGATTTAAGATGGCCACAAATGTAAGACTGCTTAAGTAAAATGTATGCACCAAGATGACCACCAATAATATCCTTACATAATCACAGACAAGAAAAACCCGGAGATTCTCACTTTCAGATATATTCAAACTGACATGTTTCCCTCTTCACATGGTGTGGAAACCACCAAGGAGCTCCTCACATGAAAGGCACTATGAAAATCCAGCAGTTAGGGCAGGATGACTCATTTATTTTCTGCACTGTCTTTGAGAAAGGTCTTTATGTGTCTTGATGAACCTACTAACTTCTTCTTAGGCTGGAACCATTTACTGTGCATTTTTTGACCTGTCCATCGTATGGATAGAAGTATGATAAAATGGTTTTCAATCTAAATAGATGCTGCAATAAATGAAGCAACCTCATGACTTCTTGTAATCATCTCACCTAGAAATGCCTTTTTTTCTGATTTGAAACAATACACTCTTAAAAAACTAAAGGTTATTGTTTCGTTTTGTTTTAACAGAAAATATTATCACCGCTCAGAGCCTATTTTTATCATCTGCTGGCTGCCTCACAGATTCTTATGAGTGCAGTAGATTTGAGCAGTTCCTGACATCTAGAACAGAAAAGCTGAACTCCACTGCATCTATTCATTATTTATTTATTTATTTATACTGCCATTTAATCTTCTCGCTCACTTCCCCTTGACATTCCTTCTTCCAAGCTCGGAGTGGAAACAATGAACAGCATAGTACACATGTCAGTTGCTGTCCAGACTTTCAGAGTAAGGCATTGAAAGGAGGAACTAGTATAAAACCAGGTTCACTGTTGCAAATGAAGAACTCCCCACCATGCCACAGCTGCCTATTTGGGTGATCACAGCAGCACACAGAGTCCAAAGGAACAATCTTGTGCTATTATTTTAGCTCACCAGGAAGTGTAAACCCACAGTTGAGTTGATCAGTATGCTCCCTCAGATACTGTTAAAATCATTGCCCTGCTTATTCCCATTAGCAACAGTATTTGTTGCTATCTGTTAGAATTGTTTTAAGCACTGCTGCTGAGAATTCAGCGTCATTCTTGAAGTTCCTCTCTTTATAGTGACCAACCTCTCCCGCACTGCACCTCAGTGCACGTCAGTTTCCACTAGCTTCCTAAGTGCCACTCTCTTTTCTAATTTACTTCACTTTCATGTCAGCACTGTATTCTCATTTTCTGCAGTACCATGCATGCTTTCATTCTCTCTCTGCCATGGCTTCTGGAAGCATTGTGCTTTCCACTTTCTTCATTTCACTGCAGGAAGACATCAGAAATTCAATTTAACTAAGTAACACACCCAAGAGCAGCCTGGCAGCAACTATGCCAGAAAGGGTCATCCCTTTTCATGGACTAATAGACAGGCTAATAGACTAGAACATCTTTCATAGTCAAGCTTACATACCACAGATCCTTTCATAGCTTGTATTTGAGCTTCATATTAAAGTCTGTACATTACTCTTGGCAAAGAAGTAGCTTTTCAAAAGCTAATGTGAAGGAGTCAGGAGGAAGATAATGTCTCATTTGCATCAACAGTTGTTTCAGAATTTAAATATATTCCCTTTAAAAAATTTGTTAATTTTTCAGTTTGACTTTCTCTGTTTGTACCTTTCAGCCCTTTTTGTTTTGTCTGACTTTTATAAGAAAAGGAACCACTTAGTAACAATATTTTCACTTATATGTTCAAATAATCTAGTCGTACCTCCATCTCTTTCGCATAAGATATACCACCAAAGTCTTGCGTTCAACACTAACATTTTTTCTAACTCTCAAACAATTCAAAATACATATGCTAGACACACCTCCAGGTGACAATCACAGGTTTTCCTGGTAGAAGTAAAAAGTCCTCCTTTCTACTCAACTATTTCATGTTTTCAATGATTTTGCTAACTCCAGTGGCCACACTGTAGGGTCAGGCTCAGCTGTCTGCCTGCTCTGCCCCTGGAACCCTGTATGGAGTTCTTGTTTTCAGGAACACAAAGCCTTCCACCACATTTTATAGGAACAGTCTCCTTTCCACATTCCTGAGCCACTAACTCTTGCCTTAGTTAAAGGCATACAGTGTTCAAATTAACCATGTAATAGAGATCACCCTGCTCTCTTTTAACCTGTCTCTCCATTGTGCCTTTCGTGACAGTTGTCAGGTCTAGCAGTGGATGTTATTCTTAGGAAAAGCTTATGATGATTTTTCCCAGTTGATAAATATTTGTAAAGACCTCACATATTGTTAGCTGTATCTTAATGACTTTAGCTTGTACTCTCTTCATAGCATATAATGCTGTTAAGAAAAATGATGCCAAGCAATATTAAACAGTTAACAAAACCCATTACTTCTACACAATTTACCTTTATTAAGCAAACCTGAATCTCACCAGGGGATACCAATGAATCAGGCAGAGATTTTTTATTTTCCATGTAAAAATTGTGATGAACATTAACTACATTCTTAAGTTTTAACTCTAATTCATTTTTTCTTTTAATTGTAACAAATAGTGGAAAGCTGCCACTGGACCTAAAGATATTAATCTAGTTCCAGAACCAGTCTACAGAAGTCAGTTATAGAAGAATTACAAACTGGGACAGGAAACTGGGACATACAGCCACCAATGTATGGGCTTGCAAAATACCTCTGAAGTGGAGCACAAAAAAAAAAAAAAAAATAAAAATAAAAAAAATCAAAGCAAGCAGTCCTTTTATGCAGATATGGAGATGCAGGCAGAGAGGAAGTCACCAGTAACACATAATAAAAGTATCTGGCAAATTGTCCCATTCTATGATAGACATGGTGTGATGTACTACATTAAAATAGTTCAAAAATTACTCATTTATAAAATTCTAAGGCACACACACCGCTATTCCAATGGCATGCCTAACAGCATCCAGACAGAAAGATAGACAGACAGGCAGGCAGGCAGGCAGAGATGGAAATCCTGATAAAAATGTAGATGAAAATTACTCTTTTCTGCTTTGGTCAAAGTTTTTCCCTGCTCCTTCTCCCCATTAAGCATTGGATCTGCTTAGATTACAGGGAATGCTGAAAACATCAAGTGGGTTTCAAGCATAGTAATCTCTTATTTTTTTGCTGAAAAACTAGCATGAAATATCCATGTCAGGGAATTCTAAAGACTAGAGCAAACAGAATGTCCACACCAGAGAGGAGGTAGTAGGCATTTTGTGGACTGCAACAGTTAAGTGAACAAAGTTCCCTCTGTCTGCTAGTTCAGGCCACCAGCCAAAATAACCAAATAGTCTAGTAACTTTTGCAGTAACTTATGTAATTTCACAGTTGTGGATCCTATTACTAGATGACTTCACATTTTTAAGCTAATGGTTAAAACTCCTGGCTTAAATCTATGATTGTGAATGTTCTGTTAAAGAGTAGGTGAGGTATGTCCTGAAATCTTATACTGCATTTTACAGTTCACCATTTAGTGTACAGATTATTATAAAATAGTAAAATGCAGTAATATAAAAGCTCCACCTTATGCATAAAATGAAGTATTAGAATCAGATATAAGCTACTGAGAAAGTAACAGGAAAAACCATTTAAACCAACAAAAATGGTTTAAATTCAGCTAGTGCTTGCTCCATATGTTAGCTGGGAGAAAACAGAAAAGACAATCATTTTTTTTTTCATTTTTCTTTTTTTTTTTTTTTTTTTTTTTAATAAACTGCACTCTAATTGAAATGAAACAGGAAAACACTCATCAAATGCACGGAATATTTTCATGAGGTAACATCTTATCAGGAAAGCCTGACTCAGATGATAAGCTTTAGTCATAGTACAAGCAGCTTGTCAGTGATTGCACAAAATAATTGTAAGAACAAATTCTAGCATACTAGCCAATCCTTCTACAAGCCCATTTTTAATAGCTGTTTGTACAAGTCATGCTGTACCTGAGGAATTATTTCTGTAAATAAGTACATTACATACAGCATCCACTAGAAATCACAACACTTGAACATAAGCTGCCACTAGTGCCTCTAATGTAGTGATCAAAACTCAATTCAGGAAACAGCCTAATATGGGAATATTTGTGTCTATAGTTCTAAAAGAACATATCAGATTCATCTAAAAAGTGTAACTTATAGATTTTAATGTTAATTTTAATTGGGAGAATTTTACCAGAAATGAAAAAAGACTGGAGGAATTGAACAAGCAAAGATACTTAAGAAAAAGAATCAAGGAAAAAAAAATACAGCATTAGGAAAAAGGCAAGAAGATAACAGTACTGCTTAGCCAGATTAACCTTTACAGCACATTATGTAAACAACTCTGAATAATATAAATGCATGTTGTAGTAAAGAAGATATTAAGGTTCTTAAGCTTGTATGCAACAGTTGTCACAAAAAAAAAAAAAGGAAAAAAATGGCAAAATAAACAGGCTTACTAAAAATGTATTGAAGAAAGTGGTGAAACATAGACATATTGTTCATCTTATTTCCATTTCTAAGAGAGTTTTCAAGATTGAATGCAAATCTATCATCTTGGTTTACCGTATTTGTAAACATAGAACAGCAGTATGTAGGGGAACATCTGCCAGAATTTACCACCAAATGTTCTTCCCAGCCATAATTTGTAAATAAATCTCCTTGGGTTTAAAAATTTAGATAACTGATCTCTTCTGGATGTAACATCCAGTGGTGTCAGTATCCAACAAGGACAAAAGCATGTTTTATTTCTTTTCCAAGACTGTGGCAACAAATAAATAAATGCTGGGAGCTGGATTTTGTTGTCATTGTTGTGTCTCCACTCTTTTCCCCTCCCCCAAGCATATTTTAGTTTTCTGTACTGATTACTTTGCAGTCCCATTAAAGCAGTCATTAGTTTGACTGTTTCACCCAAACAAATCTAATCTTCACGTAATTGGAAGTTTTTCTGAATTGGTTAGATTTCAGGCTCTAAAAGACTAGGTTATACCTTAAACTTTTCACCTTATCAAGTAATCCAAGTATGCTTAAAGTGTTTGACAATAACAATATAGCTAATGTTGTAAGGAAACCCAGATAAAGAACTGCTGATTTTATGATAGTATCACTAGGGACCAAGAGATTCAGCTCTCAAAAGGAAAAAATATATATATATATATATATGAACCTCTTTATGTTGTTCTCTTTCTAGAAAAGTGAGCTCCTGAAAAATTTTAGCCACAAAATTACATTATATATATAAAGCTTCACTGTAAGAAGCACAAGATTGATTCTGTGTTTCTCTTTTTTTTAGTCAATTTCAAATCCATGGATAATCACATCTGCTTTGCTGTCAAATACATGATGCACATAAAACCTATCATTTACACACACAAAACAAAACAAAGAAAAAGACAAAACAAAACAAAACAAAAAACAACAACCACAAAACACTATTATTTACAAGCAGATGATCTAAGCAAGCAGACGTTTCATAAACATTGTAGCCACACAACATTTGTGGCATATACAGTTCCCCTAGATCATTCCTTATGCAACAGATAAGTAGCAGTTTATCCCAGATGTTTTTCATTTCTTCACTCTCAGGTACCAAGTAGTTGTTTTCAGTGCTGGGAGTGAAAATTCTCATGGATCACCAAAACGGCTTAAATAGCATGTAACATCCTCCCATCATCCTACACATCATGTCTCCAAGACTAAATACATCTGCCAAGTATATGTCACAGGATAGGACCTGCTCAGTTAGGCTTCCGTATTCCCACTGTTATGCTGCTTTTTCTAGCATCTGCCACTTACAGTTCTCCTTCCTCACAATTTCATTCATCTTGGCAGGCAAGCTCCCCAGGAATGACCAGCAGCTGCTATGTCTGCAGATCCCAGCAACAGATGACAACAAGCAGTAACAATACATGCCAGAGATGCAAGTACTGCTGATTTCTGTATCCTCTCAATAGGCTCTTAAGCTAAGGAAAAGTCAGGATGTGGAAGTTTCAATTATTTAAATGAGCTAAAATAACAAACAAGAGATAAAATGAAGTGTTGCTCTGCCTTCCAGGGCATTCCAGCACATTGAGAACAGAGAGCTTGATAAATCAGTTAATACCTATTAAAAACCATCAGTTTAAGTCATTAGCAACACTTAAGAGTAATCTTAAAAAATAAGCTCACATAATGTCTTACAAACAGTAACAAGCCCTAACAGAATTATTAGCTATGATATTGGTGGAGAATATCCTGACAATACTCACTCCACTGCTAGTAGTATGCCGACAACTACAAATAGATTTATGTGAAGAAAGTGTGATATTCTCTAAATCAATGTGTAACAATGTCTTCACATTGGACATCATGGTCCAGGTGCTGGATGTATCAGGTTCCCCTGTCACAGTGTTTGTGGGAGGAGGCTGTACAGTGCCCTGTGCTGGTCAACTCAGAGCCCCCTGGCCATGGTGGTGGTACCTCAGTGAAAACTTATCTAAGATACACTGGACAGAGGGAGGATGAAGCAATAGAGTGGGAAACAGTACAGAAAGCACCAAGATCAGAGAAGGAGAATGAAGATGTGCCGTTTGAATTGGCAATAAATTATATTAATTTTCTTGCATCCAAGTCTCTTTTGCCCCTGATAATAATTGTGAAGTGATCTCCTTGTCTTGATCTTGCTGATGATCAGCTTTCTCACTTCTGATTTCCCTATTTTTTCCCCACTTCTCACCAAGGCAGGGGAGTGGCTGAGTGGGATTTTGGTCCTTAGCCAAGGCTAACCCACCACACTAGGTAAATGCTTAACAAGCAGCTTCTAGCTTATAATGGCAAGTACCAGAGCAATAGTGTCCAAGCCCCTTTTCAGCATGAGCAGCTTGCACATTGCAGACACAACAGAATATTTCATTACAAGGACTGTTCTGTGACCTAATTTTCTAATTTTTTCTGGACAGAGCTGCCAGGATACATATGGCCAAGGACACTGAGCCAGTAAGCTGCAAACAAGCTTGAATGCAGAATTCCAGACTACTTTATCACAGCACCACTTGTGAATATATCCTTAGGCTCAGTAAGGTCCATGAGAATGCAACCAATAGCTAAATCAGTATCTGAGCAAGGATGTAATTTTCTCTCAATGCAACTAAAACAAAGTACAACCCACTGAGTACCTGACTGATATGACATACCTCGGGGAGAAATGATAACACAACACTGATTTTGGGCTGAAAGCATAAACTGAATCTCAATTAGTCAAAGATGTGACTTGTATTCAGTCTGCATCTACTCAATATGCCTTCTGAGTGATAGGCTGACCTTCTCATATCAAAAATATGCAGTCCAGCAGAGCATTCTTCAGAGATGGTATTCAATGACACAAAATGACGGGTAGAAACTAACAGTACTTCCTTAACTCTTCTTGGAAAACAACTTTTTACTCAAAATCCTCTGATGGAAGATTCCATGCATTCAGTGCTATAGACCTAATACAATGACTGTTTCCTAATGGCAATCACAAGATATAAAAGCACCAAGCCACTCTGAAATCATGCCCTACTCTTTCCTTTCTAACATAGGACAGCTGTATGTCATCTGGAGCTAATCTGATTACAGTAATCAAAAGTAATCAAGAAGAAATTAATAGTCTAGGAGCAGTGAAGAGTACATGACTCCTTAGTTTTTATTTAATTTTTTTGTTGTTGTTATGAACCTAAGGCCATGAGCAGCTAAGTCTAAAAATCAAGTTCCTCTTTTATCTTAAGATACTATTATGAGTGCAAATGAGAAAGCATTAAGTCATTTATGCAAGTGGGAACGAGGACCTTCATGCTTGTTGAAAACTGGAAGTCATAATAAATGAAGCAAATGACAAGAGTAGTAGACAACCACCAGCAAAGAGGATGGAAAATCAGAACAGGGTGTACAGATACGGCATCAAAATGAAATAAGAAGCCAGTACATCTTGAGCTCTCTGCACCATCATTCCCCATTCTCACTAGCAAAACTCAGTGTCTAATCTTTTCATAGACTGGAAAGGGAAAAAGAAAGAAGCAATCTGGAGATCCAGGTGCAATTGCTTACTTCTTTCTATTATACTGATAATACTGTTTTGCAGTAAATCTTTCAAAAGTCTCAATGAGAAAGAGTAGAAAGTAATTCCTATAGAAAAACAAACAAACAAACAAACAAAAACAAACAGAAATCCTAGTTGAGACACAATCACTATATTTAAGCCTTTTTTCAGAGAATTCTTTTCCTTCATTTCTTTGTGTCATTAACACAAACTCAATTCCTCCCAGCCAAAAAAGTGCTGAAACATGACAAGGAATTGTTTCAGTTTCACTTAGCTAATACAAACAGAAAATATTAGAAAAGTGAAGATGAAAACCTAGTCAATATGATTATTAATTGGGTATAATATAAATAATAAACATTCCTCTGAGCATTAATATAACCTCTGTTTCATTCAGTTTCAGGCACTACACTTGAAACAATAACCAAGGATAATAATGAGAAGTTCTATGTCTAGAAGATGGAACCATTGAAAAGTGACTGAAAGAATTCGGGATACATATTTTAGAAAAGAATGAGAGGAAACACATTGTTCAACTCAAGATGTTCTTTGTCTCCTGTGGGATTTCACAAGAACCAGTAGTTAACACTGTAGTAAGAGAGAGCAAGGGAGGAAGCAGTTAGTAAATGGAAATTTAGTTAATACTTAAATAGACTGCCTAATGCGGTGATGGTATGTCTATCACAGGAGGTTTCTAAAATGAACATAAGCAACTGTTTATCTGGAATGACATAAGTAAGTGATTCTGAAAGCATGAACTAACTGATGTTGTGAGATCTGCTCAAGCCATATTTTACAAAGACCAGTGTTAAGGGCTTTTTCTGCCATGGCCAATAGCAGTGAATATAGATGATGATGGAAGAAGTGGTAATGTATAGATAAAATCTCTGTTGGTTATTTAAGAGAAGGACAAAAAAAAAAATCCAGGGTTTGGTTTGAACTTAAGAAAGTCATGGGTAAGATGACAATGCATTACTGATACTTAGAGATTTCAGATGACACACCATATGGTGACCAACACATTTAAATGAAGCTAAAGAGTGTAATTTTTTTATGAATGTATCAGTAATCTGTAGAGGTTGGGGAAAGCACAAAAATGCTGAAAATAACTTCTAGCTAGGAAAACAAAACAAAACAAAACACTGAAAGAACTACAAAAATAAAAATGAGGGAAAATAAGGTAGCAATATTCCAGTATTCAAAAAATCACTATTGAGGTGCACTATGTAGTGATGAGCTTTTCCACGTCTGCTGGGTACCCAAGGAAAAGGATATGAGGAATGGGATTCCATTTGGAGCAAGATTATTTTGCTTGCATGGCAGAAACAAATATCTTAGCTATATACTGAGGAAAAATTTTATGATATCATTAAATTGGAAATGTCAGTGTCCGATCTAGGAGGCTTTTAAGAATACATTTGACAAATTTATATAAGGGATAGTCTAAGCAGACTTTAGCAGGTTGCAATGCACTAAATCAATTGAATCCAGATGATCTTCATGTAGCTATACCCCTGAAAGCTAGACCCACATTTCAAATTCAGCAAAGGCTATTGTATCAGAGGGAGCAAATCAGAAATTAGATATATTTTATCACGAAAAACAATACTTTAAAAAATTTCTGTGGATTCATGAAATAATAGTTTACATGCAGAAACATCTACTTTCCACATAGACGTAGTCTAAAAATTTCTCTATTTTAAATAGTATTGACAATTAAAAATCCCAAACTTGCAATGATTGATATAGTATCTGTAAGACTATTGTTATCTGGAAAGATACCACATTCTGTCTGGAAAAATTCCAGTAACCTTGGAGTTTTCTAAACTGCTAAACCCCGATGCTCCACAATAAAAGTTCAGTTCTAACTCAAAGGCTATGTTTTGTTTGAATCTAAAATACTAAGATAGGTCAAAACATGCATGGTTTTCTCAGGGGAATGCCTTTCATGTACTAACTGAAAAGTGCTATATCTACTTTTGAAAATTATCAAAGCTTTTATGCATGTCAGGCAGAACAAAGTCTCTCTCACTTAAATTTGTCCTGTTGAAGACCGTTACAAAACTTCTGCTCAGAGGCAATAAGGATTATTTTATAACACTTTTTTTTTTTTTTTTTTCCTTTTTTAGTACTGTTTACTACTTTTGTAAAGAGAAGAAAACCATACCTTTCTTTTTAAAACTCTACCAAGGACAGACAACGTGGCCACTCATAAGCAGTAAAAAGGTTGATACTACACTGCTTTACAGAAGATAGAAGAGCTCAAGGTCTCCAGCATGTGGCCAACAGCCATATGTTCAAGCACATTTCTGTTGATCAGACGTCAGATGTCTGAACAGAACCAGTACAATATAAAGGACAAGTAACAACTTACCAGAGATTGAGATGACTCACTCACAGCTCTTTGCAGCTCATGTTAAGAGGGGTACCATTAAGTTCAATTTGTGTGAGCAAAAAACATGTCCATTTGAGAAGGCATAGCTGCAAATCCCACCATAATCTCATTACGGTGCAAGCAGCACCGTAATCTCATTTCATGGTTTTCTAGCATTTTAATAGGTACTCTAATAGAAAACACATTTTGGGACTAGGTTGTCATCAAGCACAACAGATAGAATTTTATGAACAAAAAGGACAAGGATAGAGAAAGTAAAAAATGTTACTATCCTGATCAGTGATTACCCTCCTAATCTGCCTCTATTTACAGAAGGAGACCGAAGACAGGAAAAGAAGTGGACACAGAAGAGGAAAGAAGGGAGGAGATAAACAGGAACAATACTTACGAGGAGTGTGAATGAAGAAACCATAGAAAAAGGAAAAAAAAAAAAAAAAGAGAAAAAATATTAGCAGAGGATTCTGTCATTAATAACTAATAAATACATTAA
>CM021729.1:41001963-41091299 GCA_011074415.1 Stictonetta naevosa
TTGGAAGACTGTATTCATAGTGCATTATATTTCTGTAAGCATTTTGATCACTTACTTTTCACTTAAATTTATTATCACAGACAACTGAGTAAACAATGCTGAAGTTACTCTCACACTACTCCTCACTAGTTCTGTTTTCTCCTTTGTGAGATTTAAGTTTGTGCATTCTTCTGTTTCTTTTTCATCACAAAGTGCAAACTCTCGCCTTACCTACCTTTTCTCCATCTAAGATTTTCACTTGCTTCCTCACCACTTTTTCCCAAATTCTATAATTCTCTTCCCACAATACATACACGCAGAGCACATCATTTGACATATTAAAGGTAACAAAGTGATCAATCAGGGTTGGCAAGAAATACAATGTAGAAGTTGAAACACTGGGCATCATCTAATTGATTATATGTCAGGTAATACCTTAAGTAATTAGTTTCCCTCTTACCCAGAAGTTTACACTGCTCAATCAATGCTCATCATCGGTTTTGTCTTGGCCATTAAATTTTAGTCACATCAATGACTGTGAGTTTGAAGAAAATCAGTGGTGGTGCTTACAAGTCATCTGAAGCATGACTGATCCAAAGCCCCAGCTGAACACAGGGCAGCAGGGACCCAGCTAGTGTGCAGGCCTGTAACAGATGGGCTGCACGGAGAGGCTGGTAGGAGACTATCGCATGTGTTCACAGAGTCAGATTTGAGCACGATGGTCAGACTACACCTTTTACATAGTATTTCTGTATTGACTGCAAAATTTCACATACATACTGCAAACTCTGCTAGCCTGTGAGCTTCTTTATTGGAGCCACTGTGCAGTGAAATACTCACTAGGAATCAGTATCTTTCCATGTACATATGAAACACACCTAGGAAAGATTCTGACTCAGATACAACTTTCTCTTGTAAATTTTTAACTATGTATGCACATTTCTATGGCTAATGTGACCTACAGCCCTATAGGTGGGATCTGGATTTGTACCTAAATGATCTCTAACCTGCCCCTCTCCCCTTCAGCCCCTAGGCATGTTTATTCAGACTGCATTACACACACTACACCAGATGCTTTCAGTAAAAGTAAGTTTTAAGAGCTTGGCTAAAGGTTGAACTTTAAAGTCCCAAAAATACTAGAAGCAATTAAGCTAAGCTTAGGCAAGCCTACATAAATAAACTTATTAACAGAAGCTAAAGGAAACTGAACTGCACTAAAACTGAAGTATCCATGTAGGAACTTCCAAGAGTTTAACTAGATTGGTTTCAACACTTTAAATCACTCCATGAACACCAGCAGGTCTTAGATTTCTTAACCTCTCATGATTTCAGAACACTCTCAATGTAAGTAAAAACACTGACCTGCAATACAATTCAGCTCTGCACCATGCAAATCAGGGTGACAGCTAGAGGAAAGAGCCACATGTTCTCAAAAGATACCAAAACTTGCCTTTCTAAGGTGTAAGAGAAGTTTCACTAAATAACACTAATACAATTTGCTAGTATTGATATATTTGTCTAACATGCTAAGGTTTGGAAATCGGTTAAATAATATGTTGCCATCTTTGTACTCTTAGCCTGTGCACTGAGTTACCTAAATCTGTGTAGAACTCTTTTACCCCTTCGATACAACTCTCTCTGTAAACATTCTCCAAATATTTTCAGGAAACTGTGATTTTCAGGAAACCCGATATTTTTAAAATTTTTATAAGGTTGCCTACATAATGTAAGAGCCTGCATAATGTAAGAGCCTTAAGAGGCCCCACAGGACTGGGATGTTGTTACAGCAAGCCCCATATAAGTATTGTCCCCCCTTTGGCAGTACCCAGCAGCAACATGAAGGGATAGCATGAGTCTGTCAGGCAGTAACACACCATCAGCATCCAAGACCTTGTCAACCTTGATTGGACAGATACCAGGAGAGATTATAACTTACACAGAGGTTAAAACAGGATTGGAAGGACAAGAGGGGAACCATGTGACAATAGAAAACAAACATCTGAATTGTCTAAATGAAGAACCTAGAAGAGCCTCTGTCCCTGACTCACCTTTTTCTGCTTTGCATAGAAAGATCCAAGACCATGAGTTGATGAAGCTGATATGCAGAAAGCTGATATGAAGATTCACAACTATGTAGGCACAAAATTCTTTTCTGTACCTTTCTTTCTAGAAGCTATTACCCTGTGCTTATTAAGCATATCTTTCTGCACTTTTGACAGGAACACAAAAGGAACACAACCATTGTTTTAAAAAAGTAGCCTGATCACACCCCTGAAGACTTACATCACACTGTTAATTATCCTGATTTATTAACCCTTCAGTATTATCTAATTCTTAAATTTCACACGTCAGACAGATACATATAAAAATAGAGAAATACTCGGATACTAGTGGGTAACTTGTGTACAATATTTAAAGGGAAAATATAATTTGTCAGGAAATAAAATATCCTAAAGACCTTCAATATTGGAATTGAATACCAAAATTAATAGAAATAGAAAGCTAATAATGAAGATTAGATTCACAAGATCACATGTGAAGACACTGAAAATGATTCTGAAACTGTTCATAGGATAATACCACAGGCTGACTGCAGCAATATTTTGAAGTGTTACTTTTACTCCAGAGTAAGTTTCTGCCAAGCTGTAAAGCACCTGAAGGATTTAAAATCCAAACAAAGAAAATTAGTGAAGGTATTACACACAGATTACAAGTTATATAAATTGAATGCTAAATACAATAAATTCTTCCTCTTTCTCTGGCATAACAGCCAGCTGCAATTCCTGGCAACTCTTTTTCTTTCATTAAAATGTAACCAATAAATATAAAAGAAAAGTTATGCTATTAATAAGAAGATGCAGGTATTTCATGATACCAGCAAATTTTACTGGTTAGGCAGTTGTAAATAGGTACCCCAGAAAAAAAAAGAAAAAGAAAATTTTATGGAAGAGTATAAAGGAGAACAGGTGTACAGCTTCAGCAAGACAGATTAAGAAGACAGTACTGGAGCAAATGCCAAGAAGCAATAGAGGCAACTGAGTCTGTGTGTCCGAGAAGTAGTTCAATGGTTAGCAGAAAATAGAAAATTAAACATGACAATGAGTACAATCCCATCTAGAACCAGAGGGATAAAATAAACATTGCTTCACAAGTGTGTTTTTTTGCTCTCTTTCACTTTGCACCACTAACAAAACCAGCCAGAATTTTTACTCTTTTCTGTGAATCTCAACATGCAATTTGGAGCATCAACAAATTAAAGCTTCAGGGTTCTTTTTAAAATGAAGTATTTTATTATGCAAGACCTTGTTCAAGGAAAATGTGTTGTAAAACTATCTGGCTTCAGTACAGTCTGTTAAAGAAAAGAAAAAATGGACTATGCTGTATAGATTGCAACAATTTAGAGCTCATAAAGACATTTGAAATTCTTCCCAGCAAGTATTTTCAGGCTCTTTTGCTCCCTCAAGCCATTATAGCAAAACACTTAAGATGCTATTAATAAACCAGCAGTGAATCTTTCTGAATTCTACCCAAACACACCAAGACTGAAATGTAGCTTTCACCTGGAGCAATTTAGTTAAGGCTGGTATGACTGTGCTGTATTAGAATCATTTTAGAGGTATGAATTCAAAATAAATTTTTGAAGTAATAGTGCTTCCTCTGTCCTTCACTTGCTAGCTCTCTCTTCCTTGGTACGTTACCATGAGCTGCAGATGCAGTGAACTTGCTTGACCTGTGTGTATAAATAGCAGGTGCTGCTTTCCACATTTAGGATCAAATAGAGCTACAATGAAATCAATGACTGTAACTCTGGTGTCAGCACTATCTAACTTCACACAGGGATTAGAATTAATTCCAAGCACCAGCAGCTCCCATTAGTACCAATGGATAAAAGGGCTCCTTCAGCAAAAACTTTAGGAAAGGTTGCCAGCAGAGGTAAGGGTGTGAGTTGGCCAGACTCTGGATATGCCACATGGCTACAGAAACATGTTTCTACTTCTTTTCTAAAGGTCTAAAAAGAATTTTATGAGCTACAAAAGAATTGTTTGCTCCTTAGTGAATACTGTTCCTGTTTATGCACTAATAGTGAAGGCTGAAATCTTTCTTTTTTACTTTGTTCAACATTCAAATCTAATCCAGCCACAAGCAGTTATCTGCAATTACATGTCATGCAAAAACTTGCTAAAGGAGACCTACCAGTAATCATAATAAAACAATCAGTTCTCTGCTTCATGACATGCTGAGGTCTGTACTGCAGAGAGGGTTTCCAATGGCTTTAGGGAGAAAACAGGCAGATGGAACCAAACAACTTGTGCCCTACTCTCCTGCTGTTAAACTTTTTTTTTTTTTTTTTTCCCTCCTGCCGAGTACCTTGCAAGGATGCATTTCCAATACTTTGACATTTCATTTCAGAACTTTTTTATGTCTTCCTTATGAAGGGCAAAGACAATTAATTTTGTTCTTTTTGAAATGGTTCTAACTTATTTATTTGAAACAAACAGTTCATGCTATATGCTATATATTTTGGTTGATGTGCCACCAGAATTCAGAAGACTATACAGAAAATAAAATAAAGATAAATAAATAAATAAAAGCAATGAACTAGTTTACAAAAAGGGCAGGGCAGGGCAGGGCAGGGCAGGGCAGGGCAGGGCAGGGCAGAGAAGGGAAGGGAAGGGAAGGGAAGAGAAGGGAAAAGAAGGGAAGAGAAGAGAAGAGAAGAGAATTATTTTTGATCAAGAGTAAGAGGTCTCCTCACATTCTGTTGATGATTACCTTCTTTATTACACTAGTACTTGAAAAGCAGAAATATTGTTTTCTGGATGAAGGTGTGCAGGAAAGTAGTTTAGTGTTTAGTGCTCGTACTTTAACTACACGTTAGTTACACTCTTTTTTTTTTTTTTTTTCCCCATAGTAAAAAGTAACTTAAAATATCTTGATTCTGGAGATCTGTAAAACTATACTACTTACTGCGTGGATCTAGAGGATTTACTCAGAAGGATGAGCAGGTCTGCTCTAATAAACCAATTTCGGTTTCCAATCTGTGGACTTCATTACTGGAAAAGTCCTATTCTCATGTCTTAAATATATGCAGGTAAGTACTGAGAACAGTCACACTCTTCCAGTGTAGTGAAACTTGGCTCCCACAAAGAACTGTCTGACAGCACGCATGGTACTGTGCTTGAGTCACTAAAGGTGCTCTGCTTCCAGCTCTACTGTTCTGTACCACAGTGACACAAACCCGCCTGCTGTCTGCTTTGCTTCTGGCTTCAGCATTACTATATAAAATCCAGACAGATGTCTTAGCAGGCAAACTCACATTATGGGACAGCTAAGCATAACTTAACTCTCCTTTTTTTTCAAGCTTCCAGTCAATGAGAAAGCTTAAAGTAATGGCACAGAGCTAATTTGAAAATTACTCAGCATAAAGTTCTCTTTTGGCTATGGGCTTCAAAATGATATGTTGTAATTTAGACTTAAAGGATTGTCAGACCTAAAAATAAATAAATAAATAAATATATGCCATGATTGGGACAGTTATTTAAAATGTCTTCTGAAATAAAGTAGAAAAAAATACATTCATTTTGGGCCAGCTCAGATGCTGAGGTATCCTTAGGATGGCTGAATCCACAGGCTAAAGTTTGTACCTCCACCTTTTATAAAGATGAGTAATGAGAAAAGGCAGTATTCAACTGTGTAGTAGTGCAAAACTGTTACATACATCAGATATTTAGAAGCTAAATATTCCTATAAAAACATATACTTCATGAAACACAGTAAAGTTAATATCATGATAAAAGGTGATTCCTTGATGTCTTTCATGTTTCAACTGTATATGCATTAATACTTATTTCTGTGGAAAAAGCTTGTGAAACCCACAGAAAAGAGTTTTTTCTGTGTTTAATGATTTAGAGGTCATGTGCAAATCTGTTTGGTAAGGAGAGTAATGGCCATGACTGGAAGATTCATTTCAGGAGCATAACCTTCTCCCAGTTAAAGAAATTAAATCTATTTAACTTTAACTTTCTCATTATACTGGTTGAGTAGCACTAAATAACAAGTGTGATAAGCTTTTGGGGCATTTTGAAAGTTTGGAGGAATTACTTTTAAATCTTCAAGTGCAATGAAGACAAGGATTCCATCAAAGGAAAAAAAATACTATATCAGTACATATTTACAATGTAACGAATTATTTTCTTGCAGTTCTTATGTAATTATTAGAATGACCACCACTGTCTTTTCCAGAATTAATAGCTTAGAAGCATTAAGTGTCATGCATGCATTTGGAAAATCTCCATGTATTCAATGGAAACTACATTAGACACAGTAACAATTTATTTTTTTCTCTTATAAGTATCTCACTACCAATTCTAGAAAACTGCAATTTACTCATTAGTTTTAACTTGCAGTAAAAGATGTAAACACTGGTACCATATCAACTTTTTCTATTTTGTAATATATCCACTTTTTTATTCTGATGCCACATACAGAATAATGAATCCAGGAAATTCCTATCAGCTGCTTTTCTTTATGGGAACAGAAACTGGACAATGAAGGAATTGAATCTGAATGCAATTATTGAATATTGTCTGTTTGTCATTAGAACTAATAATATATTGATATAATACATTATCCATAGCAAAGTATAAAGCAGAAACCCGTACTATTTTGTTATTGATGTTGCCCACCTGAAATTCACTCCACTTTTTCTAGCTAAAACGTGAAATTTTTTAAAATTGTTAATCAGGAATTGCTCTAAGACATGGCGTTAAAATAGCAAGTTTCTCACGTGCATAGTTCAATGAAGAAGAAAAATTGAACATCCACTTGAGACAGCAGAGATCCCTCAAGGGAACGCCAACCACAGGGATATACTTAATTGCTGGTTGCAACAAATCACAGAACACATTAAGAGGAAAACCAGGCCTCAGTTTCCATGCACAGAAAATTAGTTCAATACCACAGGGGCTTGTATGATTTTCAGTTGGTGGAGAACTCAATTGGAAGTTTTGTAGCTGGTATGTGTGTGGGTGTGTCTATGTGCATAGACATCATTGCAGTGGAAGAGAAAACCATAGCACAAGAGAAGAACAGTGCAGCCTAGTCATTATCAAGATAAGTACTCTATTTCTGTTGTGTTGTGTGTTGTCCAGACAAATAAAAAAATACATAATGCAATTCCTATAGACAGGCCTCAGTTGCCCTCTCCATATGCTAGTGTGGTTTTCACAGTGAACAGCATTGCAGCTGAGCAGTCATCCTCAATGAGAATTCTGTTGGCTACCCCCTAGCTTGCAGATATGGGCTGTGGCAGCTTGGGCGGAACCCAAAAAAACAGCATAGAAGAAAGCCACCAGGTGCTTTACAATTAATTGATCAATTTTTCTGTTCTAACACATGGAACAGCTATTACCATCCTGTTAGTATAATTTTGATGCCAAACAACCTACACCTTTCTTCTTTTGTGTAACTGCTTTCTTATACCTCCACTACATTATGCTCTTACTGCATGTTAGCACTAATGCAGAATAAGATGGCTAATAGTACGCTTACTACATTAGGCAAAGTATTGCCAGCAGGTAAAGAGAGGGGATACTTCTCCTCTACTCAGAACTGGTGATGTGACACTTGGAGTGCCGTGTCCACTTGTGGGCTCCCCAGTACAAGAGAGTCGGGGACATACTTGGAAGAGTCCAACTTAGGGACACCAAGATGACCAAGGAACTAGAGCATGTCTCCTGTTAGGAGAGGCTGGGAGAGCTGGGACTGTTCAGCCCGGAGAAGAGGAGGCTCAGGGGACATCTCATCAATGTCTATAAATACCTGAAGGGAAGGTACAAGGAGAACGGAGACAGGCTCTTCTCAGTGGTACCCAGTGACAGGAAAAAAGGCAAAGGACACAAACAGAAACACAAGAGGATCCATCTAAACATCATGATAGATGTGTGGTGATTTACTGTGTGGGTGACTGAGCATGGGCACAGGCTATCCAGAGCAGTTGTGGAGTCTCCCTCCTTGGAGATCTTCAACATCCACCTAGACAAGGTTCTGGGCAATCTGCCTTATGTATCTCTGCTTGAACATTAGGGTTGGACCAGATGACCTCCAGAGGCCCCTTCCAACCCAAAGCTTTCCATGACTGGGTGATTCTACAGTAATAATGAGTGATTTTTACCAAACTGTAAAAAGTGCTGTTGTGGATGAACTCCACTATACCATAATAGCATGCTCTGTTACAGTCAAAGTGCAATTCAACTGCTTTGTGGGGCTGCAATAAGTATACATCATCCATTATGCTTCATCAAATTAAATTTAATACCAAGTAACCACATGAAACCTACAAAATTTTCACAACAGTCTCCCCACCAACTTTGTCCTGCCCAGGCTTCATCATCTCAAAATCATCCATGGACATGCCCCAGCTATATATGAGGGTCATTTGGGTTGATTTTGTGTAGAACTAGTTTGAAAAGTATAATTTGCCAAACAAATCTTCCATGTAAAATATCTAAAGAGTTTTTAGAAATACATTGGGCAATCTGTAAGAAAATAATGCTAAACAATATCGTCACATTCATTTTCATCACTACTACAATGTCAAGCACACAGTGCAGATACATACTTCAGCTACGAAACAACAGCAGCTCTAGATGTAATTAATTTTAAAATTAAATTGCTTTGTTGTTCTTCAGAAAATACATATTAAACTGATTTTATTTTATTTTTAAAGAAAACATGCTGGTGAGCTTGAGTATGTTTTTTGAGCTAAAAGAATCAGCAAGATATTGCAGTATTCAATTTATGACAACTATAAAAATCCTTTCCAATAAAAGTGAAAGGATAAATGCTATAAATAGGAACCTATTTACTTATTTCTACTAATACATAGGGATGTACTGGAGTGACGTGTTTATGTTGACAGACAGACAACCTATCTGCCAGCAGCAGATGTTTGTCTCAGTGAAGATTTACATATATAAAAGAAATCGTATTTCAACAAAATTAATTCAATTTAATCAATTCAAAAATATTTATTTCAGTATTTAATTGCACTTTCATTCTGCACTGTTTCCTGTTACATTCATTAAATTTGCTCTCATTTAATTGGGTTCTTTATTTTCTCACCAGTTGTGTTGCCTTTCCTTTCCTGAGGCTACTCTCTCCATTTCAAATTTCTTGTTTTAGATTACTGCTCAATCCTCTCACCCTTTGTTACTTTCACAGTTATTTCTACCTGGATGGATTTTTTCTCTACTTACCTCACTAGATTTTTCTCTATGAGAGCAAATATTTGACGATCCATTTTATCTTCCATTTATTTCTACTCATTCACCTTCTTGATCCCTTAAAATCAGACTATGTATTTCCATTCCCGTTAAGAGTACAGATATAATTAGAATGTAAAGAAGTAAGAAAGTATGAAACAGTATTTCAATTTTAAAACATTACTGAAAACAAATCCCTCCTGTAAAGTCATAGGCCAAAAGTATTGCATTTAAAGGAAGTGTAGTCATGAAAAGGTGAGAGAATATGGTTTTGCACCAGTGTTATACTGAAGAAATTTTATGTTAGATTGATTGCATCAAGTCATTTCCCACTGCAAGTCTGAAAATCTGCAAAAGCAGCTATTCCATGCAGCATCGTTTTTAGTCTCTAATAAAACTCAGAATTCTTCATTGTCTCTGTGATACCCACTCCACTCATGGTATACTGCTCAAGTGCACATATTTTGTCCAAAAAAAGCGGTTTCAAACATCTCCATAGTTGTTGTAAATCCACCAAAAGTTAATAACATCTTCTTTTGCACAGGGAGAGAAAATAAACTTTCATTCATCAACATAAATTGTCTTAATCTAATGACATTGTTCATAGTATCCAAACCAAAATTCTGTATTTCTTTTTTTTTTTTTTTCCAGATTTGACATTCACTACTTCTGCAACCAGATTTTTTTTTTTTTAAATTCCATACAAGAGATATTTTCCATGTATTATTTTAAATCAATAGTTCCATATTCATACAGGACAAGATTGATTTCTGCAAGTTTGCTAAATTCAGATGTCTTTAAGCACACACAGAACTGTATCACTGGCTAAACTATGCCTACATGGAACAGCAGCACTAATGGCAGTCTTTGACTCTCAAACATTACTAATACTTTTTACCCATACAAACACTGCAGCATGGTTTGGCTAAAGCAATACTTTGTTAATTGTCCCAGATGTCTAGAAAAATCACTATCAATTCAAAAGCAACTGGGATAGCCTAATATTTAGACTTAGGGTTGACTGGATTATTTTTTGGTTATGTTGTTTTTATCTGAAGCTCTAAAATAACTCATATGCATTAAGATCATATATTAAATTTTAAAAACATAAAAAAAAAATGCTTCTACTTAGCTCTCACATTTTAGGAATCAGGTGAGTCAAAAGTCCTTCATGTCTGTTTCCAAGCAACACAGGAATACTTGTTTACCAAAGTTATGATCTGTCTACAAATTTTTTAGTACTCTTTCTACAATATTTCACCAAACAAAAAACAACCATCAAACAAGACAAAAAATAAAAATAAAAAATAAATTGGCAAGGTTCTTTTTTGTTTGTTTGTTTGTTTTTCCAAGTGTTTTGCCAGGAAAGGTTACAGTCAAATCCTTACTTATTTTGACATCAGAAGATTATGTTATTACTATCTGGTAGAATTACAATTCAAATGTGTGTATTTTACTATGAAACAACTGAAGACACAAATAATAGTAACTATCCAAAATGAGTTAAATGTAAACCAGTGATATATGGCATGGTCATGGAACATAAAATTGGTACAGGTATACTTACATGTCTACTTGTACAGAAGACCTTTTCTGCAATAATATTTAAATATACAGGTACACTGATAAATTACATGGTCATATATGCACACATTCCAAATTTAAAGTGACACAGAGCAGATAAGATAAAAATTAAAGAAAAATGATGAGTTCAAAGAGAACTTACTGTTAGACTGCAAAGAACATTTAAAAATTTGAAGGATGTTTTCTTCTTTAATGGATACACGATTTACAGTTGTCTTAGTTGTCTGTGAGCAAAATGTATTAAAAAGTATAATATCACCATAGTACTAAAAATTGGGAAATGTGTAAGACATATGTAGGGAGACTACAACCCCAAAGAATAAACATTATTGTTCTTATTATTCCTATCATTTACTTAAAAACAGGACAATGTCCAGATTAATTCCTATTTAATTTTATACATTAATATTAGAAGCCCTAATGCACAAAGAAGAATTTGTAGGGAATGGCAAAAACATTTATTAAAATACACAGAAAAAGCAAGCTTTAGGTGCTAACGTTAGCAAGCTTCAGTCTGCAGATATTCAATATATAGATCTTGAATCTAACTAGAAAAATAAATATAGTTCCTCTTAACATTTCAAAAGTTGTATCTATTAGCTAGCAATAACACAATCGATTTTGTTCCAGCTGTAAGGTACACTACATTTTATCATTTAAAATACTCTCAATCATTGTCTTTGATGAAACCTTAAAATTTAATATAAAACTGGAGAAGATACTTCAATCTACTTAAATATGTTTAGTGTGTGTACTATATTAAGGCAAGTTCTCCAAAGAATGTTCCAGTAAAATTTAGTGAAAAATAACAACTGCAAGACAACATTGCACTACAATTAAGACACTAAAAGTGACTGTAACATCATAATCAGAGTCTTCAACAAAACAAGCTTTTCAAGCAACCAATTGGTGAAGGATGTCATTATTTAGGGAGACATCCATGTCTAATGAAAAGCACCTGGGAAAAACACTAATAAGGCTTAACGCAGAATTCTGATATAATTGTATTTTTACTACCATGCCTTGCAGTAAATCTCAAATATCTATGGTCACACAGTTCAAACCCTGTAGGAAAAGTTCCTAGTTACATCAGACTTTCAAAATTTTAAATCCACAGGGCTGCTTTGGACAGGTATATCAAAACTTCAAAAACTTACAGCACTATGTTTGAAACTTACTTTCACCATTTTATTTCAGCTAGCAGGAGAGTTTTTACATAACGCTCTCCTCAGTGACAATTTATCTTTGCTAAAAATGAAATGAAAATTTAACAACATGGGACCACAGCAGGAGGAAGTTAGAATATCTGCAGATACAGTTTGGGGTTGCAGAAGCAGTACTTGTCCCTATCCCTGCAACCAAATGAATGGTTTTTGTTTTCAGTGAGAGATGTGATGCTTACTTATAATTTAAAATTAAAATAACAGCTGCACTTGATTTTAACTGGAAATACTTGCTGATAAAATGCACCTTTTTTTTTTTTTCTTTCCAATCCTTAATTCTTTTTAAAAAGTAGTCTTAAAATAAATAATAATAATGAAAAAAAAAAAAAGTCACATCTTGAAATCTGAAGCATTGTTATCCTAAGGAAACTTATCCTTCAATCGTTTTTGAAGTTTAAAGCATGCACTGGGAGAGATTTGTTCCCAACTGAATCTTTCAAAATGATAGAAGAAACAAACTCGTTAAAAAAGTAGTCAGAGCTTTCTAAAAGTGTACAAAGATCTGTAAAATGTGTATGTGTATGACATTAAAAGAGTAGGATGTAGCATTACCTGAATATTTTAGAAAAATTATTTTATTACTGAGTTCAATCTGTTTGCACTTTGGCAGAAGTTTCCTCTTGCACTGTAATTCTTTATAATGACCTTTCACAAAGTTCAACATGAGTGAGAACTGTTTTTTTTGTTTTGTTTTGTTTTGTTTTGTTTTGTTTTAATATTGGTGAATTCTGTTTGTATTTTGAAAAGAGAAGGAAGTCCTATTATCAAATTAGCTGTTACAAGAATTATGAGAATTTTAGCAGCCAAATAACTGCAGAAGATTGTTTTTTCTTTACATCTACAACCCACCCACCCTTTAATACAGTTCTGCCATGTGGTTGGTCACCAATCCATAAACATCATCAAAGTGTTTAATAATTCTAATAACATACCTTGCATAATGAAGTCTGACTCCCATAAAAAGAGATGTGTTCAAGCATAAGGCTACATTGCTTTGACAGTAATTTATCCCCACCAAGGAAAATCCATGTCAGTCAATGCCAGAAAAATATAAAGGCAAATTTTGATGCAGCATATTTTTATGAAGTAGCTACCTATCACTGATGTTTAATCTCTGTTTCATGGTGTATTGAAAATAATTTTAATATGTATATATATGACTGTTGGTAAGTTGTTCATTCAAAGGAAAAAACAAACAAACAAAACCTTTCCTTGATTTCTCGTTCTGAAGTAAATACTTTGGTACTATTAAGTTACAGTAAATATTATATTTGGCTAAATTTTACTTACCAAAGTAGTCTTCACAGGTCTATTTGGTTTGTAGCTTGGTAATGCTTTACATTGGTATTTTGCCTTCTGCAAATTAGTACGTTACTTAAAATGTCATATATGAACAGCAACTTTCTGTGAGTGCAGACTGTGATTTTCCAAGGCAGATAAATTTGATGAACTGTTTGCTGTGGAAAATACCCTAGACTGAGAATATCACTAAAAACAAACAAACAAACAAAACAAACAAACAAACAAACAACAACAAAAAAACAACAAAAAACACCTATATATTTGAAAACTCCTTACTATTATTAATGTAAATCTGTTAAAATCTTACAGTCTAAGCATTTCCAGCAGATATTATCTAAAGTTATTGTACAGATTTTTAACGTATGAAATCTATTTTTTCCACTGTGAATCAAAGGAAAGCACTTGTTATCCTTTCCCCTTTTGCAGGAGTTGAATTAGTGCTCCTGCACTTACTAAATATAGTTATGCATTTTTTTTTTCTTTTTTTTCCTTTTTTTTCCATCAAAGGCACAGATAATCCACACAACTGATATGCAAAGGTAGGTTTAGAAAGCAACACACAATACCACAGCAAATTCATTGCACAGAAGGGCAAAGATAATTGATTCCAAATCTGTCTCAGCAAAAAGATCTTAAGCAACAATAAATTACAGCAGTAGGCATACAGTAATTATATAAGATGAAAACTGGACCTCCACTGATGTGAAGTTATCAGCTAATCCTATTAGTGCTTTTACATAAAACGTATTAGTTATTTCCTAGAGTGGTTACCCCATTATTAATGGCCCTGCTCAAGTGCCATTCTGTTCAAGTCAGAAAGTCACTCATCTAAGATGTGTAAAGATATGTATGTAGGAATTTCTGAAACAACTTTTCTTCTAACACTTGAACTCTGGACTTTTGAAAAGTCATGCAGAGTACTCAAAATCCTGACAGCCCACATCATGTGCATGAATGCAGTAAACAGCGCAAACACAAACACAAAGAAAGAATTCCCTCTTTTACCAAGCTGACAGTCCCTTTTCATTCTCACCTACCCCATAGTATTATAAAGGAAGTTTTACAAAGGAAAATACTTAGAAAAAAAAACAAAAGCCCTCAAAACCATCCCTTTCATATCTGACCACACAAGTCACCCAGCATTCCATATTCTTACAAAAAAATCCCAACGCTCAACTAACCTTTCTTTTTGTGTGTGTGCATGTGTGCGTGTGTGTGTGTGTGTGTGTACAGCTTTCTCTATTTTTGCATTCCCGTCTCATCTAGCTATACAGAATTGTTTCCAACAGCACACAGGCAGTTTATTTGTTTGCTTTTTTTCTTTCTTCCTTTTTTAAAAAAAATCCTTCAACAAAGAATGGAAAGATAGGAACAACTGTTTGGCTAAGTTCAACACTGAAAATAGTACATAGAAGTCACATCCTGGAAAATATGGCTCACAACATACCAAGAACTAGATAGTCAATCATAATAGGAGACACCTAATAAAAGTACAATGCCTATGGATTTTATGCATTCAAATATGTAAGGAAATACAACATAAATTGAATTTTTACACTAAAAGTGGAACAGCAGAGAAATCTATACACTGCATGAAATTCAGGTAGCTGCATGAAGTCAACAAGCAATCTTATGGACCTGATTAACCTTGGAGACATGTTTCTTCTTTCACAACTGACGGCAACGATCTGTACACTATAGCATCATCTACCCCCTATCTCACTGAAATAGTCTCTAGGTTGTAGACGTTTCATTTAGTATGTTTGAAAATTTATTGCAAGTCTGAATCTATAAGAAAGTTCATATACATGATACTGACATGTACATTCAGAGACGTGTACTGGATGAAGACTATTTCCAGTTGATGTTTACTGATGTTATGTTCAAATTGACATAAGCCATAGAATACAGCAGAATTACACAATCTCTATAATAAAATAAGTAGTGAAATGGGAGATTAACTCCAGTATCACAAGACTGGAAAGCAAAGTACAGAATCCACAGGGAAGTCACTCAGTAGAGGTTACGAACTATTGCAGTTATGAAACCAACAGCACCATACAAAGCAGGCTTTTTGGTTACTACCAAAACACCAATACAACACACTAAGGGAATGAGGCACATATAAACTTCTAGAATGCTGATAAAATAAATTTACAGATCAAAAGTTTGGACAAATGTAAAGAGAAGTTGTTGGGTCCAGACCAGCATCTGCTGTTGTAACAGCGTATCTAACAGAGTTTGGGATGGCAGTGAGAAAAAACTAGTTAACGAATGGAAGAAACGGAGTAGAAAAAGAGGTAAGAGAAGAGGTAAGAAAGAAAAGAAACACAAAAAAGATGGACTGAAAATGAAGTCTACTACTTTTCACCTGAAAATGACAAGAAGTCTTAAGAAAGATGCATTACCATGGAGAATTGTGAAGGTTGCCTTTTGCTGGAGAATTCTCTGATGATAATACGAATTTACCTTGGCTACAATTGCTAATCCATGTGAACTTCTAATTCCACTCTACATTTTTCTAATTAATTTCACTCCTTCATTATATACATATCTTAAAACCAAAAGTAAAAAAAAAAAAAAAAAAAAATCTGCTATGGTCTCATCATGAAAGATCTTTCAGTATTCTTGATACAAATATATGCATGATATATATGATAGTATATACTTAGATAGTACTCTACACGTCATAGGTTCATCTGCAAGGCACCAGTATAGGATATATTATAACAATTTAATTACAGTAACTTACTTACTTTTGGATTCTTGCATTTCACTACATGCAAATAGGGAATTGCCCAAAACAAAAGTCTGTTTTCTATGGATAATCTCCAGATTTTATTTAACTTGGTTTAAACATATTTAAACAACTAACTGAATATTTTCAAAATGCCAACAAATAAGTGGCTAGATTAAAGTATTTTTTTTTGGCAGTGAAAACCTAAGTATGTTAACAGAACTGTATTACAAGAAGGTTTATTTTCACCAATTATCTACATTTTTGTTTCAAATAATAAAATTTGGGCTTGGGATTAATTCCATTTTATTTTCAGCTGAAGGTGTTATCAACAGAGTCTGAAAACAAGCAATGCTTTGTCTCAATAAGAGAAATAGGACCATGTTTCTTTAATTCCGAGACCAACAATATAACTTTTCTTTAATAAAGTACAGTTCTCTTGGTCTCTGTAATCTAGTCTCAAATGTAAATAGAATACATACCTATGATTTCCAATGGACTATTTATTCAGAATATCTGCACTTGTTTACTCATAATATGCCTATGAGACACATCACATTACTTTAACAGGACATTGACCATTGCTAACAGCAGAGACATCACTGACCAATCATATTAATTACATTAAAAATAAATTTGACACCACTTTTAAATTTATTTGCATATAAACTGCTAGTTCAATTTCAGGATCTCAAATCACTTTACAAACATTAGCTTTTAGCTTAACAACATATTTGGGAAGAAGCCAGCTGTTATTTTTCCTTTTGAAATTAAAAATGCCATAAAAAAGACTTGCCCAGAAATACCTGGGGTGCAATAAATTCTAATGCTTAATCCATGTCATATTTCTTCTTCTCACTTTTTGTATACCCCTGTTATAGGGGAACTTTCTAAAAACCAAAACCTTAGACTGGAGTCTATGGAAAATTCATTAAAGTTTCAGCCTACCACAAACACTAGAACAGCATTCCAACCGAGCCATCATAAAGTGAAAATCAAGAACACTGTTTCTAGATAGGAAAGGACAGAGAAAAAAAGACAGGTTCTGAGTTATGAATCAGATGAATATTTGTATTATGCTAATTCCCAAGACTACATATATCTCAATAAAGATGGCTTGGTAATGCTTCATTTTGTACCATATGATGGTACAAAAATGTCAGAAATGTAGGAATGACTTCTGGAATGAAGAACTCAAACACTTCTGTGAAGAATTAAGTTATACAACTTCTCGGGAATAATTAACATTTTCTTCTTCACACACTAGCAGAGGCCTTAGACAATGTTCTCATCTAGTACAGACACAGCCCTTAAAAAAGTATTTTCAGGATTTCAGCTATTGATACAAATAACTCATATCTCATGACCAAGACACCACAACTGAATAGCTAAAGTAAAATTCAGTCAGATGTCCTTTAAACCTCTCCCTTTGCAATAGTATCTGCTAATTTTCCTCTTTTAATAAACTAATAAACTACTGCTATTTCTGCAAAACAGAGGATGCTTAAAATAATTATATATCAAAAGAAGCGAGAATCAAAGTGAGATAAGATGAAATAAATAATGCCTTTTAAATTAAACAGACCAAGAAAGTCTTCCCAACAAAACAAACAAACAAACAAACAAAAAAAACTCTCTTCCTGGTAGTGTTACAGCCTCATTAAAATTTATCTTCTGGTAAAACATCAATTATAAATATTTCATAGCAAGACTGCCAACTGCATTCAAATGTTGATAATCTGGAAGGTGTAATTGCCATGCTTTAAAGTGCATCAGTAAAGTTCATGCATTTTACACAAAAGGGGTGTCTTACAGAATAAAATGCTTACTACTAGAGTACTCTCAGCTACATAAAGTGTCTACTTACTCGACTGTAAAGAAACTCATATTTTACCATTTTTCACACACGCCAATCAATATGTAGCTTTTGAAGAAAAAGCAAACAATAAAACCAGGAAATGCAAGAGCAGCTCCAGATTCCCAGATCTATTCCCTGCTCTGCACAGTTCCTGCAGCCCTCATGTTTTCTTGTTTTCTTGTTTGAGTCTCTTGTTTTCTTTACTACCTGCTCAAGACCCCAAAACCTGCCTTAAATTCCTTTATTTCCCCCTGCGAATTTCCTCTGGTACTCTGAGACCCTGTTCCTGGCTTGAATTACAAAGTGATTTGCTATCAGTAAAACACAGAGAAGAAAGTGGAGACATTGTGGAAAAGAAGAGATGCTAGGCATCTTTACACACAAAGGAGAAGTCTGAAGAGGTAAGGAATCCAGCTCTTTTGTGAGGCAACACTGCTGTTAGAGTGATTTGGACTGACTGATATTTGACTGATGAGTCAAATGATAGAAATGTTTACTGTTTATCCCTCTGAACTGGACTCTTGATATTTATAATAACATATTTATTCTTTGTGGTACACCATTAAGGTTACTTTCAATCAAAAGATTTTATTAACCTACAGCAGACTACTCCCAGAAAGTACAATGGGAAAATTTGCAGTTTTGCAATATGCTTTATGAGAATTAGTTGATTTTTTTTTTGTCTTTTATAAAAGAAGAAATGTGGCACAGAAAATAACTATAAGGTTTACAATAATTTGGGGTGTAAACCTATTTTCTACTTGCAATTGCTTTTCACAAATTATGTACTATTCTTTATTCCATAGGCAAGAGCTCCATCTATTTATTTCCTAAGCACTATTTTTCCTGTATCCAAGCATAAAGTATATAGATATAAAAATGGAAATTGAACCATAATGCACATGAATTTGGGAAACAAATTAAGCTGGTATGGCTAATCTTCAAATTGACACATTTTTAACTGTGACTTTGCAACATATCTTTGAATATAGCAACTGCGCATTTAAACAAGTAACTTCTCATTTTTACACTTTATTTGCAGGATTTGAAGTTTTAAGTATAAAATTCCAACTCATTAATATGTGTCCCAACTTCTAAAAAATATAGCTACCAGGATTTTAAAAAGAAGGGCAATTCTAACCTTATTTTACCAAAGCAATGAGATACACTCACACAATTGTGAAATTGCAACATATCACTCTATCTAGTGTTTTTTTTATTATTATTTTTATTTTTTTATAGATGCTGATACTTCTTGAGAAAAGAAGTAGTATCCTGGACTATCCAATTCTAAATTAATATCAAAGCACTTACAGCCAGAAAAGAAGCATAACTCTAGTTAAAAATAAATAAATAAAACCCTTTTCCATTTGATATAAGTATATATTAAAAGTTTTCACAGCATAACAGTTTAAGTAACAAATGCTATCTATCCCCTGAATGTTTCATATTAGAATCATATAATCATAGAATATCCCGAGGTGTAAGGGACCCATAAAGATCATCAAGTCCAACTCCTTGCACCGCACAGGTCTACCCAAAAGTTTAGACCACGTGACTAAGTGCACAGCCCAATCTCTTCTTAAATTCAGACAGGCTTGCCTGAATTCGCCGCCTGCCATGGGCGAGCTCAGCACCACGTTCTCAGGAATTTTGGGGGGCTGGCAGGAGAGCAGGGGGGCAGGGCCCTGTCTGGGGGCTATTAGAGTGATGCCCACACCACCGACATGGACACGCGGGTGGGGTGCTTAGCTCCCACCACCACAGCTGGGGCTCGCTGTTGGGGGGCTGGCAGTGAAAAATCAGTGAAAAATATTTAAATATTAAATTACAATTTTCTTCAACTGAGTAGGGAAGTTCTAAATTTTACTTTCACTTAGTAGAAACCTGGGCCCCATGTAAGTAGCTTTATCACAGAGATGATAAAATGTTTTCCATTTTATGTTGCTGCTTTGGACAGTAAATAGAGTAAGATATATTTTTAGAAGGTCATTTCATAGTATCACTGAAAAAAATATATTAAAATATTGGCAGTAGAAATAATTAAAGTTTTGTGACAATTTGATCATCAATAATATATTTGCAAAATGTAATAAATAATTCATTTAACATCCACCGGGAAAGGTCCCAGTGTGAGAAATATCAAAGTTAATTCAAAAATAACAAAGCATACCCTCTGGAAATGGAAGCAAAATTACGTATCATTCATTCCATCCACATCATATGTGACTGGTATGTGTACTTTCTGCAAATGGTAGAGGCTGATAGTGGCCAGCACCGCCATAAAGCACACCCGACAAAGCAAGATAACCTGCATATAACCTACCTGGAAATCAGCAGGAAATTTGGAGCCAACATAATCCCAATAGCCAAAACACAAACATTTCTGCAAACATTCCACTGGGATGTTTTATTACAAACATTCTTACCTCCAACATTTTTCAGCACTCTGTGGGGACCTTTCCTATTAGCAAAGGTTGGTCAGGTAGCAGCCTAGGGAAGCCACGTGGTTAGTGGCAGCTAAGCAGTGGGCGCTTGGGTTCTCCACATCAGGGAACGGACATGAAGAATGGTGAAAGGCATCAAACTGCCCCCCAAAAGGAAAAATAGCTCCTTATCAGAGTTGTCTTGGATGAACGTAACCACACAGCTATGACCTCCAGTGAAAGAAAATGACTACTCTTCCCACCAAATTATTATCAGAGGAAAGGTGGCCCTGGGAGGTCAACCAGAAAGAAATGTCACCTAAGGGTTTGAATATGAGCACAAGTGTTGGGTGCAGGTGCTGAGGCGCTGGCAGCAGGGGGCTGCAGGGCCTCTGTGAAGAAAGGCCAGGGCTGCCCATGCTGGTAACAGCCAGCTTTGGCCCGCCTCAGCTGCCACACTGCAGGGCACAGCTAGGCCCAGCGGCCACAGATGAGCACCTCAGGGAAAAATGATTTATGAAAGGATAAAAATACCAGACAGCAGTGAAGACCAAGGAAAAAAAAAAAAAAAAAAACCTTTTATAAATGCAATTCTCTTCCAACTGTCCTGTCTCCAATATGTTTCTTAGGTTTCTACAGCTCATAACAACCTGCACTGATTTTCATCACCAAAATACTTCCTTTCTTGTTGTGTTGATAACAAATAATACCAAAGGAAATTTATAACATGACTTAAAATAATACACTTTTTCCTTGTTGCAAGAACAAAAGCTACAAAACAGTAAAAAACAGAAAACAAGATTTAAGATATGCAAAGAGAAACTTAACATAGATTTTTGATCTTCTGATTGCTGATTTTCCAATGTCTTAAAGATCATCTTCAATTACGTTTAACAATCTAACAAATGGGAGATTGCTTCTTCAATAAGTCCTACTAAATCTCATTTTCCTTGCTGAAGGGAGCTCACAATTGCTACCTGTTTCATATTTCAACTATTTAATCTTTATTATTGGTAGATAAAGGTATATATGTGCACATATACATAAGTGTATTTCACTGTGCAAACAATGGAGAAATGAACATAGTGAAGACAAATTTTGTTTCCTTCATATTTCCCTGCCCATTTTCCTCCTTTTTAATGTGAATGAAAAAATCTATTAAGTACTGATTTAAGTATTGTTAATATGATGTAAAGTAGCATATGAACATAGAAAGAATGTTGGATGAACAACAGAGAAAAGAAAATGTCACCATATAGTTACTGCCAAATGTCTTCTCTTTTTGCTGTTGTAAATCTCAAAGAGACAAGGTAAATAAATAAATTGGGGAACTTTTTTTTTTTTTTTTTTTTTTTTTCCACGAGAGCAGATTCAATTTTAATCCCAATGATTACTGTTAAATTCAGTAGAACAAACTTCCCCAGCTTTACACAGAAGGATCATTTCATGTCTGCTTTTCTACACATTATGAGGGATATATATATGAAAGATTACAGCAGTTACAGCAATATTCATTGCAAAATGGCAGACACTAAGGCCAAAGTTGGAATGGTCAGCTTCTCCACCTTTCTTTTTTTCCCTGCATATTCATTAACCTATAGTAGCACCATCATAAGATCACATTCACCTAAGGTCATGCTATTGGCAGGCTGTGAATTATTACTTTGAAATGGAGGCAAGGGGAAAAATTAAGCAACTGTGAGGACACGAGAATTGAGATTGCTTTCACATTAACTAAGAATCCATTTGGAACTACAAACATCACTGGCATGTGCACCAACAACATCACTGCACGTTTTCACCTGAATGCTGAGGTAGACTTGTTTTATTCTGGCCCAACTGCACTCTGTGAGAGGCCTCTACAGTAATGCTGAAAGCATACCAATGGATGACTTAGAGAATAGAAGAGACTATACTATCCTCAAAAATAAAGTACTACTATTAGGAAATCCCATATAACTGCTTACCAAATAATATACAGGACTATATCCTGGAAATACAGATGGCTTTTATCAAATAGGGACAATTGTATCCACTTGTGCTTCAGAAGGAATAACATTAGCAATTATAATTCTTGATTATTTTTCTTTTTGTATGAGAATTAACATATATTCAGCATCAATGCGAGTTCAGTAGAGGTGGATTTTGTGTAACATAAACCAGTAATATTTTACTAGGTAGTCTGTCTTAGATAAGAATGCTGAACTGTTAGCAGACCATGCAACAGTTGCATGATCATACAAGCACCTTAAAAAACAAACAAAGAAAACACTTGATTTCTTTCTGGGTATATTGCTCCAAGGTTTTTGTTTGTTTTCCAGAGGGCTATTGTTTTATTTTGAAATCCAGACCAGAATATTCAAAATAAGATTTCACAAAAAACTTACAGAGATAAAGCGTAACAGCATAACAGTTCATCATTCAGAAGGAGCTTCAATTAAAGTTCTCAATTTTACAAACAATATAGTGAAAGATGGCAGAATAGCGATTCTAAATATTACACATTTGCATTACTTATAGAGGGAAAAGCCTAGACAATACAGTTCAACAATAAGCATCTCTAACTTAATTATAAAATGATCTTCTAATGTTTCGTCCACAGGTGAACTGGAGAAGACAAGCTATTTGAAATTTGTATTGGTGCTCTGAAAGATGCTGAAGTACTTTCTTCTGTTTGCTGTATTTGCATTTTATAATGAGAATATAGAATCATCTGGAATACTAAACCACTAAAGATAAATTAATCTATTTCTTTTCAGAAAAACCTTTAAGAAAAGACCTCTCAAACCTACCTACTGAAGGAACACTGCACATATTACCATATTACCACATATAAAGAAAACAAAAAGGTACAGTTAACTGTTCAAAATAATTCACGTTTGAATACAATCATATACAATTGCGATTTATTACAAGGTTAAACAGGGGGTCAACAAAATCTCTTTTTAATAACAGTCTTAAAAGTCTCTTCCTCTTTATACAGGTCAGTTTCAGAATCTTGTGACATCCTATTTCCATAGTTTCAGAGTCACTGTGGCATACAAAGATCAATGTGATATTGCTCATAAGCAAACAACAACACAAACACAGTTACAACCTTTCTCTCCAGTCAACCAACACAACAAATACATTTTTTTACACTAACATTTCAAGTTTTATTAATCAGTCATAAGAGTGAAAAACAAAGCAGTCATCCTTTTCCATAAAATAATTCCAGTGTTAACATTTTTAACATTTAATATTTTAATGAACCTCTAGCATGCTGATGAAATGATCTGTCAAACAGCTTTCAAAAATATTAATGCAAAAACAGTATAAAATTGGAAACTAAAAACTGCCTAATCCTAAAATAATTATTTATTTATTTAATCTATCTAATACCAAAACCATGGGAAGAATTATGATTCTCTTTTACTTCTACGTTTTTTGTTTGTTTGTTTGTTTTTAAGACAAACTGTTGATAAACTTGCAGAGAAAAGTGGAATATCAAAATTTTCTCACTGAGATTGGGAATGGTCAATATTCCATGTATTTCTCTGTCATGGAGTCTGAAAGGCTAACAGAGAAATAGTTAAAGGAAAAACAGATGCAGCACAGTCCTGTGTCTGATTTAATGAAAGGATTTTATGAAAACCCTTTTTAAGGGCTTATAAATTAGCTCACAGGACTAACAGGAGGCTTTAAATATGCATAATCCATTTCTAATCACAGGTAGGCAAAGTTTGCAGTTATCCTTTAGCCACTTTCAAGAACAATCTCTCCTAATCGTGTGTATTAAATTGAATAAAAACCTACAAAGTGAAAATATATATATATAATTTCAAACATTAACAATAATCAAAATATTTACTTTAGAATCATCTTGCTGAAATAATATTCTCAGATTCCTATGAGGTGATTCCAATCAACATCTGTCCTTTCTCATTGAACAGAGATTGTCACTACCACAGCTGAAAATACAGACTATGCAAACATGCATGTAGTCACACAATTTTAAAACAGACTGCAATAAGCTTTCACCCTTGTTTTCTAAAACCATCTATGCAGTGACATTTGATGTATGCTCTGCAGTATATCATCAACTTCATTGCTTTTGTCCCTGTCTTAAGAAAAAGTAGCTCCCATTGCCTTCACACAAGAAACAGTCATGCAAAGCTGCAAAGAGAAGAGAGAAGGTGAACTGTATTTGCTGCCTAAATTTGCTGACAGCTGCTGGAGTTCTTTGATTACAAAGAGAAATCTGACCGCAAGCCAAACAATTATCCAAACTCTATTTCTGTACACTTTACTAGTCCAGAAGAACTGTACGTCACCCTTCTTATACACTAATTGCAAAAAATATTCTTAGCTTGTGGTGGTTTTACTCTGCTAGGCTACTAAACTCCACCACAATCGCTCTCTCACTCCCCCTCCTTAAAGACAAAGGGGAGAAAATATGTTAGAAAGGGCTCAAAGGTTGAGATAAGGACAGGGACATCACTCAACAATTATTGTCACAGGCAAAACAGACTCAGCATAGGGACATTAATATAATTTATTGCCTACGATTAATATAATTTACAGATTACAACAATGAGAACTAAAAGCAAACTAAAAACACCTTCCCATCCCTTTTCTACCTTCTCCCCCTGAGCAGAGCAGGGGAACAGGGAATGGGGGCTGCTATCAATCCATGACACTTCTCCTTCATGTCGCTCTTTCACTCTCTGCCCCTGCTCCCCGTGGGGTCCCTCCCACGGGATGCCGTCCTTCCCAAACTGAGCCTGTGGGGGCTGCCCACAGGCAGCAGCTCTCCAGGAACTGCTCCCACACGGCTCCGTCCCACGGGGTCCATCCATCCCCCAGGAGCAAACTGCTCCAGCACGGGTCCCCCACGGGTGGGCAGCAGCTCCCCCCAGACCCCTGCTCCTGCGTGGGCTCCTCTCCACGGGCTGCAGCTCCGGCCCGGGGCCTGGTCCTGCGGGGGCTCTCCATGGGCCGCAGCCTCCTCCAGGCCACATCCACCTGCTCCAGCGGGGGCTCCTCCACAGGCTGCAGCGTGGAGATCTGCGCCATGTGGGACCCAGGGGGACAGCCTGCTCCACCAGGGGCCTCTCCATGGGCCACAGGGGACTTTCTGATTGATCAGTGCCTGGAGCACCTCCTGCCCTCCTTCTGCACTGACTTGGGGGCTGCAGGGCTGGCTCTCATTCCTCACTATCCCAGCTGCTGTGGTGCAGCAGTTCTTCTCCCTTTCTTAAATATGCTCACAGAAAGGCGCAAACAACATCACTTGTTGGCTTGGCTCTGGCTAGCAGTTGGAGCAGCTGGAGCTGGCTCTGCTCTGACATGGGGCAGCTGCTGGCCTCTGCTCACAGAGGCCACCCCTGCAGCCCCAGTTCCCAAACCCTTGCCATGTAAACCCAATACAAAACTTTGTTGCCACTTTCATCATCTTCAGAAAACAAAAACAAAAACAAACAAACACTTCTAGGAAAAAGACCCTCAACATCCCAGACACTATGTTTGTTGCACTTCCTGAGTACTGAAGACTCCCACTGGGCTGTATGAGTTGGCAAAGTTCTAATACATAGTTATCAATTAAACTAAATCATTGCAATTTCTCTAGCAGCCATTTATTTCTTTCACAGCCTTTCACAGCCTTTCTTTCACAGCCATTGCATCATACCACTGGAAGCTCTGAAGATCTGAAATTTGTACTGTTACCTGTTGGCTCTAGCAGTACCTTATCCGTACTATGCTCAACTGTCTCCTTCTCTCTTTTGACTTTGTAAGTTATTAGACACACATTATGCTTCCCTAGTTTACAGGATTCGGCATAAAAGATATGGTTGTTCAAAGTGATGCTCACAAAATAAAAAGAGAAAAGAACTGATGTAACAGCAAGCACATGTACTCTGCAGGCCTCAACTGACAATTACTGCTATAACTATTATAAATAATAGTTTATGGCCTTTAAGAGTGGTGAGGAGGGAAAAGAGAAGAAACCACTTAAAAGTTCCCCACTAATACAAAACATCTTCAAGTAGCAGGTAAAAATATATCAGAAGTCATGCTGATGCCTTTTATACAACAACAAAAATGCTGTTTTTATTTAATGAGAAGTTCAGGTAACCTAGATGCATATGACAGGTGAAGAACAATTACTTCAAAACTGATGAACCAAGTTCTTACAGGAATGTTCTTGGTGTCCATTAATTAAGACTTATCCTTTGTCCAATTTTAAATTAGCTGTTTCTCTTTTCAAATTAAAGTATGCTGATATCTTATTAATGGCACATATTAATTGGACTGCTCTAAACATAGAGCAAGAAGATGAAGCTTAGGTGAAGGGATACCAAAGATAGCAAATTACTTGTCAAGTGTGGCCATTTTATGCTACACTTGCTATCAGCTTTTCTGTGCAATATGTCTGCATATAGTTAAAGAGTATATTTAAGAGGTCCCTAATGCATTATCCTGTGTATAGAGAGGAGATTATCCAATTCAGAATACTGTTCCCAGATTATTCCTTTAGTTCTGCGAATGTTCTTGTTCTTAGATTTTGAAACCCCTCCCCTAAATTCATGTGTTTTCTTTAACATTGCATTTGCCTAAATATCATCAAGAAACAATTTAGTAGAGTGTAGGTGAGACAATGATGATGTAATACTACCATACATAATTCAGCACAGAATTTTAAAGTACTCAATGGCCAAACTTTGCAACATCCAGTTCCAGAATTCAAAATTTAGTCAGTCCTTCAATAGAGTAATAAGATAATGGAAGTTATAACAACATGAATAATATTATTTTTTCTTATTAAACAGTGTGGTAAATAAGATATTCTACTCTAGATATTTTATAAAAAAGCAGATCTTACAGAAATGAACTCTGCAACAAAAAGAAAAGTATCTGAGCAAGAAAGCATAGTGATGTGGTGGATAAATTCAAAGACACTTTAATCTGACATATGAAGCAAAATTATCCCATGTGAGGGGCATGGCTAGGATGTAAAATTCAGACAATGTACAAAATGTCTGAAGTCTTAGGATAAAACACTTAAGGAAACAAAGAGTAGAATGAATGACTCTGCAATTGGCATTCAATTTTCTTATACCTACCAAAACAGAGAACATGTGGAAGGTCTTACTGACATTGAATTCAAATAAAATATTTTTTCACTAACTTCAACTGTGTAGGTACCATGGTGAGGGACGTAAAGAGACCAGTATACTGCAGTCAAAGGTAAAATTGGTATAGAGTGATAAGGAGAATAGAACTGATCTGAGTTTTCAAGAGATACACTAGTGGGGCCAACATCAAATTATTCATCATAAGTCCTATCTCAGTATCTGATAAATAATAGATAGGACATAACACAACAATCTGTGCTAACTTAAAAAGGCCATGGGCTGCCAGGTAGCACAACGGATTGGATTTCATACAGCCAAAAAGACATAAACAAGCCTTACTGTAGCTCCAGGTTTTCCAGTAAATCCGAAGTGCTTAAAGTCAACATCAATGTTACAGTAAGTCAGAATCTTGAAGAAGTCATTAATTAAAGGGATGGGATTATTTAAAAAGGATATTCTATCTGTAATTTCACACACAGTCCTCATGCAGCATTTCCAGTGTTCAATTTTAAGTCACTGCTTTGAATGCATTTTATGCCCAAACAAGATTTTTTTTTTCATTTAATGTGTTGCCCTCACAAACTATCTGTGTGTTACTTATTATTAGGAATTGTTGTATATAAATAGAATTCCAAGGCTACAGATAAAAGAATTTTACAAAGAATGTAATAGCTATAAGCTAAACACATTTCTTAGGCAGTTTATCCAAGAACAGAATAGCTAGTGTTTCACAAACAAATTAAATTCATTTTAATATTATTACTGGAAAAGGAGAGGAGAGAAAGGAGAGAAAAGAAAATAGATTGAAGAAAGAAAGGGAAAAAAATATATATATATCCAAGAAAGAACACATTTATTCTGAGGAAAGCTTTCAGTCGAATATTGAATCTGCGCTAAACAAAATTGTTACACAGGTCAAGTTCTATTTACAACACATAATAAAAAAATCAGTCAAAGAAGAAAAACCTTCCAGTGCACTTCTGTCCAATGTTCACTGGCCTAGGAGAAATAAAAGGCTGTTGTAAACCCTGTTTACAACACCAGTTAATGAGATATCTTCTGCTGCCTACAACTGCTTACACTGATAGGTCTGTAAATAAGCAAAACTGAAAAAAGAGAGTATCTCCATTGTAATTGCGAAAAAATTTGCCAATCTGGGTCATAAGGGTACAGCCAGTTGCGTTCATTTAATTTTCATTATCTTTGCATTACACAAGAATCACTATGAAACTAGAATCAAAACCAAATGATAATCGAGCTTTTTTGTTAGAGTTTAATTGGTACTTTTGTAATTTATTCATAAGAATCTTAAAACAAATAAGGAAATAATTCCAGCCCTGGTTCTCTTACTGTCTTTCACAATAAAATTTCAGAAGGAAAAACAAATAATAGATGCAGTTTGTTGGAACCTCATCTTTTTCACCCTCCTTTTCTCTCTATGTTAAAAACAACACAGAACTATCCATTATGCTGGAAGAGCAAGGAATATTGTCTTTAGAATATTTGTCTTTTGTTTTTATCATTAGCATGATTATTTTCATAAAGGAAGAGAAAGAGGAGGAAGTAAAGAGGAGGAGGTTATATGTTTTACACAGTAAAGTTTTTTTGTTTGTTTGTTTAATATAAATACACATTCTTAATAAAATTTTTAAAAAAGAGAATAAAAAGAAAACATATAGATTTTACCATTAAATTCAGAATTTTATTTTGTTTGTAATCAACTATTCTACAAGGCTTAGAGAATGAAGTAAGTCCAAGGTAGAAAAAAATACCCTAACTTGTATATCTATCCTGATGGGAAAGACATTTGCTTCCAGCCACTCTTCTCAAAGGAATATAAATATACAACCTTAATTTAATGTTACGAGATTACTGAGGCCACAGTGATGAACTATGTATCAAAAATAGAAATTAATTATGTTAGGAAGTTCTAAGAATATTTTAAGATTAATCATCCTCTTCATTCACCCAGTGAAGTCAATCTATGCAGCTTATGCTCCTTATGTTCCAAATGTGCAGTTTACACATCAAGAGGATAAACCAGCTGCTACAGTAGAGACAAGAACAAACATTGATTTCTATCAGTGTTTTCGGTAATTATGTTATATTCCAAGATTAGAAAAAGAGCAAGGATGTCATAGTTATGAAGACAGTAGTAACCAAGTCATTAGTGCAGACATCATTGGTTGCAATTTATTTTTCTCTTATTTCTATAAATGCTTTTTCATTATGTGATGTCTGTATTGAATCTCTAGAGCCTTTATAATATCGCTGTTAAACATAAACAGCCTTTTTCTAATTGCTATTATTAAAATTAACACAGCTTGTTTAATTTCTCTTAGAAGTAATGGGGACTAGGAAAACATTAATAAAAAGAACTCAGTTTGTGAAGCCACTTCCTAAAAGTGAACTACCTCATCAGAGCACTGATAGCTATAGCTCTATATTGAAGCAGACATTTTTTTAATTTTTTTTTTTATTTTTTCTGAATTAAGTTGCTGCTAAAACCTAAAACGTAGAGATAACATATGCTTGAAAAGGATCTGCAAATTGCTTGCAAAAGAACATAAGATGTTAAAAACAGACAACACTACCTTTTGAGATATATCTTTTCCATTAATGATAATTTTGTAAACCACATTCTAAACTATAGCTTCAGGGTTCTTGCTTCTTTGGAGATAAAAATGAGATACGCTAAACAAAGCAGAAGAGAAATAGCATAAAATACAAATATATTCTTGCACTTCTTATAAATGCCACACAATAAAACAAAATAATTGATAATGGAATATTGCAGATACTGATCAGATCCTCTTCAAAGAAGAAATAATTCCCAATTTAGTACAATGTTGAAGCCTGCCTACACAAGTTAGTTGAATGAAATAGAATTTAAATCAGAAGAACTGAAATAACTTTTATATACTTACACACACAAATCTACATCAATAATAACCAAACTCCAACAGAAATACTTTGAAACTGGATTAAACCAGTGCAAAATAAATCCACAGACACAAACAGGAGGAGTTAATTAGTAATTTCTCCTCTAAAGACAAAATCTTGAAGCATATTTTACATCCATATATCAGAATCCACAAGACATGCATGATCAGAATTGCTATTTGAACTAATTGCCAAATACAGTGATTTCAACACTATTTTTAACATAAGTAATTGCTTGGACTGCATGCAAGCTGACAGTTGTTAATGATTACATTATACAGATATTTTAAATAAATTACTTAAAACTTAAACAAGGATATGCCTAAGTGCATTTGTAATATTAACAAACAAATACTAATCTGTAACATTGGCAAAAAGAACCATGTAACTAACTATGATTCACAGTAAACTGGCTTCATTGCAAAGATTCTACTTATGAAGTGTTATGCATATTGTTTCTAATTTTCCATGTTTATTTTTGAAGTCATCTTATGTCTCCTGGCTAAGGAAGAACATAGTTGCTTCCACATTTAACATGTTTATAGAGCTGGCCTCAAAAGGACAGCTTTCCTGTTTGTAAGTAACAGAAGATCTCAAGTTATATGCAATGTCTCTCAAGAGAAATTATTCAATGCTAGAGTCCATTAAGTGTTTTTATGCTAAATGATCCTTAGGAGCTCATTTTCATTATAACAGGACAGGGTGCCATTCCAGGGACAACAGTGGCAGACGGAAATGACCTTCCCTGGAATGACAAGGGTAATAGGGTGCAATGGCTTTCAGCCTGAATATTTATAAAAATCTCAACCTTCCTTTTAAAAAGAGTATACTGTTTTATCTCAATGAAGAGGCACAGAAAAATCATGGACAAGTATAATAATCTGAAAAGCCTTGGTACCAAATTGTCTAGGGCCAAAGTTGTGGTATGGCAGTGTAAATTTTTTATTGTATCATCACTTTTATTTGTAAATTTAACAATACTGGATATTTAATTCATGTTTAAAAACATAAGTCTTGTGAGTGAAGCAAGTAGACACAGTGAGATGAAATCTAAAGATGAAGTCAAAGTGCACTTCAGAAAGCTCCCCTTGTTTAACTTGAAAGTAGTCTTTGGAGAGCATGCTTTCCCACAGAGTATTCCTAGGCATGGGCGCAAGCATTTAGCTGTACATAATTAAGCTATAGTTAATATATTAACTACATCAAAGAGTTCTTATATTCAAGAGTGCCCATTTTTATTATGCTAACATCCTATGGCTATCATGTTAGTAAAAACAGCAGTAGAAAAGAGGAAGGAGAGAGACCTTTAACATCAAAGGTCAGTGCTATCTTTTATCTTTCCATGAACACCCCTCTGCCAGGCTTTTTGCTCTCACACATGATGGGGCACAGCTCTAACCAGTGGAGTCAGACAGTTTGCCGTGTGTCTCATAGCTGCCATCACTTTCTGGGTCAATGAATTGTGTTCACCGTACTGAAGCAAGGATGTGCACAGAAATTAAACTAAATCACAAGATTTTCAAGATAGCAACATCTTAGCACATAGGTAACAGTTCAGCAAGGTCTTGCAAGACTGAAGAAAAGTATTCACATGGAAATATCTGACCTTATGCAGGGTAACCACAAACTAAAGTGCTGCTCTCCTAGATTTTGAGGAAAATAAAGTCACTTCATTTCAGAAGCAATGCTAACATATGCAGTTCATTTTCTTTTGATGACTTACAAACAAAGGAACAGTTCTCCTATGGCAGCGATCTAAATATCATGGCCTCCTCATATTCTCAAAATGTTCCTCATTCTAATCTCAACCTCAAAAAAACAAGTGCACTTAATTCGGGGTGCTAACACTCTGGATGATGGTTAGAATAGTGTTCACTTTACAGGAAGGGGAAATGCAGCAATGTGGCAAGATCAGCTTTAAAGAAAGCCTTGCTAAAAGACTCATTTCTCCTCTTTAGTCTGACCACATGGATGGTATCTCACAAATATGTGGCTATGGTTAATTTTGGAAGGAATGTTATTAAATGTTTTAGAGCATTTCAATTAAGAACATTTTGGCATAGACTAAAATAATAGAAAAAAGTTGTAAACTATATCATTATCCTTTACTTTACTGATTACTGCTGGACACACAAAACTGAGTGAGCAGCAGTTGATACCAAAACACATTTAAAATATTAGTCCTTGATAGTGTTTCTTTATGTTTTTCTATGAACACACAAAAGCCTTTGAATAATTAATATGTCCAACTTCAAGCATGTGAACAGACGTGCTGGCTGTGTTCATCCAGTCATGCCTAAGAGTGGGTATTAAAAAAGCCTGCTGAGTCTTTGGCATTTGTGATTGAGTTTTGCTTTACAGAGAACTGAAATTTTCTCTTAGCTTCACAGCTGGACAACAGTTTCACTCCTACAATCCTAGATAAGGATTTAGGCACACACCCTGATTACATTTAAAATATTGACACTGCGTTAAGATAATGAACAGTTCTCAGCATGATATGAAGCTGATTATTCAAACTATTATTAGTAAAGTTTGTATTTGAGAAATACGGGATAGTGAGCTCCATTAGTTAGCCATAGTACAAAAGCTTCAAATCACAAATATTCTTAAGTGAATACTGTACGTTTGTGCATGTTTCTTACATAAAGCTCTCAAACTTACCTTCACTTTCTGTTTTTTGGTTTGTTTTTGTTTTTTTGTTTGTTTGTTTGTTTTCCATGTAGAGAGTATTGTGATCAACATTATTTAGGCAATATATGTATATAAAGATGTTGTGACAGATTCTATAAGAAACAAAAAGATAAGTGTTATGAACACTCAAAAACTCATTGTAATGTTGTACGGTGTGTTCTTCTATGTATACCTCTTTTTAGTATATTTTTTTCTTATAGTACAATACAAAAAATTTACAAGTAAGTACTTGAAGAATCTTTGTTACCCTCTAGAAAAATTAGTGAGAAACACAGAAGTACCAGTTACTTTGTTTTGATCTATTAAAGAAAAAATAATAATAATAAAAAAGTTAAAGTTACTGAAAAAGACTAATTTTCCTCAAAAATAAACAGCTATCACATAATAGCTGAAATAGTACCTAAGATTCTTTAAATGAATACATAGTGTAGTAAGTATTGTCAGTAACTTCTCCACTTGTACTACTACTCCTTGTAATTTCAATCAGAAGGAGCATCATCTAAAATTTACACAAATTATAGATATAGATTGAAAATAAAAGCATGCATTACTCAGCAATATATTGAAAGGGTGCAGTTAATAGCTGTGTAAACGGATGTCTCAAAACCCATTTTTGTGTTTCATCTAATGTACTTCAATCAAATGATGCCCTAATTCATTCTGGAAGTTTTTCATTCTGCAAATGTAAAAAGAACACTGCTGAGAAACAAAAAGAATTAGCCTGCAGATCTTCTGAAGTGGAAAAAAATATTACTTGCTTTCACTAAGAAAAAGTAAATAAATCAATAATAGATGCAAGAATGATACTGTATTCATGGAGCATTTAAAGAGTTTTCCACAGTCCTGTGGTTAGAAATTTCAAAACATTAGTTTAGTGTAGCCAGGGTATGAATATTAAGCTTGCAAATCATTTTAATAGAAGATGAAATTATAATGCAACATAGTAGAACCTTTCATCTGTATTTCAAAGAAACCTCTTCTTAGTTAGTTTACCAATGAAAAATAGAGATGCTACTTATGCATCATCAAAATGCTTTCCAGAGAGCAGCATTCTAACTGAGAGGAGCAGAAATCACCCATCTAACTCAGATGCAGATTGATAAAGCAGAAGTAAAATGGGAAGACGAATATCATTCTTATTCTCTCTTCCACCAGTGCTTTTAAGAATTGCAGAAGCCTGAATAAATTAACTGAATATTAACCAGATCATTGATAATTTTACAATTACTAGCCATGACTTCATGTAAGGTAGCACTTTCATTTTCCTTTTGCTTTAAGAACATTTTTGTAGGCAGCCAGAGAAATATAAACATCTAGCAAATCCCTGGATACTTTCATTTTCTTTTATTTTAAACCAACTTTACCTGGAATTTCAGTTGATTTACTTCACCTGTCTGAAAGGTTTCCTTCAAGTTTCTTGATTAACTCCACCTAAAATCCTGATGCTCTATTTTCTGTAACAGGCAGCACACTAATTTAAGGGAGATGGAATCTGCAGTACTTTTATAAGTCACTATGTGAAAGGTCATTACAGTTCATGAGTGATTCATCTACTGTATCTACTTCAAGTTCAAAAACATGTTCTGTCCCTTACAACTTAAAACAGTGAAAAGGATAAAAGTACCCGTTTCCATAACGATGTATAGAATGATGTATAGAATAGTTCTGTTTTAAGGGACTTTCAAAGACCATCTAGTCCAACTCCCTGACCACATCACAGAATCATAGAACGGCTGAGGTTGGAAGGAACCTCTGAACATCATCTAGTCCAACTCCCCTGACAAGCAGGATCACCTAGAGCACATTGCACAGGATGGCATCCTGGCAGGTTTTGGTTTTGAGTATCTCCAGAGAAGGAGACTTCGAGACTAAACAAAAGTTAAAGCATGTTATTGAGGGCACTATCCAAATACCTCTTGAACACTGACAGACAACCAGCTCTCCAGGAAGTCTGTTCTAGTGTACCACCCTCACAGTAAATAAATATTTCCTTCCATCCATCTGGAACCTTCCGTGACACAGCTTTGTGCTGTTCCCACATGTCCTGTCCTTGGTTCCCAGGAATCAGAGGCTGGCACCTTCCTCTGCCCTTCCCCTCCTCAGGGAGTTGCAGAGAGACTTGAGACTCCTCTTGGACTCCTCCTGAATGGAAAACCCAAATGTCCTAAGCCTTTCTTTACAGACATTCAGGAGTTAAGAGAGCACATATAAGCTATTCAGAAATCTGAGTACACAAAGACCTGTTGAAGGAAGGTATTAATTCAGTTAATCACTATAGTTTGTGCAGATTAGGACAACTACACTTAATTTGGGAATTTAAATTTGGATTTCACAGGCTGGAACCAGCAACACCTGCTGAATCAGAGTTTGTCCAAATCAACAGGACTGACCTGAATAAATTACCACTTTATTTAGGTCTAAGGTAACAACAGAATCTGTATCATCAAAACCAACACAACCAACAAGCATCTTTGAGTGATTTGGCCTATTCACAGTTCACTTGCTACAATAAATCTGTATGACTACTAAAACCAGAGTGACAAAACTGTTCAAATGGCCAAGGAGCCCACATGAAGGCATTCCCCACCAGCTGCAAGGCCCTGCAGGCCACACCACCATGGCACTTGCTAAATAACAAATAAATATTTTCACACACAAACACTTTTCATTTTTTTCTCTAAAAAGAGATATAGCGTGTTCAGCGTTCCTACAGATATGCAACAAACGCTGTTTCAATTCTCTTACAAAATTGTATGACTTCTGTAAAACACAAATACATTTCTTAATGCTATTAAAAAAAATTTCTGGCATATGGCCCAGTCTTTGACCAACAAATAATATATGTTTGTTTCATCCACCGTTTGGGGCATGTTATTTTAGAGCAAAAGTAGTAAATATGAGGAGGCAGTTTTTAAAAATTGTATTCTCAAATCAGAGATTCTTCAGTCTGAAAGGACTCATTTAAAGATTTTTTTTTCCCTTAAGTATCAAATAATGTCTCAGAGTTAATTCCATCATAATAGAAAATTGATAAACCAGTCAAAAGAAATACATGGAGATGATGCTTTTCAGGTGCAAGCAGAAGCTATCCTCTTAACAAAATGGTAAATGAGAGATAATGAGGAAGAAGGAAGAAGGCCTCTCCATGCTCTCAGTTTCTCTTTACTATAACTTTTAAATACTAAAACATATCCCACTACCCACTCTCTAGTAATCTAATTGCCCAGTCCATCTCCTATCTCCTGCCTTAAGCAGGGCTCTGCAAGAGACCAGCTGCGGGCGGAAAAGGCATTTTCAGAATTGTGTTGGCAATTTTCATAAAATAGTACATCATTCTTAACAACAAAAAAAAAACTGAAATAAAACACACACACACAAACATCCTGAGATCACCACAGGAAGGGTTGATTCAATTTTCTTTAGATGACTTTTTGACCAGGTACTAAATCTTATGAGGAGAGACAATGTTCCATTCTGGGTAGTCGTGATCCCAAACATCACACTGGATACAGATGGTAGCTAATCAGAAAGCAACTTACATAAGAGACATCATTTCCAAACATTCACCAAAATGCCAGCATCCAAGGTATCGACCGCAGAACAGCAAATTGTCCATTTTCGCAGAACGCAGTAACCACAGATTCAAGAACTAATGGTATTATAACAATACAGTCGGACTATGCATGCCCAATGTTTGATGACTATGTAATCAAAAAGAATCTAAAGACAGACCTAGCACCAAAAATTCATATGGTGCATGTTTCAAATGCATGTCTATAGTTAACACAAATCTTACATTCTCCCCTTCTACTCTATTGCATACATAATCATTTGTGGGGATACCCCCATGCAGAAGTTTCATCACGCCTGCCTCCATGGTCATTTATAAACACCAGTGCACACGGATGTCAGGTATTAATACTGGGCAGCAGAATAGTCTTTATTTACTTGACAAAATACAGATACATTCAAACCTCAAAAAAAAAACAAAACATTTTTTTCTGAAAACACTCCCTACTTATTTACCTCTGTTTGTGGAATAAAACCAAATTTCAAAGCCTTGAAAGTCACCATGAAATGAATTCTAATCCTCTGCCACAGTATCAAATCCATTCATCTCTATTGAGAATGCGCAGGCTACTCCAAAGATAAAATATGTAATTTGTAAATTACAGCCATACAATTTCATGAACTCTATTCATAAAAAGTGGTTCAGAATAAATAATTAACAACTGAAATGAACAATTCAGTTTAGCTCAACAAGATATTACAGGCTTCCTATACAGATACTTTGGAACTGATTCTTGACCGAGATTTGACTAGATTTTAATAATGCTTTCTTCAGACTTAAAACATGGAGACTCTTTATAATTATGCACTTTTCTGTGCAGAAAATTTTGAGACTTTTCTATCACATTCCTCTGAAATTCCTCAAGGATTCTTTTGGGAACATGGACATACCAGCATTTTGAGGATGATGTAGAGAATCAGCAATATCACTATGACAGCTATTTCTATATGACACCTGGGACAGAAAGACAAGTTTTTTTTGTTTTTTTTGTTTTTTTTTTTTCCCCTCATCTCTAGCATGATGCCCTGCCACGCTGAAACAACAAAGAATCTATGGGGCTTCAGGTTGCTGAATTGGGCCCTGCTTAACGACAAAAGGGGAATTTTTTAACTGTGCTTTTTATTCACAGTTAATATGTGAATAAAATCCCACTACTTATATGAAGGAGGTGGTTCCATGCTCACTTTCCACTAGAAGCTAGAGGCGGGAGTAGCCCACTGGCCAGGGTTGCAAGCCTCCCTGGGTACAGCAGAGTGTTTCCACCACTTTCTCACACTGCTGAGGGACCTGCAGCAGTGACTCACAGTGCATTACCTGTAGTGGGGGGCACAGGAAGAAACTCCCTTTTACTTCATCTGCTCTAGAAACACAGCAGAGACCAACCGAAGTTATTTAGAATGCATCAAAAGCTTTAGTATTTTCCACCAAACTATTCTGCTCACAAGATAATATATACACAGTCATGATTTGACATACACACAGCCTTGTGCAATGACACTCAGAGGAAAGATCTGTCAGATTATTCTTCAAGATGCACAATTAACTCCAGCCTCTGATCTAGGCAAACTGTTTTCCCACACAATATTCATATTTAATTCGAAATGAAACTATCATTTTCACACAGTTCTATAAACACCCATCAAATTTAAGAAAAGTATCTACCTTTGTGTGACCTCTACAGAACACCTCAGCAACATCTATGCAAAAGAAGGCTACTTTCATGTTGCATAAGGCATTTGAGAGTCCCTACTGCTAGTAGGGAGATCCCCTGACTGCTAGTTTCCCCAACTGTATTATTGTGACTTTCTTTCATGTCTGAACATGGGCTCTAACCTTGCCCAACAAATCTGTCTACCTGAGCTTTAAGAAGTCCCTTGGTTTCTTTCATATCTGTCTCTAACAATTCTATCCATATAAAAATCTTTAGTCTTACTTTTACCAGTCACTCAACAAACAGAGCAATTTGAAAACTTTGTTTCCTAGCCTGAATGTTGACAATTAAGACTTTTTAAGATTTTTGTTCATCTTGCAACCTGCCTAAATTTTCAGAATAAGGTTATTCTTTCAGAATAAGGTCACTCGTTGGATCTTCTTAACCCATCTGAGGCACTGCACTATTTAAAATATATGCAGGGTAACAGATGTAGCCCTGCTCCATTTTTATTACCACCTACACTCATTGAAACTGCTGCAGTCAGCAGTTCTGCAAAGCGTCCCCATATACCCTGATCCTAGATCTGTGATTATGTAATTTTACTAACACCTCCTTCAGGATTGGAACCCCACTGAACTGGGCACTGTGCACACAGAAAGACATGATGGTTTTTCACTTTTACCTCCAAGCCTCTTCATAAAAATATTAAGTTAAATACTCCTTTCCTGACAAATATTCAGCTTGCTTCTTCAAGAGCAAGAAGATGAAAAAAGTATTGCACAGAACAAGATTATGCAAAAACAACGACATACTCTTCAGTCTTGCCCCTTCTAATTATTGTAAGCAGGTCATCAAATGAAGATTAAGTACATCCTGATATTCTTCACAAGCTTGCTTCCAAAGTGGAGAATAAGGCCACCTACAAACTGAACAAAGCCTAGGAACAAGCATCCTAGACCATTTAAATAGAAACATTTACAAAGTTGGAAATAAAATTTCAATGTTTCTGAGCTGGAAAAGAAAAGAAGGGATCTGTCAAAACTAGAAAAGGTAGCTGATGCCCAAGTCTAAATTTTCTGGAAGGGTAAATTTCAATTCCAAGGTATCTCTAATAAGAATAGCGTGCAGACACTTTTACTTTACTGCTGTAGTTACTCATTCCAACTGTGCTCCATGGTTTATGAAGCCTTCCTGCACAATATATGGTCATTAACAATAGGAAACACTGAACTATTTTTTTTTTATTCAGCATTAAAACAGGAATATCTATGAAGTATCTTTTAAAATCCATGGTTAGAAATACTATTTAAAAATGTCTTGAATATTTTGAATGAGTTTTTCAGCTTCTTCCAATTAAGAACTGAAGAACAAAGCATTATTAATAAAGTGTAAATTTAGAAATAAAATTCCATTTTCCTAGCAGATCTTAGCACAGGTAATGGTAATGTACACCAGTACTTAGAGAGGTAAAAACAAGAAAAGCTTTTCCAAATGTGATTTCTCTGACTGAAAATGAAGGTCTTGAATTAGCAATCGCTCTCATATTTTTGTCTCTTTTTCACACATGGATGAGCTGGAGAAGTGCATTTAGCTTCTAAATACATACAGGTCTTATTTCTAATTTTAAATCAAGTCTAACTTCAGACAGAAGAACAAACATTTCATCCCCTCTTTATTTCATGTAAGCTACATTTTGAAACTGTCTACATATGCCTACGTCATTAGTAGTGCTTCTGAAAACTTAATGAATTTTGAAATGCAATTTTTTGTTTTGTGTACTTGCAACTTTTTAATATATTACAAACCTAATTGAGTGTTTATTAAACTATTATCTTTTAGTCAAAAGTCATATGAGTTTACTTTCTACCCCATCCAAATCCATATAGAGCCAACCACAGTTGTTTTTTTGTTTGTTTGTTTTTCTTTTATACACGTAACATTAAAACATCAGTTTCAGCTCTGTTGGAAAACACATTGTCAGTTTGGCTGATGAACCTCTCTACAAGAGAATGCTAAGACTTATGAAACTTAAATTATAAAAACAAAACAAAACAAAATAAAACAGATCTTATTTTATTATACTCACAAAAACTATATATCTAATCATCCTATTTGTGACATACTCCTACACACATATCTTAAAGCCTTTATAGTTCTGTGAAGTGAGAACTTTGGATGTGACAGCTACGGTGACATTAACAAGTAGAAAGAACCCACTGTGCTACTTGAGTCAGAGTACTCTGTCTAATAACTTCAGGTAGAAATTGCAAAACACACTGAAAAAGATAAGAGTTCAAGACTGAAAATCAAAATTTTCTTTCATTGTAAGAGCAGTATTTGAAGGGTTGCTGTCAACTTTTTTTTTTTTTTTTTCTTTTTCCTTTTCCCTGGCAAATGCTGGATTCCAAGTCCTTCCCCAAAATAATCCTAAACGACATCCTCCAAACTTCTTGATAGAATTAAAGCCTGGCTTCAGCTTCTTGCTGATTCCTAAAGCCTCTTTCACAATAACAAACTTTCTCTCAGATTCTCAGATACTGAGATAGCTAAGTTTTTCAAGTCAATCAAACTGAAATTAAAAATACTATAAAAAAACCCTGCATTTTTCTCCTAAAATAAACTACAGAAGAAGAAATATATATATATATATGTGTGTGTGTATTGGTTACAATCAAAGCTATTATGAACAGATCATCCGATGTTAATATCAGTAGCTGACATATAATTACCAAAAAGATTTCCTATTCATTTGAATAAGATAACTGCTATGAAGATCCAAATCAGTATTCAGCTGCCCCTGTAGAATAAAACATTGCAACTTCCTTTCTTTTTCCTAGCACTATTTTATCTTTTTTTTACTATCAAAACTGATTATAGGAAATAATTCCATTCTCCTAAGTCAAGTACTGTTTTCTATTTTTTTATTTTAACTTTTTTTTCTTGGTATCTTTTTTTTTAACTTTGTATCATTTGCTTCTTTTTTTTTTTTTTTTTTGGTGTCCCTTTCTATAAGCTTGCTTTTTGATTTTTCAACTCAGTTCTATAGAGCTATTTTTTTTAATTTTTTTTTTTTTGTTAAAGAAATTCTATTCAGCCTCTACATTCAGCTATTCTGTTGGAAACAAAAACTTGATTGTAAGAGATCACTGCAAAAAAAACCAACAACCTATCCTTCAAAAATAAAACAAGATTAGAATAAAAATTACTGCTATTAATATTAAAACACATTTAATTAAAATAGAAATAGGAATAGGCATGGTTTGCTTCCTTTTGGGAAGGAGGTACAGCACTTGTTAGGGCAAGAGATAACAAATGTACTTGCAGATACTGAATTACTACCCCATGATCAGATCCTTCTCTCCTAAGAATAACTCTGTATACTTACCATTTAAACAGAAAACATACCCAGATTCTTTCCTCAAATACAGTTTGATGCAATCAGCACTACATAACTCACTGTTCTTTCAAATAAGCTTTCGATAAGCAGGACGACATCTGGCTCTGAAATCTTGGACAAGGTCAGAAACAGGTAAGAAAACCTAGGTTTTAGTTTCAGAAGTGAGTCAGAGAAGCTTCTTATCTTCCATTAAAAGTGAAACTGTTCATTTGTATTTACCTGGAACTCTGCCAAATCCCAATCAGAAAAAGAGTTTGAAGTTTATCAATTGTTGGCCAGAGGGGTAACTACATACACATCAGTTAATCTTATGGACTAGTACTGAATCAAGTAAAAACCTAAAACATAACAAGTAAATTTAAATTCATTGATCAGAGCTTCTTTTTTGCTTCTTTATTTGTAAAGGCTTCAGTAGAAAATTGAGCCACGGCTCAATTCTGAAACAACCACAGCTTATCTATTTAGCACTGGAAAAAGGTAAGAGTATGAATAGCAAGTAAGATTCAAGGTGGGTTAACACAAAATATATTTCTAAGTACATACTCTTGAACTAGTAGTATCATTGCTGTTGTCCACTTCTGATTATGCATTTCTTTCTGCAATGCTTTTCTGAGATTTCATTAGCAGATGTATTATCTGACAGCATTTTAAAGATTTGTACAAATGTTATTGAATAGGAATCATATCTTTGTTTCCAAATTAAACTAGTAAAATCTTTGAAGGAGAGTATTATGCACAAGGACTGTCTAAACTCATGCTTAGTATTCTGCTGAATAATGTTCAAGCACAATGCGAAGTTTGCAGTCCAATTCATATCGGGACTTCTTTTAAGACACTATTTCAGAGATAATGTGTTCCTTAAAGTCTCAACACACAAGGCTGAAATCCCTTGCCCCAAAAAACAAACCTAAACAAAAAAACTCACAAGCAGTTGAAAGGTGTAATTCAAAAAAATCAATAATTAAGCTTATGCAAATGTGTCAGTGTGAAGAGACTGCCAAATTAATGCAGACTGCTCTGGAGAGCAAGAACTCAGAAGGCCAACTACAATTTTCAAGGGAAAAAAAAAGTCCAGCCAAGTAAATAAGCTGTAATGTCTGGCATATATTTCTTGATACGTTATTTGGAGGTAATTGGGATAAAGTGGCTCTTAAAGTCAATGCACATCACTCAAGCAGTTACACAGCAGCTATTGTCCCCTTCCTTTTCCATGCAAATACTTCCCATACACTTGTAAGAAAAGGGTGCTCAGAACTGGGAGATAGTATGCATCTAGATGCAGCTATCCCTAAAGAGAAGGAAGAGAGCATCTGTTACACATACTAGGGTGAAGGAAAAATGAAATCATACATTTGTAAGGAAAAATTCCAAACATTTCTTTCTTTTCCTATGCAATTTTCTCATCATCACATCGATAACCACCTTTTCTGATTTACTGAATTCCATGCCTATTTCCTTACTATAAAGCAATGACTTCTTAGAATGCTAATTTGCCATCTCCATTACCCTGCTTTGAAATATTCCAATTATGACCTAAGAAACTCACACGTTTTCATTTACGAAAATGAAAATGCAAATTCTAACGTTATTGTACTTACCACACATTTAATGACTAAGCAACCACAACCCTAAGCAAACTAAGCTACCAGAATCAATTCTTAGGAACAGCTGAGGGAGCTGGGATTATTCAGTCTGGAAAAGAGGAGGCTCAGGGGCTACCTTATCACTCTCTACAGGTACCTTAAAGGAGGCTGTAGCAAGGTGGGGTTTGGTCTATTATCCCACGTGCCTCGTGACAGGACAAGGGGGAATGGGCTGAAGTTGCGTCAGGGGAGGTTTAGGTTAGATACTAGGAAGAATTTCTTTACTGAAAGGGATGTTAGGCATTGGAATAGGCTGCCCAGCGAAGTGGTTGAGTCACCATCCGTGGAGGTCTTTAAAAGATGTTTAGATTTAGAGCTTAGTGATATCGTTTAGGGGAGGACTTGTTAGCATTAGGTCAGAGGTTGGACTCAGTGATCTTGGAGGTCTCTTCCAACCTAGATGATTCTGTGATTCTGTGATAAGAGATACGTTCAAAAGGTTTTTTAAATACACATTTTTTCTACGGATAATAAGACAATAATCAGAGAGCTTCATACAGAGAAACTTCCCACTTATTGACATGCAAGATACCAAGTTAGATTTTTCCACATCGGAGTTCATTTCTCTTGTCAATGTTACAGCAACATTGATGAAAAAGATGTGTACATTTAATATCTTCTTGCTCCAATCCAGCCTTTTAAACAATACTGTTCAATAAAATCAGTTATACTTCTGCAAAACCAGGAACCTGCTTTTAAGTTAGTAACTTGATTTTGTTGAAAATAAAGAAGGAAAGAAGAACTATTGGCTGAACACATCTCTTTTGGATAGAAGCAATATGTAGCTAACATTAAGGTTCTCAGGGTCACTCAGTCTCTATTCAGTAAGCTTTCCTCTGTCAGTAACTCAGGTCACAAGCTTCAGATCAAAACTGAAGTAATTGCTTGACCAAAATCACAGGTTGCATTTGAAAAATATTTACATAAATCATAACACAAACAGAAATCCTAAAAAGAATTTCACATGACATGAAGAAAGGATTTCCAGAGTTCACTAAATGGACAGAAATTGACTGTAGCAAAAATCAACTGTTTGATGGGAGAGATAATTAATTTTTTATTTGGACAAACATTAATTTGAAATGACTTAAAAATATAAATTGTAATAATTATTGAAAAAAGTAAAGAATCACTTTTCCATTTTTCCTACAAAATCTATTTAAATTGAAGTTTATATAACCTTCTCAAAGCCCTGAATCAAATTAATAGGCCTATTATTATTTAAAAGACCAGAACCAAATAACAACAGAAATTTGAGTGCTTTATAAATTATCTCTTATTTACTCTACAAGAATAACTAACAGATGGTATGATAAAATATTATGAATGTATTTCCCTAATTTTGAATATTGCTATTATAATCTGGATCTGACACAAAGATACTTTATTCAGTATATTTTATTTGCTTTGTTCAGTTTTGGATCTGCCTCTGAACTTTTTGTCCTTAAACCAGTTTTATGCATACGTGCTTGCTACTTGCATCAAATGAAAAATAGTAGAAATCCTAAATATCTATGCACCCTGTCACAGTTGACCCATGCACTCAACATTGCATCCCATCCCTAAAGAGAACCAAAATTACAATAGTAGCACAAGCTGCTTATTTTATGTATTAAGTGAATACAGACACAAAGCAAGATGGTTTTTCAACAGCATTCATAGTCATACAACTCTTCAAAAACTTTTGATTCCCTAAAGAGGACTTAACTAATACTAAATGATTAAATATGCCTCATTTTGAAACATTAATACAAGCCAGAATTAGTTCTATAGCTAACTATAAACAACTAAAGCCATGATGTAGGGTGCAGTCAAAGGGTACTGCAAGCTGATGGAAAATGTAAGCAGGGTACTGTTCATTGGCAAAGAACCTAAATGAAATATGGAAAGTTAAATAAATGTTTTGGGAAAAAAATGCATATTATCTGTAATCTCTGTGGAGATAACCTTTATTACATCACATACTAGGTTTAAAGAGTTTGCTTCTGTAGATTAAATATAAACTTTTTTTTTTTTTTTTTTTATGGTCTTGTTTTACAGAACAGGGTCCAGAATTAGAATCTGTCTGATGGAGAATTATCATGAATAATGAAGTTCATATTCAGTTTTCCAACATATAGTACAACGAAAACCTCTATTGAACTGGCAACAACACAGTCATGCTCTGTCTTTATAACTCCGTAACCAAAGACTTCAGTTACTCAACTGTATTCTCAAAGTCTATCATTCAACTGTATATGAAGTCTCACATATCCCAACTTGCATTTTCTGTCAATTGTGTCAAATACCAAAATATTAGCAACAGCATATTAAGTGCCAGGTTTCAGTATTTACTTACTGGCAACATTACACATATTCCAGGAACTGTGAACCAAAAACACAGGCTTCCTGCAAACCTATATTTCCAAGCATTATTTATCTTGGAACCAACATACTGTCTTTAGATGCTAAGGAAATCAAAATGGTTAAGTACTAAATCAGAATTTAAAGACCAAGCAAAATGCCCAAAGAGATAAAGCTTACAGCATTTAACATATGTGTATTTTTTTGTTTTGAAACATGACATTTGAATTTTTACTCCTATGTAAGCTCACTTTTAGATCTAAGATATTTGAATATTATCATAAGATAACAGGTAAAGCAAAGAGTAATAAAAATGTAATACGTGCTATTTCTATCTTGCCATAAATGCAGGGCAACAGCACTGGCAATAGCACTCTCTCTAATCAATAATTCCACTGAAAAGTAATAAAAAATGATGATTCTGAGCTTCTTCAACCACACCTGGAAAAACAAATTATACAGCAAAAGACAAAAATAGTATTTCATTTCAGCTAATAACTAAGAAAAATTTTTCAACCTTTCAGAGACAATTTTGTCAAGGGGTCAGGTTTTTTTGTTTGTTTATTTCTTTGTTTGTTCATTTATGAGGAAAAAGGAACAACAGAAAATAGACAGGGATGGAGGCAAACAGGTATCCTAAAGACATACATTCAGAAAGCCAGAAGTTAGCCTAAAAAAGCCTCAAAATGAAAACATTAAGTTCACCGTTTTACTCGTAAAACTTGATCCAGCCATCACATGAATGAATAATTCTCCTCCAGCCAGCTCACTTAAACTCTGCTGCTTGCATATTCTTTCCATCAGGAGTGTTATTATAATTTCTTCCTATAGCTACCATAAAATTTCAGAAGTACTTTCTGTGTGATAATACTCTTAAACAAGATGTAAAAGTCTGATTTATTTCATTAATATTTTTAAAGATATTCATCAAAGGCCAAACTAAATCACAGGAACTTTTGCTTTAAATTCAACATGTATTTAAGAAATGACTCACCTTGCAAACTGCCTTTCAGAATAATTAACTAATGAATGAAAACCCACTCCATTTTGATCATTTTCTAGGATTCAGATATATGAATACTTGAAAAATAAAAAAGAGATAGCTGCAAACTGATTTGTCATATCTCGTAGAAATCTTCGTAGTGAGGAAAGAAAACAAATATAAATAGTTTCTCTCTGCCGAAAACATAAACATACTAAGCAAAGAGAACAGAAAGAGTAAATGGTAAAATATTCATACTTCAAATGCTGTACATATATAATATTTTATACACTTAACAATACATTATAATTCTCCAGAGAGGAGGTACCATAATTAGAAGGAATGAGATGATCTGACTAAAGCAATACACTATACAAAAACATATAAAGAGCAGCGCCCAGACCTCAACCTCGTAATGTTGAGCTATTGTGGTTCTCAGAATGTGTCAGGATAAACAGGAAGATTCAATCCAGCCCTAGTAAGAACCAACAAGTGTTTTTTTTGTGTGTTTTTTTTGTTTGTTTGTTTGTTTTAAAAAAAAGCAACAAAAAAATAGCTTGATAATGCTTTCTCTTTTGAAGCTATTCAACAATGTAACTTGAAAATGCTTTCTCTTTTGAAGCTCTACAACAATGTATCAAAAATACTTTCAGAAATTCTAAGCCTTCAGAAAACAAAACTATTCAGGAATAATACTGGAGGCCACACCAGCAAGAGCAGAAATAGAGGACACTTCAAGACACTTAACAAAAATGTGGATGGATGTATTTTCAACTAAGTTCTCAGTCAAGAACTGTCAAAAGTGACAGAGACTTTGACTTTCAGTAGATTTGCAAAAAAAATCCAACTAAGTCTACCTCAGGAATAAAAATAATAATAATAATAATAAAAAAATCCATGACAAATCAATTTCTGAGGATTTTTGTTAGGATTTTGACAAACTGTATCAAAACAACTAAAATACCACTGAATATCACTGCTTTAATTATTCCAGCAAACTCCTTTGGTGATTTTTTTATCTGGTATTTCCTAATTTCAAACACAACATTCTCAACATTAAAAAGAATGAAAGAGAAAGAGAGAGAGAAAGAGAGAGAAAAAGAAAGAGAGAAAGAATGAGAGAAAGAGAGAAAGAGAGAGAGAGAGACAGAGAGAGAAGATACTCAGTCTTGAGAAGTGGGCCCATGTGAACCTCATGAGGTTCAAGTCTAGATGCAGGGTGCTGCACCTGGGCTGAGCAATCCCAGACGTGAGTACAGACTAGAAGATCTCATTGAGAGTAGCCCTGCAGAGACGGACTTGGGGGTTCTGATGGATGAAAACCTCGACATGATCCAGCACTGTGTGCTTGCAGCCCAGAAGACCAACTGCATCCTGGGCTGCATCAACAGAGGAGTGGCCAGCAGGGAGAGGGAGGGGACTGTCCCCCTCATGAGGCCCCACCTGGAGTGCTGCATCCAGGTCTGAGGCCCCCAGCAGAAGAAGGATTTGGAGCACGGGTCCAGAGGAGGGCCACAAAGATGATCAAGGGGCTGGAACACCTCTCCTATGAAGATACGCTGAGAGAGCTGGGGATGTTCAGCCTGCAGAAGAGAAGGCTCCAGGGTAACCTCATCGCAGCCTTTCAATACTTAAAGGTGTCTTAAAGGATGGAGAAGGATTCTTTACTCAGGTAGATAATGATTGTACAAGGGGGAATAGTTTTATACTAAAAGAGTGTAGATTTAGATTAGAGGTTAGATGGAAATTTTTTCACTCAGAGGGTGGTGAGGCACTGGAACAGGCTGCCCAGAGAGGTTGTGGATGCCTCATCCCTGGAGGCCAGGCTGGATGAGGCCCTGGGCAACCTGATCTAGTGGGTGGTGTATCCCACCTATGGCAGGGGGGTTGGAACTAGATGATCCTTGAGGTCCCTTCCAACCCAGGCCATTCTATGATTCTATGATTTTTTAATTTAAACAGATACTTCACTTGTTCTACTACATTTTCTAGTCCTCTCCGTCCTCCTTCTGCCCTATTTGTCCTGAAGCAGGAGAAACAGACTTCTCACTCTTCTGTTTGTCCAAGGTATAAGAATATCTAGAAATTCAAACCAAAATACTAGACGTTTATCACAATCTAACAATTTCTGCACTTTCCCCTCTGTTCTGGTAATTGAAAAAGGCAGGCATAATCTTCAAGCACCCCAAATTTTAGAGTAGGTACAAATACAAATGGTAAACCATATATTTTTCCAGACTCTTCAGCAGTTCCTTGAGTTTACCTTACGCCTAAAATCTCTTCATATTTAGAACTATACAAGATGACTAACCCTGCAGCTATTCAGCAGCATCTCAACCTAGCTCAGAGCTGCACTCTCCCAGCTTCTTGAGGTGAATTACACACTGTTGAAGGAACATTCAGAGCAGGCATCTCCCTTGACAGTGTTTACCTACCTGAACAATATGCTGCTTGTTTTAGTACTGCCCCTCATGCCTGCCATCTCACACCTCACAGCTGCCAGCTAAGCTACGCTATGATAGTCATACAAAATAACCAAACAACCAAACACATGGGGAAGAAAAAATAAATCTAGCTCTATCTTAACATCCAGAAATGAAAATTAAGTAAAAATCTGACTGACTTCCACCCACCACAGTGTAAAACACATATACAAAGAATGCTTTAAAAAAATCTTCCTGAAATACCATGAGACCTTTTACCATTTTATGAAAGCCTCAATATAAAACACTTTGCTGCTAAAACTCATGGCTATTGGCAATTAGAAAAAGGTTTCTTAAAATAGCAAAAAAATAAAATATGTTTAAACCTAAAATAGCTTTCATTAAATTCTGTTAAATCAAACCCAAAGCATTTCAGTAGAACATGCAAGTTTACAATATATTTGTAATGAAAGATATTTCAATTATATCTTTATATATTTTTCTGCCTAAACAATACCTGAACATTATAATACTATATTGTGCACTGCATTAAGTATCGATATATTTTAGAAATACAAACTTGAAGGAGGGGGAAATCCAGTAGGAAACTTGATTATTGCTCACATCCACTAAACTTTAACCAGTGATAATTTCCTTCAGTTCTCAACTAATCAGATATTATTAGCAAAGTATTTAATTCATATTCTTATCCATTTATATTTTTCCCTGTGGCTAGTCATAGAATTTTTGCATAACTGAGGTATCTTGCATAGGGTAATACACAAGATAATGTATGACAGAAGACAGTTAAAAATCTAGAAAAACGTAGACATTGTCATTTAAAAACTACTCTTAAATAACCATGACTTTTCTGTTATGTGTGGCTCAGACTGATAAGCTTCCTCAGAACTCTTAAAATCGTCAGAAACAGTGCCATTGGAGAAGTATCTGGGCAACCAACTTTTAGCTTGAGCTTTATTAAATTTCTTGTCTGGTTGCTCTGACATCAGCTAGTTGGGAAGAACATGACCCTGATTAAGCCACTGGAAAAACAAAACAAAACAAAACAAAACAAAACCTGTCAACATTTTTGTGATTCAGTTCCTATAAGTAGCAGTTTGTCAGAGCTGATTAAAAGGACAACTCAGAAAAAGGCGTGGCATGGAATGCTTAATTAGGCGGTCTAAAAACCAAATTACTCTGTCTCTCACACAGTACTATGAATAGTCTCATAGCTAAATTTTCAAAGCAACGGCGAGCCAGATGATATTTTTTCTAATGAGTCAGAGCTAACATCAAAAATAAAAATACACCTAAATATATAGAGCGTGAAAAAAAAAAAAATATCCCAACAATTCAAACTGTGTTTTGGCTAAAAATACCATTCCATTGTAATCTATGTTTCTGTGAAAAAAAAAAAAAAAAAAAAAGACATTTTGCAGATGGTAACATAGTGTTTGCAACTAACGGTGGTAATCACTGCAGAGGAGTTATCAGAGAGAAAAACCTTTAACTCCTGTCATTACTACTAAATGTGAGAACCCGAGAACCCACTACAGAGCCTAAAACTGAAACTCCAGTTCCTGTTGAAACAAGCATATGAATAAACAACCAGTGATTAGGATATAAATTTGAACATGTTGTCAAATCTCAGTCAGTGTTACACAATACATAAAGTATTAGATTTACAGGGAAGGTGTGAAAAAACTATAATCACTTTTCAATCCTATTCACTTTATGGGAGAAATATTATTGAAGTAGACAAAACACAGAATTAGATTAAATAAAAGAGAAATTAGATTAATATCTAATTAGATTAGATTAGATGGAAAATAAAGAAGAAAAAAAAAAAAAAAGTCTTCCTAGAGATCAAAATTCAAAAAAAGCATAAAAATACACATATTAACAGGCAGTTGTGAAAAGGAAAAGCAGACTTTGCAGGACATAACAGATGAAATACAAAATAGGCCCTGATTCTAGAAAGGGGCTTTGATGACTTGACTTATCAATAGAAGGAATCATAAGTAGAAGAAGGACCATGACATAGGGATAAAGATTTGCAATTAGAAGAAAACTTGTAAATCATGTGAAATTAACTAAAAGAAAATTTACAGAGAATACAAGAGCATTTAGGAAAACATGGAAGAAAATGTATTCTAATAATATAGGTATTTTCAGTCAGTATACCGAATGAGAAATAATATACACTATTTATATCAAATCTACTTCCCCTTTTATGAAACAAAGAAAAAAAAAAAAAAAGATAGGGCAGCCATTGATGGAGTAGATCTTTCTTCTGCTCTCCAGCTGAAGGTATATATGGTCTCCACCAGAAAAGACTGATAATTTCCAGAATATGAACTGAACAGAATGTGTGCTGTTGCAGACCACAAAAAACAGCCGTACTATAAAATGGCAAATTGTTCGACTTGAGAGGGGAAATATACCAAAAGACAAGATAAAGAAAGCTGAGAGGAGAAATCACAAGACACGGCATACTGACAAGGATTCAAAAAAGACTGACACAGTTATGAAAGAATACGACAAAATTACAGAAAAAAAGAATTAATTGGGAAAGACAAGAACAAACACAGGATAATAGGAAAGTAATGACTAATGTAAATATGAAAGTGACTGAAGGAAGGACAGCTGAAAAATGACTTTGAACAGCTCTTCATCAGAGACTGATGTTTGAGAAAACTATATATTAAGATAAATGAAGTATCTCCGTTTGCATCTGAGACAAACACATCTGAGACTGGTAAAAAAGAATCACCTTAAAAGAAAAAGGGAAAGAGGGAAAGGGGGAAGGGGTGAAAGGGCGAAAGGTGGAAAGGGGGAGAGGGGAAAAGAGGGAAAGGAGGTAAGAAGATTTCTACATAGGAGAAAACAGTGATGGAACAAAACAATCCATCATTGTAAAATAATGATGTAAAGCAACAATGATAATTTAGAGATGGATAGGAAATATGACTTGATGAACAACACAGAGTGGAAAGGGATATAAAGTCCCAAAACAACTCCCATAACTAGAATGCAAAGAATTATACATGGAGAACCTAAAGAAGCTCTGAGTATGTTAAAACAGAGAACAGTATTGTAAGTCACCATGGATGTTACCATACATGTCTGAACACAGACTAAAATGAAAGGTTTAGAAAATTTTGTTAGTTGAGGGATTACATGACAAAACAGATGGAGAGAGTAGATATGTTATAGAGACAAAAGTGATGTCCTTTCTCTTGAGCAGAAATAATAAATGAGCAGACTGAAATAAACATACCTGACAAAAAGGAGTATAAGCATAGCTTTGAAAGAGAAAGCACTATTCATTTAATCAGATCACCCACAAATTCAAGCAGACAGCAAGTGCCTATACTCGCAGAATTTTGAAACTGCAAAACCACCACAACTCTCTCGCTAAGAATATGCCTATTTTAAATGTAATTTGTTAAAACAGAACACAATAGAAATAATTCACATAAACTAAAATGTTTGCATTTTTTGTGGCACATGATATCCACCAGTGAAGAAATGAAAGGCATATTATATGCACCTACCAATATGGGAAACAGCATTGCCAAAAAATATTACCAAGTGAAGGCAAACCATAATATAATTTCCATAATTATTTCAAACACAACTGTATTTTTTTTTTTCAATGGAAAGCAGTACTACCTTGTTGTTTTCAAAATACAGTGATGCCTCTGGGAGTAGAGCCATATTTCTGTTTGTGATATCATTGAGAACAAGCTCTCCGTGCTAGTGATTAATGTACTGTGAGACCAAACTGACGCATGAGTTTCTTTCCAAAGCAACAGTTTGAAGCAGTGGTCCAGAAAGTCACCATAACCTGATTTTAAAACTCCATCCAGTTTCACTTCAGACATATATAGAAAAAAAATCAGACTTTTTATAATCTTAGTTTGTTCTGTCAAATTTCTTATCCAATGCCAGCTCATTCTGATACTATACACATGGAAGAATCCTAGTGTGCCTGAAAAAGTCAAAACACTAAGGTCTTTCCTAAATTAAATGCTATTATTGCATAACACACAGCTAAGGAAATAAATGTGCCAGCTCAGACAACCTGAAGAACTGTAAAACAAGCTGTATATATTTGAAAGATAAACTGACCTTTGTGTATATCCATTCGATGATTGCACTGGTTCAGTCACCTTTAAGAACACTGAGATCTGTCTTTACTACCATTTATATAAAACCTCACTGTGTGGTACAGCAATAATTTAAATGCTACATTGTCTTATAATTGCTGAAGTCTCATGTTTCACAGTAAATTTATCTCATTATCTATTTCTAAGTCCTTTCCAGCAACACAACAACAACAACAACAACAAAGTATGAAATCTTCATGATTAGAAACCAATGCAGTAGTTTGGGATGGTTAGAACAGAAAATCTTTAGAATTATATGGGTACTATGAGCTGCAGATCTAGCCTGATTGCTCCTTGAGGCTTTATTACAGTGCTCTGATACAAAGAAACACTCCTCTCCACAAAACAGAGGCTGAAAGATGTAATGAAATGAAGAAGTCACTTATTAAACATTACCTGCATCTTCGGTACTAACAAAGCTACTATAGAAAGCCTTCTGTATGTATACTCCCGATGTTGCAATGAAGTGGACAAAGGAAGGCAGTCATCCTGCCAGCACTTAGCAGTAATCATTCTGAAAGCACATGTTTGTTTTCCAGTGTTCAAGTGCTTCTGTTTACCAAAAGAAAGACTGGAAATCATCAGGATCTTCTTGGCAGGCAAGAAACTAAACTGTTGAATGAACAAAGCAGTGCCCTGTAAAACTGAACTACAACAAAATGAACAATTGCCTCATTACAAAACCAGAATACTTGCAAAAGATCTGCTAGTTCCAGTTCTGATACAAATCCAGCATAGCTACGAAGCATAGTCAGAATGTCTCACTAATTTAAGTTGTACTGTACGTGTGAAAAACAAACTGCTTTTAAATCAATAATCTTGCAAACTGGATTAATACTAAAGAAAAAATGTTAGTTATTTCACCTTCAATGAATCATACATGATACTGTTGTAACATATCTCAGTAAAGTTTAGACATTGACAAAATAAATTAAATATAGACTTAAAAGTAAAACTAAGTGAAATGAACCTGAACCTATTACTGTGCCCAAATACTCACATACTTGCCTCACGGTTTAAGACAGAAATCACTTAAAAGATATTCAGTGAAATGTCACTGTAATTAACATACTGATTTTAAAACTTGTGTTTCTTCTGACTCATTACATATTCTTCTTCCTTCCCAAATTTAACTGTTTTTTTCCTGTCACTGTTCAGTTTCATATATTGAAGAAATACAGCAGTTTTGCACTACTGAACTGAATTAACAGTTTTCTACCATCAAATAAGGGCTCTTTCTTTCTCTTCCCCTCCAAAATGCACCCTTACCTCTTCACTGTGTGTACCCGCTGTTTACCTTGGCCTAATTCTGATGTCCTTTGAAGCAGAAGGTAAGTCAACTGAACTCCACTAACCCATTCCAAAATATTTATATTTCTGGGATCATTACTTTGCTGCTTTAGTGAGTAATCCCAGCTTATGACTGTGAGGAACAGGACCTTGTCTAGGAGGGAATGGGACTGCCACCATGTTATGGTGCCTATTCAACTAGAGCTTTGCATACATGCAACCGCATGGTAAGGCTGTAATGGTACCAGATCATTTTCAGCAAAGCCCTATTTTCAATAACTTCAGCCTAATTCTAAAAATATTTCAGAATAATGTTGAAATTAAAAAGGAATGTCATTTTCCTCTTTTTCTAAGGAAAAATAATAACCTTAATCTCTACCTTAAAAAAAGATTTTAATCAAACCTTTAAGGAGGACCCTCAAATAACTAAGGAGTTGCTGATGTCATTGTGAGGCCACTACTGATAATCTCTGAATGATCATGGTGACTGGGAGAGGGGCCAAAAGACTGGAGGAAAGCAAACATCACTTCTATCTTCAGGAAGCAAAAGATGGATGAGCCTGGGTACTAAAAGACAGTCAGCCTCACCGTAATCCCTGGAAAGGTGATTAGCAGCAGCTAATGCTGGGGACCATTTCTAGGCAAGTGAACGACTAGACAATGATGATGAGTAGTCAGCATGTCTTTGCCATGGGGAAGCCATGCTTGACCAACCTGATGAGCTTCTATAGTGAAGTGACTGGAGACAAGGGGTGGATAGTGGATATTGTCTACCTTTACTTCAGTAAAACTTTTGACACAGTGTCCAGTAGAGAAGCTGATGAAGGATGGGTGGATCAGCAGACAGTGAGTTGGACTGAAATCTGGCTTAACAGTTAGGCTATTGAAACAGGCACTATTAAATATCTTAAATATTTAGATTACTATAGATTACTTGCCATCAATATGGTGGTTGTTTCAGTCTTATACATTTACGCAATCAAACTGAACAGAGGTAAGAAATGAGACAGCTCAATCCTAGCCTAAAGGGCTGCTAATTACACATTTTTAAAGACTATTCTAAGAAGCATACATGTTTAAATACTCATAGTACTTTTATTGTAAAACTACCTGTAAAAATGCCAAGATTCTTGCTATAATTTCTTCAGTATAAGCTTTTTCCAAAACACAAAAAAAGTCTTGTTAATTGCAAAGTGCATGAAAACAGAGTAAGGTGAGAAGCAGGATATTTCAGTTTAGCACATAGTAAACATATCACTGATCTATATTAAAACCAGCTGCTTTATACAGCTAGTATTTACAATTTTTGACACTACATGTTGTTGCATTCTTCCTTTGCTCTTTAGTTATTTAAAGGCTTGTAATCTTGACTAATATATATCTATATATGTATATATATATATAAATCAACTGAAATTCATTAAGAGTACTGAACACTTGCATTTCCAAAAGCCTTTTTCATTTGAAAGAAAAGCCTGGAACGAAGCGTGTATAAAGATGGAAGATAAGACTACACAATAATTTAGAAGTCCTTTTCTGTATTGCATGTGGGGATTGATGCTGTTGTGCTGTGGACTAAAGGCCAATACAGCCACCTGGCTGCTGCCATGCCACTTGCCCAGTGGCATGCATTGCCAGAAAATACTAGTAAGCAATTTGGTTTTTTGCCCACCTCTTCTTTCTTTAGAATATAATTTCACAAAATTCTTCCATGTTTCACCTTGGAAATCATCAATGTGTAACCTCAGGATTAAGGCTATTTTCTGGGGAGGAAAGGAGGAAGGGTTGACAAAGAAAAGGTCATGCTAACTAAATAAAACATTATTTTATCATATCAAAATTCTTGAAAACTGTTCTTGCAATGTTGTAAGCAGCTCGCTCCACAAGTCAACAGATAATTGAAATCTGGAAGAAACTGAGTGAAAGGGATGTTGCTTTATGCTGTCCTCTTGGAAATTTAGCTGTATAAAACAGTCCTCCTAAAAGACAAAACATATTACGGAACACGTACAGTACTAAAGTTGCAAAGCCCATCACTCTAAAGTGTAGTTTTAGTGTGGATCACACGTATCAGTAAAATATGATCTTGGATATACATCTCTCCAAGAAGACTGATACTTCTTAAATGCACAACAACTACTTCAGTGGATAGTGAAAAACTATTCAATACTCATTTTTTCTCCACAGGGATTAATCACTGTGTATCATATACTGAATCAAAGCATAAAAAAACAAACAAACAAACTGAAGTAGTGAAAATATGTAAGAATTGAAACCAAATTTCTGTCTGGTATTTCTGCATTGCTATCTGTAAAAGGTCAGTCCAAAAACAACAGCTACAAACTATTCTAATGTATATGGAATATACATTAAAGCATCCAAAGGCCATGCCTCCCCCTGTTGCTGTTTCTCTCCTTCCCAAGGCAGGTGAAATGTAGCAACTCTCCATGGTGTCAGAGCAGTCCTTTGCTTCTTACCTCCAAGATCATCTGGTCCAACCATCACCCTACCACCAATATTACGCAATAAACCATGTCCCTAAGCACGACATCCAACCTTTCCTTAAATCCCCCCAGGGATGGTAATTCTATCAACCTGGACAACCTGCTCCAACACCTGATTACTCTTTCTGAGATGAAATGTCTCCTAATTTCCAACCTAAACCTCCCCTGGCACGACTTGAGGCCATTTCCTCTAGACCTATCACTAGTTATCTGCGAGAAGTGGCCAACCCCCAGCTCCCCACAACTTCCTTTCAGGTAGTTGTAGAGTGAAATAACGTCTCCCCTGAGCCTCCTTTTCTCCAGACTTCTCCCATTTTCCCCAGCCACTCCTCACTGGACTTGTGTTCCAGGCCAGGCCCTTCACCAGCTTCGTAGCCCTTCTCTGGACATACTCCAGGGACTTAATGTCTTTCTTGTACTGAGGTGCCCAAAACTGAACACAGTACTTGAGTTGCAGCCTCACCAGAGCAGAATACAAGGGCATGACCACCTCCCTGGTCCTGCTGGCTACACTAATCCTGATACAAGCCAGGATGCTGTTGGCCTTCTTGACCACCTGGGCACACTGCCGGCTCATGCTCAGGCGAGCACTGACCAACACCCCCAGATCCTTTTTCTCTGCACAGCTTTCCAGCCACTCTGCCCCAAGCCTTTAGCATTGCATAGGGTTGTTGTGACCAAAGTACAAGACCCAGCACTTAGCCATTTTAGATCCTTCTGCAGAGCTGTCTTACCCTCTGGCAGATCAATGCTCCCACCAAACTTAGTGTCATCTGCAGAGTTACAGAGGATGCACTCAATTCCCTTGTCCAGAACATTGGTATAGATATTAAAGAGAATTGGGCTCAACACTGAGCCCCAGTGGACACCACTTGTGGCTGACCTCCAACTGGATTTAACTCCATTCTCCACAACTCTTCAGGTCGGGCTACCCAGCAGTTTTTTACCCAGTGAAGTGTATGCCCATCCAAGATATGAACGGACAGTTTCTTCAGGAGAATACTGTGGAAAACATTTTGTTAAGATCTAGGTAGACAATATCCACAGCTTTTCCCTCATCCACAAACAGGTCACATTTTCATGAAAGGAGATCAAGCACAGCCTGCTTTTCATGAATCCATGCTGGCTGAGCCCGATCACCTCGTTGCCCTGTCTGTATGTGCTGGAGTACTGGCACTCAAGACAATCTGATCCATAACCTTCCCCAGCACCAAAGTCAGACTGTCAGGCCTGTAGGTCCCAGGGTCTATTTTCCTGTAGATGTGCATCATGTTTGCTAGCCTCATGTCAACTGGGATCTGCCCAGATAGCCAGGACTGATGATAAATGATGGAAAGTGGCTTGGTAAACATTTCTACTAGCTCCTTCAGTACCGTTGGGTGTATCCCATTTGGCCCCATAGATTTGTGTCCGTCTAAGTGTTGTATCTGGTTGCTAACCATTTACTTACCATTTACTCTTGGATTATAGGGGCCTCATTCTGCTCCCCACCCATACCTTCTAGGCCAGGGATCTTCTTCCTGGTTCCAAAAGCTTTTTGCTAAAACAAGGACTTAAACATCTAAACAATTTAAAAGTAATTTGATCAAAACTCTTTGCATGAAAGTAATGCACCAAAAAGAGCAAAACTCCCTAGATTCATTATATTAGAAAATATCAAACGATTAATTCTGCCTCTTAGGAGGGGAACATCTCTGCTCTCAAATCACTCACTATCTCACTCTCTCTGCTCTCAAATAATAATAAATCAACGTGTTGTAGGCTAATTTGAATTTCCAGAAGGACAGAATTATTAAATTTAATTCTGTAAATAATTTTTTCCCATAAAAAGCAGAATCATATACTTCACACTTTTGCTACCAGGTATAAGCATACACATATGATTTTCACATAATGAATTTAAGATGAGAAAACTATAAACCAAGAAACTACCTGTCTTATTCTGAAGTATATTAAACCTCAAAATCCCATAACAGCTTACAATAAATAAATATATACATAAATAAATTTAAAAAAAATAATGAACTTGTTTGAAAAGGTTGAACAATATTGCTCACGGCTTTATGTTCAACTGGAAACCTTTCCTGGTCTTACAATTCATATTACATGCCACCTATTTGCCATGTCTTTCCCCACCCACTTCTCCCTTTCTACATATAACTTCAAAGCTGTAAATATATATATATATATATATATATATATTTTTTTTTTCTCCTCCTGCTCCACACCTAGAGCTCGTCTCATCTCAGGAGCCTGCTTGTGTACTTCATGTTATTTACAGTGCTCATCACTGACTCCTGGAAGCACAGGATAACTTCTTGCAGAAGGAGAATGTATGTGACTGTGTGCTAATTAAGGCAGTAGATTCCATCCAGTATAGTAGAAATTCTATTGTTGACAGTAGATGAGGAGTGAGAGAATAGAGCCTAACAACAGTTACATAAAAATGAACATTATTCCCATTCTGAATATACATTTGAACAGATTGAGTGGTGTCATGGGAAACAGATAAAAACATGGGTGTTTGGATCAAGTACATTGAGTAAATAAAATATTAACTTATCAGCAATAAAATTATTAACAGCAATAAAAAAATCCAGGAATTTTAAATTTATCCTGAAAAAGACACTCCTTATTTCTTGTGTTTTAGGATTTTGACTCAGAAGAGGGTAAAGTAATATTACCAAGTGTTTTTCCATGTCACTTGCAATACAATTGGAGTAAAAGCAACATAGATGGTATGCAGAGAAATATATTACAGAAAAAATATTTTATGTTCAGTAAAAGTCATAAAGATTGAAACTTGCAGTCATTCATGTTTAATGGTATATTGTTTACACAATAACAAATAAGATTCTGAGAGGTAATCATTACAGAATCTATTCGGAAAATACTGCTGGGCTGTGCTGATGGTATGTATTTAAGAGGATTAAATTCCAGGCAGTTAGTAAGAAGGCACTGAAGAAGACACTCAGAGACTGCAGTTTTATATTTCATTTTCTGGAAGCAATTACAGTACTACTGATGGAGAGAGCATCAGTTTCAGATGCAGAAGCTCCAAATCATAATATGCATTTTTAGGTAAAACAAAAATAGATCAGACTGTCAGTTCTTAACAGTAAAGCTTCTTTGAAGTCCTCTCCAGAAACATTACATTAAACTGCAGCTTTAGAAAGTGACAGATAAGTTCACTGAGGAAAAAAAAAAAAAACTTTTAAAATTGTTCAAGGAAAAAGAAACACACAAAGTACTTTGAAAGGATGCCTCACTTTGGCCCATTAAGATAGAACTGGAAATGCCTGCAAGGTGTTATACCCCTTTTTAACATGCTAAGACCAAGAACAAAGACAGTAAGGTTTAAAGGCTACCAGAAGTGCTAAACCAGCAGCTCCCTGAGACATTTAAAGAACTTGTGTGATGATGACTTCCATTCATATAGCTGAACTTCAAAACCTGTCCAAACATTATACTTGTATTCTGAAAAACAAAACGACACCTCACAAATGTGGTTATCAAGACTAAGACCTCACAGAAGTGGTCTCACCACTTCTGAGAAGTTAATATTATCTAATCTTGCCCTGGGTCTATCATAGTTTTGGAGACAAATCACCACTACATATTTCTCATTAAAAAATACTGCATATCTGTGCAACTGCACCAGTATGCCTGGCAGCAAAGATTTGGTGGACTCGTCAGTGTCTTGTCCATAAGAACAATTTCTAAACCCAATGAGGCTCATGCTTTCATTATGGAAGGACCAGTACCTTTGCAGACATAAACCCTTGTAAACTGCAGTTTAGTATACCTAGCCATCCTGCCGCCATATGGGAAGAAATAAAAATATAAAATAAAAATAATAAAAAAGGAATATCAATGCCTTCTCCCCTCTGTCCTCAAACTGGCTGTGAAAGAAGGTGATAGAAGTTAAGCACTAAACATCATGACAATAAAGAATAAAAACTAGGTATCCTATTTTACAAAGGGCTCAAGTTCTTCCTCTATTTTTCCATACATCTGTTTCTATAATGTCCTATCACCATAAAAACTGGAATTTCCATGGCTTAGAGTTCCACAGTTAAAGTATGCAGTATGCTACCCTCCACTAATTTTCTTCTAGACAGAAGAAACCTATTCTTCTGTCTTGGTTTTGAACACAAGTCTATAAATGAGCAAGTATTCCACAAGCTGGTAAAAACTGACAAATACTTAGATACAGATTATCAGGATACCTCCAGAAAAAAATCAGTCTATCTCACAACCTTCTCTCCTCCAGCACTCCAGACATAGGGGATTGAACATACTCGAAAGAGAAAGACTATTTGAATTATGCTGCACATAAATCTAAAGCAAGAAGCAAACTTGACTGGAATCTGGCAACAGGATTAATTTACCATAAACCATGTGATGCAAACTACATTACTACATGCAAACTTCTTGATGCCATGTCTTCTGCATCTATGCTCTCTAATCTACTTTGCAAAGATTCATGTTTTTTTCATTATCCTGAAGTCTGTAGTAAGGGAAACCCATATAACAACTGATTTGAAGGGAACTGGAATGTCATTACTGTAATTTTGCAGTACATATAGTCTTTATTAATCTTTATTGCACCACCATTAATATAGTTTTGCACTGACCTGAACTATCAGATTCTCAAAGAATGGCAACTGTACAACTGTGTCAGAAGAGAACTCTACCTCATTTTAACCTGCAGTAATATTAAATAACAGGATTGCTTAATTATATTAAACAACGTTTTTATATTGTTTTTCTGTTAAATCTTCTTCATACAGATGAATTACCCAAACAAGACTTAAGTCACTAATATTCAAGAAATAGTATTTAAAATTTATGGAATTTTGATTTTCTGTCTGGCTGAAGTAATCACATTATTTAACCCAACTATGGAGCATTCAAACAAAGTCAAAAGCTGTAGTTGTTACTGTACCACTACCAATCAAAATGTCCAAAATCTATATCCTCGTTAATTTGGAAAGTCAATACAGACATATTACAGTGATATAATTTGAAGTGGGATGACCCTGAATATACAAGGGTTGCAAATGCTATTAACATAACAATTACAGGGGGATCTGTGAAAGACCATTAAAGGGGAAAGTAAAATACCATTCTTACAGCAGAAATAGATGCTTGCATCCAAGAATAAGAGCAGCTCACAAGCATTTACAACTTCTGAAAAGAAAAATGATATGTACATATCTAATACAGTAAATACAAAGACTATTTAAATACCATCCTCTCACACTCATAGTCCCAAATGAGGTCTGACCACTTCCTAGAGAGAAAAAACAGGCACTCCAAGTGCTGGGTTGATAACTGGGACAAAATAGAAAAGCAGCCAAAACAGAGAAACTTAAAAAGGAAGAAAAAAACCTCCCTTGTTGGTCTAAAAAAAAAAACTACTCACCTACAAAATCATTTAATCCATGAAACAACTGAAAATTGACACCCAGCAACCAACTGGTATTGGAAAGATCTAGTTCCTTTCAAGAAACTGCAGTAGCTACTTAATAAAAATAAATACATAAATGCTTACCACGGGAATATCCACTTGTACCCATTGTATGTACAAGAAAATTAAAATTTAAAGGCTCATGAAGATTAAAGCAACAGAGTAATTTCTGATATGGGAAGAGAACAGAAGAAATGAACTTAACATTTTAGGTTCCTAGCCTACTCTGTTTTACTGATTAAAATTAATATTGTATTGTCCTGAGCATGGGTGACCAGTGTTACATCACAGGCTACTCACCACAGCCGTACACAGGCCAGAAAAGGGCTGAAGTTCCTTGTTTAAAGAATACTGTATCTATGGCTGAGATAAAGCGGGTCAGAGAAAGAAATGGACCTCCTTCTAACCTGATTCCCTGAAGAAAGACAATGTTGGAGAGGAAGATATTGAGAGTCAGCAGGCTGAAAAGAATAAGGAGAACAAGATCAGAGAATTACAGCTAGGAGGCGTAGGTAACAACCTTTTTTCCTCAGGTTGTCTTCCAGACATCAAAGTCAAGAGTAATGCAGGAATTCAGGTTTTTCACTATCTGATTGCAAGCACTGTCTAGGGACCTTGCAGAACATTAACTTTCTAATTACCTTCCAAAGACACAGACTTCTGATGGATAGCAAGCTCCCACTGCAGGGGATCTTTTGCAGAAAAGTCATTGCGGTCACTCAATTTTTTCTCCCAAATAACAAAGAATAGTGCAAAATAGAGAAAAAATACTCCCCATTGCATCTCAACCTAATCCAATCCCAAAGGATACAAACATTAAAGAAAAAAAATAGCATGGCACAACATTTTAAATGGAAATAAATATATAGACAGAGAAGAAAACATACATGCCAGATGCTGTTATAATTGGCACTTCTATACAGAAAGGAATGTAATAGAATTAATTCTGGTTAGTCTTTGATCCTGCCAGTTTTACTTTTTTCCCCTCCAAATGCATAAATGATAAACTGGCTTATATCTGGTAATAACAACAACAAAATCATCACTTCAAAAATAAAATTAATATAAATCATTTGCATCAAATAATGGAAACTATTACTAACGCATTTTATACTTCAGTAATATTGTGTTATAGTTGATAATTTTTCACATTTAAAATAAATTCTATAGTCATTCACTTAACTTTTAGTGATAAAATTTGGTGCTAACTCTACTAATGCTTGTTAAAACAGAGCAATCCTCTGATGAACATAATAACAATAAAAGGGAAGTTATTTCAAGCAGGGAAATGCATAATAATAATTAAACCTCTACTTAAACATTTATAAGAATAAAAGCAAGGACGATTAGTGTTAGGATAGATGACACTGACATACTGCTCAGATAAATGCCATAGTCACAGCTCTAGTATAGCTTCTTATACAACAATGGCAGCAGATAAGATTACAATTGGAAAATAACAATCAAGGAAAAATAAAGTTTTGAAACAGACCAAGCAGCAATTCCTGTGATAATCACTACTATACTAAACATAACCTTTTACTTACCAAAGCAGAAATTAGAAAACACTTAACTTACTTTAGGGACAGAACAGGGAAACAGCTTGACAAATTCTGATGAAAGCTAGACAGATTTAGTAATAGTCTTTTCTATGGGGTTTTGCTGTCATACAAATATCCAGAGATTTTATATTTATGCTCTGTTCTTTCATCTGGGACAGTTAACTCATATTTTTATGAATGCTGAAAGCCAGCATGAAAGCTAAAATCATAAAACTAATTCCAAAAATCAATTCACATCTAAGTTTTGATTACATATTTCTAATATTATATTCTATATTTTCTAATATTCTATTTGATGCTATATTTCTAATAACATCATATAATTGTTATGTGCAATGATATTGCATATATTGTGATTGTATTGCTATAGTTGTGATGTCATTATATATTTTTTCTGCCTTAATGCTTGAACTGAAAGGCAAAAAAACAAAAACAAACAAACAAAAAAGAACCAACACACATATATCTTCTTTCATTTCTTCCCAAAATATTTGTCAATATTCATAATGCAGTGATTCGTATACAGATACAAGCACTAAATAAAGGATGTAGCATCTACCATTTAGGAATGTCTTCATTCCATTACAAAACCAATCTCAGTAAGTTCTGCTACTTATATTTTTAAAGGTCACCTCTAGTTATCTGAAAAAATGAGGATTATTACTAATTTGTTATTGTACCATGAGATGCAACAACACATTGAATTAAAATCACATCATATGCTAAGCAAAAAGACAAAGGGGGATCATACATGCGGTCCCTTTATGTCAACATCTATGTTTTACCATAATCCAAGCAGAAAAATGATATTACACTAGTTAAAATAAAAACTCTTACTCCTACACAAAAACTCAAGTGCTCCTAAACCTCCCATAAATATATGTATTTTTAATTAAAACAAAAAGTTAATTTAGTAACTCTCACTTTAAAATTTATTGCTAAGCTAATGTATCCAGAGCACAATTTAAGATTTGAATTGAGCTTGAAAAATTCTTGAAAAAATCATTTTTCATCTGCTGTGTACTACTAATCTGATTTGCTTCAGCTGGACTTGTAATCTGTATGATCTAATATCCCACTCTCTAGTACCAACCAAAACTGAAGGTGACAGAAAAATCCACAGGTCAGAACCTATTTTCATGAAATTAACAACAACAAAAAAAATCTCATTCAAGGAAATTACTAGTAGTTACTCACTGTGTTGCACTACTGTTATCAGAAAATAACACTAGAAACATTTCTGATTTAAGATCAAGGTAAGTGCTACTTAGTAAAAGACAAACTATTTTCCTCTTTCCATTCAAAATGTCTCCTCTAGTTCAAAATGTCTCCAGTTTTCAAGATGAAAATAATTTTGCACCACATTAATTACTTCTGTCATTTATTCAAACTGTCATGGAAAGTCATGGAATTTTGGAAAATGATGATCTGTTTTGGAGCTGTGTTTTCTGGCCAGACTTCATGGTTAGTATTTACTTGTTTGTGTGTTTCTGGCAGCACCCTTGTACTACTCAAGGATAGCCTACATCATCCAATGAGTGAAAGCACAAGGTGTAGATCACAAGAAATTTACCACGTGCAAGTACAAACTTTAAGTGAAAAAAAGTAACAGAGCAGTTAAAAAATCAATGAATCTTTAAAAAAAAAAATTATGAAAAAGTTCTTAAGATTTTAGGGCAAGAACAAAAAAAATCCATCCAGGAAGTAGCCTCAGCATATAATAAACTTTCTTCCTTCTTCTTCTTCTTTCACTCTTCTTAGTTTTTCTACACTTACAATTTAGGAAGAACACGAATTTGACATGTTTCACTCACTGTTACTGAATAATTATCTTGAAACATCATTAACTAAATTTAATGTGCCATATTCCTTATTTTTTTGTTGCTGTTTTTCCTGCAGTTTTGAGATACACATAGCATATTTAACAACACACAAGGAATCAGTAGTCACAAGACATAGCTGTAATACTGCCACTTAAAAAGTCATTGTTTTAGAACCTATGTATCTAAAAAAGTGTATATGGTTGACATATGGAGGTATTAAGATCATCATAATACACATCATAAAAGAAGTTCAAAAGAGAAATGTATCTCTTCCTAAGAAAACTCAAGACTAACTGTGGAAGCACCAATAGGAGTAGCAGCTGTTAAGAGAGAAAATCGAAAAGGTATGTTTCACAATCTTCAGGAAAGTTCAAAATTTAAAAATTGCTTCAGATAACAAGTTAATGGGCCAGGTTTAAAGGTACATCTTGAAGAACTTGCACAGTCAACTACTGGTACTGATAGTTTCAAATAGCTCCTTCTGTATCATATCCTTCTAGAAAAACTACCCAAGAGCCTTCTAGCTCATACCTTGTAGAAGGCTCCTAGACTGAGTTTCCTAACTCTTTTTTCCTCTGCTTTCAGGGCTTTAATATTTTCATTCCTAGGCGAGAAGCTAACACTGCTAATATTGGTGATCACTTACCCTCAAAAAACATAGCTACGTAGAAGTCTGTACCAACTAATTATGTACATGAGGAGGACCAGGAATATAGTCTTGGTGGAAAGACTTTAACACTAAGCTTTAGTCACCAGGTTTCTGGAAACATAGTTTTAGAATCAGAAACACAAAAAAGAATATGAGCATTTGACGAGTACAGACATTCCTGTTCAAAGTAGGCTTCTGCCAACTCAAGGCACAAGTTTGCCAAAACTACACTGTTAAACTCCCTAAACAATTCATCAAAAAAGCAAGCAGCTTAAGAAGAAAAAAAAAATCAAGCAGCAACACCTAACATCTCTGCCCCCTCCTGCATTAATATGCTGGAAGTTGCATAAACTGGAGTTGCTTCATAGAAGTCATAGTAAAATTTAAGTTCAAAATTCCTCTTCTAAAAGCAAAAAAAATCAAAACAGTAACAAGCAGTCTGAGTCAAGATAGGCACTACTTGAAAGAACAAGCAGTTGCTCACTTTTCCAATAGTTATTTTGGGGTCTAATTATCACAGTTTATCAGAACAGAACTCAGCCTAATGAAAGCTCAGAGAGGGATATGCCTGATCTTACTGTTTCCCAGGACTTTGGGTATCAAGTCAAGTGTCATTAAGAAAATAAATAAATAAATAATGAAAAAAAACACCTGATAAGAACAGAAAGGGATCATAGTTCCATGGCTGTGTTGGGGATACCTACTTCCGTAGACACAGACATAAACTCTACCTGTGCTTCTATGACTGGCTTGGCATTAAAACTAACATAAAATTCACATTGTTAAAACACATTGTTAACTCCCATTTCTCAGTCTCAGATACAAAACAGACGTATGCTAATGTGTGCCAAAATAAATGCCTCTGGACATGAACAATAATAAGACCCCAGACACCGGGTGCTTATGTTTTTCCACAGACGCAGGATGGTAAGTAGCAACACGCTTCTCAGTCTTCAGCATCTAACTTCTTTCAACATAAAATCTGGACCTGAGTTTTATTTGCTGAAAGTCAGAGTCAGTGTTTATTGTCAAGGTCCCTGAGAAAGGAATCAACAGCTGTGAAATATCTGTTGTTGATACAACCATTGTATAAAAACACAAGGCCAAGGATTTGGGGGAAAAAAAAAAAAAAAAAAAAAAACTTTTATTTTTAAGTCCTAGGCAGAAATCACCAGAACAAAATCTCTACAATGTGTAGAGATTGTTTATTTCTACAAAAATCTATGTTGCAATAAAGAAGAATATACTAGATTTTATACTGTATATACACAAGACAAACATCAAATTCACAACTAAGAAACAAATATAAACTTTTGGAGTTAACATTTGAAGTACAATTATGGCTTAAAAAGATGACAAGAATCCTACAATTGATTGTGTATTTGCTCCTTAACTCATATTTTTTCTTGAATCAGAACAAAAAAAAATTTAAATACTGACCTCTTATTACTCCCCATCATGATATCAGAACTAAATACTGTAGTTGGAAATTCACGTTGGGTTCTGATTGTTACATCCCCTGTACATTGTTCAGTGAACTGACCAGGAAACTTACTGTGTTCAGGTAAACACTTTGAACACAATGGAACAGCATGTGCTAACTGAAACTTTTGGATTAAAGTACAGTGACTTACAATTTTTCCATACAAATTTACTAACTTTGTATTTTAAATTGCACATTGTCTGGAAGCTACTGCACAAGTTCATAAAAGCCCACAGAAAACCAGTATTTGATTTAGTACCCAAAGACCAGTAACAAAGCACTAATTTATAAAGCTGACTTTTCTAGTACAAAAATCCAACTGTCATATTATATCTGCTGTTAAAAGATGAGTGCCATATGGATGATTCACACAATTAATACTGTGATTTCCTCAGTGATTCATGAAGGTTTAAAGGTCTTTAATTGATGCCTTTCCTGAATATACCCAAATAATGTAGGGGATTAGATAATTCTACTTCCCAGATTACAATGGATTTACAATTGATTTACAGACCATTGAGCACAGATAATTCCAGTTAAAAGCAAAGTGGTTCTGGTTGATTGGCATTTGTGAGGAAAAGCCCCCAAGCTTTTAAGAGTAAAATGTAAGCTTGAAACCTAACTGCACTAAAATCAATCTAAAATTTCAACAATGTACCTGCTTCCATCTCTATCTTAATAATCCTGAGGTTTTATAAATCATGAGTTAACCGTTCTCTCTCTTTCTTCTGCATGAAGATCCAAGTACTGGAAACTGGAGTTGCTTCATAGAAGTCATAGTAAAATTTAAGTTCAAAATTCCTCTTCTAAAAGCAAAAAAAAATCAAAACAGTAACAAGCAGTCTGAGTCAAGGTAGGCACTACTTGAAAGAACAAGCAGTTGCTCACTTTTCCAATAGTTGTTTGCGGGTCTAATTATCACTTACAGTTTATCAGAACAGAACTCCAGTGTCACAAACACTTGCAAACTTCCTAGTTCCAAAGTTTTTTATAGTAGTCATTTTTTATTTTCATATGTAAGTATTACTATTTCTCTTTGTCCATCTAATCAGTAAAGTGAGTAGACTAGAGATCAAAGATAACTTCACAAAATTGTACATATAAGTGACTACCTAAAATAATCTTTGTAACAGTTCTTCATAATTGTACAGGCTTTTTTTTTTTTTTTTTTTAATCAGATTAAGATATTTTCATTCATTTGCACAAAATATGATCTTTTTCTGACATTTCAGTTGGACTATCCAGATTCTTCGGCATCTGATATTGCTACTCCCTCTTGAAAGATGTGACTTCTTTCCTCTGTACTCAGTTGTGGTTTAGTAACAATAACTTACCGTTGTATTTTTCACTATTTAAAGCAGAGCACTCTATGGCATATTGGAATAAATCCGTGTTAATCAAGATTAGTATACATTCTAATGAATTAGTATTATATAGATGGTAATGTATATACATTTAACAATGCATAATACATTATATATATTTATATATATTATAACATATATAATAAAAGTATATAATATATGTATGTAGTATATATTAGTATACATACATGGAAGCCCTCTCCTCTCCAAGAAACTTTCTCTTGTCATCAGTTCTGCAAGTTTGCTACTTGTTAACAATTTTAATTCTGCCACAGGTGACAAGCCCTTACAACTACACAATAAAAACAATAAAAGCATAACCATTCTTTCATTTTTTTCTTAGAGATTTTAGTCTTATCTTGATCTCCTTGATAAATACCCAACTAGCAACAAACAATGGACAACAAACACAGATAACAATTGTGATATGTTACTTCAGTTAAGGTATCAAGAAACTCTCTGAAGAATGGTACGGGGGATATTACGGGATTAACTTACTTCCCTCTACAGTCAGTAGCAAAAGGTAAGTCACCATGATGTGAACATGCTGCAGAACGGGCATCTCTTTGCAGCTACACAGGATAACCTTTTTGTCTAAAGCCAGTGCTTGCAAATAAAACGTTTGTTTTATTTAAAACGTTTGGTTTATTTTAGATAAACCTAAAGGTTTATCTAGTAGTCTAATATTAAAAGCATATAGCTGCTCTGAGAGTGGAGTTACAGTGCCTCTGACCAAAGCACCAATGCCCTGAAATAGATGGTCTGCAACTTGTACAAGTAGCAAACCTGCTAACTGCTTTTTTTGCAGTTGTTTCTAATGGCAAGTTTCATCCCATGAAGACCTGAACCCCTCTCTCTCCTATAGGCATACAGTTCAAACGAAACCCCAGACCTTACATACTTCCCTTTTATGGCTACTAGATACTCATCACAGTTGCAACTGCTTCTCCAATGTGTAATGTCATATTCTACCCAACCTGATTATGTTGGCATTTATCAGAAGACAGAAAATATTCACCAAGCATCCACTTTTGTAAAGTTTTGTAAAGATTTGTAAAGTTTTGAGTAAACAACAATTACTATCATAGGATCAGACACACAGTATTGTAAAAATCAGTTGGCTAGTCTAGCTAGCAGGAATGAGAAAAGTCAGGGCAGGCAAATGTACTCACATCTTAAAAAGAATACGTTCTTATAGTTCCTGACCTACACCAGATCCCAGTAGAAAAATAGGATCGCAGGCTTAGAAACAACTTTATAGAAGTTGTTTATGCTCGTGTAAAAATTGAAAAATAGTTAACAGCCTCATCTAGGATATGCTTTACATTTCAAAACCAGCATCAAAAGACCATTTAAATATATTTTAAAATAAAACAAAATACTTGTTTTGCTGTGACAAATAAAACACCAACGGGCTAATTAAGTATGTTGTGTGTATGTTGAGCATCTTATCTCTGTTTTGTCTCTAACGCTGCTGAAAGAAATGATGAAATTCTCCAAATCATATCAAGAAACATACTCTGCTTCTTGCCATGGGAATTTCTGGATTTATTTGAGATTCCTTAACCACTAATCCACCTCTCTCAACCACAAATCCAACCCTCTAACCTCTCTATGAGCAACTGTGCAGACTACCACAAGTTGGAGCAAATGTGTTGAGTACATACAGTGGAAGACGTACTACCATTCACCCTGTACTTCTGTAGGCTACTTACATTGTTAAGAGCTGTCTACAGGCCATCAACAGTTTTCCCCTAAGTAACGGAGGGGACGAAGTACTCTCATTATTGTAGATAGGGTGTTTTAAAAGACTGTGCAAAATAGTACTTCATGTACAGCTGAATCCACTGAAATGTAGGCTGTATGGATATTAGCACTTCAATATTTTTCTCCAGGATCTGAGTTGCTGGTACACTCACTATAAGTACCTATGTACTTATTTGGGAAATCAAGTGCATAACTGATTGTTGTTGGCTTTGTTTTTCATTGTTGTTGTTTTAATCCTCCACTTCTCTAAATTAACTTGCTTTAAAGAACATGTTCCCCTAAAGCTTTTTGTCAATTCATCGAAGATTTGATAGGGGTACACTTTCATATGCTACAAATGCCAGTAAGTTGACGTGACAATCAGTAGTATTGCATTGTGCTGGTAAAATTAATAATATTCCAGATTTGAGAGGTCTGGCTGATAAGTTTAACCAAAAGAACATTCCTTTCAATTAAGAGCTAGCAGTCTGTGATTGTTTCCAAACCCCTCTTTCTGGGCTGATATAACACTGGTTGTACCACTCCTACAGGCCCCACCAGGAGCCATCTCTCCATATTGCCACATACTTACTCTCAGAGTTGTGGCAGTCAACAAGGGACTTCAGGAGTCTATCTCTCTCCAGGATAGGTGTTTGGCCTTGTGAACATATAAGGGATTTGCTGGAGCTTATCCCTCCCAAGGATGGATACTTGGTTTTGTTAATATTGGAATGATTGCTTCTCCTCACTTCTTTCTTTTTTTTTCTGAAACAGCATGAAGGTCTGGTCTCTGCAGTCACTGGGCAGAGAACAGGGGAGCAGAGGCAGAGATGCTGTCCAAATGCGCTTTCACTATGCTTACACTTAATAAAATGCAAAAGAAATGCAAACGTGTTCTCCCTTGAGGGAACAGCTTTTCAGGACTGCAAAGAATATCTGTTTCTCCTCTTTGAAATACTCTCATAAAAACTTGGTTTTGTACATCTAACTGAGGATGTGAAATGCAAGGAGGGAACTAATTTGAGACCATGCATGTACAGTTCTAATAGAGTTTTGCATATCCATGCTGAGGCAGCTGATCAGAAGCTAGCTCTGTGTCAGTGCATCTCCTGAAAATAAGCAGGGCATGAGGGTATTCGTTCAGGCCCAGAAAGCCCACGTATATGCATCTCCACAGGCAAGCTTAGCACAGGCAGCAACAAGGTGGAAGGTGCAGCTCCAGGCCTTGTAAACATTACATACAAGTATTATATGCAGTGCAATCCTTTATATTGAGGCAGGCAGTTATTTCACATGCAGCTGTATTATAAATCATTGTCTGTTTCTGTTGCCTAGGCTTTTCCTAGCAAATTTGTTTTGTTCTGAAGCTGATTTTCTAACTGAAAGGTCAAACAAAACCCTTACGTTTTTCTGCAGAAGCCCATACATTCCATCTTCTAAAAATTTGTCGGCATGTTTAAATCCACCACAAAGTGAGAGCTGGATTAGACCACTAGAGCATAACAATACCACACAGGTTTCTGTACTAATAGCTCCTTGTGAGCCTTAAACATGCTTAATAACTAACTAAATAAATAAGTAAGAATTCTCAGTGACTGTCCTTCTGGGAAAGATAACTAGTTACTTTGGCCAGTTACAAAATTACATTGTACAGCTCTCTGGTCAATTACAATACAAATGCTATCACGTGTATGTGTATGTTTACCAACAGTCACTGTTTGAATGTTCACCACTCTATATGCAATGAAAGAATATAAGATCCTGGATTTGGAAAGTTAGCATAACCCCATCTTATTTGGAGAATAATATTGATCTGTTACTGCAGTTAAGCTTTTTGGAAAGCAAATCTTGAAGACATTACACACTGCTCAGCAGAACATATGGAAGGAACAGTACAACTGAAGTATAAAATACATGAATACATATACAGAATTTCAAAAACAAATGTGTGTGCGCGTGCACACATATTCATGTATTGCATATGATTGGGCTGAATTGTTCTGTGTGTTTTCAACAGAAGTAGCATGCAATATCTGAGATGAATAGCATGTAACATCTGAGACATGTAACATGGGAGAAATAACTCTATTCTCTCTCTCTCCAACTCTCTGTCTCTCACATACAAGTAAATCTAAATCTACTTATACTTAGCTATATTAAAATTTCAAAGTTAAAAAAAACACCAAAGCAATATACTTTTAAAGGTCTATTATAATTCCAATCTAACTAATGCTAGCTCCATTTCTCGTAATTTCTATTTCAAACTGTCGTAGCCATGTGACTGTGATAATGCATAATTCTTCAAATAGTCCAACTATTATGTCATGTTTTTTTCCAAATTAGAACGAGGAACTTGGAGTCATAAAAAAAAAAATTGATAAACAGATGTAATGTAAATGTTAATAGCCCATGAAACTTACCTTTTTTTCTCCTAGCTTCTTTACCTTGATCTCTCACAGCTATAGGTTTCCAAGCTGACACACACATTGCACTGAGAAATACTCTTCTATTTTAAATTTAATACTTCTCAATTTCACTGAGTGACCTCTACTGAAAATATGAAAGAGGTTAAAAAAAATTTACATTCTGTTTTATTGTTTTATCTATATACTTATCTCAAAATTTAGTAGAACTGACCACAGCATGGTCAATGGCAATCTTTTTTTCTTCAACTTTCATTAAGAAAAAAAAAAGCTTCAATAAGATTTTTTTATTCTTTTTTATTTTTTTTTAATTTATTTTATTTTTTTATACCTAGCATGCACTATCACTAAGCTATCAAGGGGCACAGGCACCTACTGATTTAACTATTCTATTTTAGTATGTTACATCCTATTTCTTAGCAAACAGCATTTTTTTTCCTATTTTAGTCCTAAAAGTGCCTATTCACAGTGATACAGCAGCTGAGAAGCTTCCCAGCCTTGGCATGTCTAGTGGCTGCAGAACATTTAAAACAGAACAAAAATGTAATTCACTCATTCCAGTAAAAATTACCATTACATTTTTCACAAGAGCTCTGCCTGCCAAATGATTTTGAGATCAGTGGAAGCTCTGGGTTGTTTTACAAGTGACAAATCAAGAATAATAACTTTCAGGCATACCTGGTTTGACTGAAAGTTTTATTTTGGCACATGAACTATTTTTACACAAAGCTGAAATTAATTTCCAAATGCAAAGTCATTTGGGAACGTAAGAACTAAAACATCACAAATTTCAGATTTTGGAGCAGAGGAAGGTGTTTCTCCCACTAGGTCTATTACCTTACTGAAACAGTTCTGAGCTCACCCCAAAAAAGAAAACCACACCATTTTTGATGCTCCATAATCTGCGTATCCGTGGCTAAGCTGCTTGACTAAAAAAGCATACAAGCAGTTCTGACATGCTGAAGATATTTAGATACTCTTCAACTCCTTAGAGTATGCTATGCTCTGCTTTTGAATAATGTGGCAGGAAAGATTTTCTTAAGTTTCTCTATTATGGTAATCTTATTCACCATGTCAATCAGTTCCTGCAATTTAATTTTTCTATATGTGTTCAAAACATAACTGTCCCAATGACACAATCCTGTACAGAAATCATGAGCTATAGGTTATAAACTTTGCTTTATGTCGTGTGACTATCACCTAAGTTAAAATATGAAAACATTCCCCACTAAATGGTATTGAAACATAGGTTTATCGGTGTTTCAGGAAAAACGACAGCCTAGTCAGTCAACAATCACTGCAACTCCAACTGAAAGAGGAACAAGTATGCTACTCTGTTTCCCACATACACTTCAAACTGACCAAATTCAGACGTGCTTAAAATAGACACACATTTGACGAAAAAAATTTTCTTTCCAACTGCAGAACTGCATTTGATGAAAAATAAGTTCTTCCAACACCATTTATATGCCACTTCACAGAGGGTGAATCTTTCTGACCACTTCACAAATATATATCAATTCAGAAGTCACCAACTGCCAAAGTGCAAGCGGAAGGAAAACTCAGAGTAGTCTATGGCTGGGGAATGCTAGTGTGTCTATGCTCTCTGTGGCTCGCTGAGGTAGGCATTAGCCACTGTAGTAGTGCTAGCTCACCACTTTGTGAAGAACCTGGATAATGCAGAGGCTCCCCCAGGGAGACTGTCCCTTCACCTGACATGGCGTATCTCCCCAGTAGAGAAGTCTTCTTCAACCAAGGAACCACAAAGGCCATTGCTAAAAGGCCATGGAACACTTACATGATGTTACCTGAACCAACACTTACAGCAATTTAAAAACAAACAACATTTTTCCCCCAGAGGGAAGATCATTCCCTTTGCTATTTTTTCCATTTTCAGTACTTTCATAGACTTGCTGGGACTTCAGTCCCAGACAGAAATGTTAGTTTTGTTGCTCAGAGCAACAAAAGACTAAGAAATCCTTAATTTTTACATCACTGCAAATATTCATATTATGCTTATGAATACTCTGATGTAGAATCACAGAATGGCTGAGGTTGGAAGGGACCTCTGGAGATCAACCTAGTCCAACCCCTCTGCCAACCAGGTTCACCTAGCGCATTTTGCACAGGATGACATCCAGGCAGGTTTTGAATAACTCCAAAGAAGGAGACCCCACAACCTCTCTGGGCAGCCTGTTCCAATACTCTGTCACCCCCACGGCAAATAAATGTTTTCTCATATTCAGCTGGAACTTCCTGTGTTTCACTTTGTGTGTGCCCTTTGCCTCTTGTCCTGTAGCTGGGCACCACTGAAAAGAGTCCAGCCCCATTTTCTTGACACCTTATGTTCAGGTATTTCACAGAATGACAGAATCATCTAGGTTGGAAGAGACCTCCAAGATCACCTAGTTCAACCTCTGACATAACACTAACACTAACCTAACACTAGATCCGCCCTAGCAATTGCAGGTCATGACATCCATGATATGCACTGGGATTTCTTTCACATAACATAAAGGGAGCAGAAATTATGCATTTTAGCCACAAGTCCAACAATCTTGACAGAAAGCAATGACTATCCCCAGTTATCAAGTACCTAACTAAAATGTCCAGACTGCAGGACTGACTACTTTTCTATTGTACAGTGTGAGTACATGACTGTGTGTGTGTGAACACACAGTTAAAAAGACTCATTTCTTCGTATTGCATTACACTACAACCATTTTGTGCTCTAAATTTGCAGTAATGCAAATGCAATAAACCTAAGCTATGCAAGCTCCAAAGAGAACACCCTGTCAGTAGGAGAAACATTTAAAATGTCTGCTCTTTGGAAGGACAAAGTTTCAGTGAAGGAAAATAACTTTACTTTTCACAGAATCAAAGAAACATTATTGATTTCACATCCCTAATGCAGTATTACATTACAATAATCACAATTTTAACAGCATCAGAAAAATAGTTTTTACAATGGAAGACCATATGAATTGAAATGATTATACAAAAAAGTAAAGCTTAACTTGCAGTCCTCTTAAACATGCATGCTTTGGAAAGAAATCTTCTTCAGGTGTGGCTCAGTTCCAAAAGAAGACTCCAGAAAAAGCATTTGTGAGCTCACTATTTGAATCTTGCCTCACAGAATCTGTGCAAAATTTGCTCGGATGGTAGACAAAATGCTCTCCTAACTGGCAGTACTAGAAATTTGGATTTGCCTCAAACCCAAAATAGATGCTTTCCTTCTCAGGAATTATTATTTAAATGCCCAGTTATACACTCAGCAACATTTATGCCACCCACTTCAATGTACTGAATCAAGAAACTCTTTCTCCCAGCAAAGACAAGGACCTTAAAACCAGACTCATATTTATCCACCCTGATCTCCAGAGCTCTCTCCTAAGTTTTCAGGGCACACAGCAGTCTTCACACAAACAACATTCCGAGCAGACGTCGCTTTGGTATTACAGAGAGTGCTGGTGAGACCAGATCCAGTCCCCAGCTGCCTCACCAACACCTTTTAGCTTCTGTCCTGATCCAGATCAGTGAATAACAGCCAGTCATGACAGATATAACTGAGAGACTGCGTGATGCTCTAATTCTTGGCCAATATTTGCCCTTCCCAACTCTAGGATCAATGTCAAATGCCAACAACAATTCTGATGACACACAAAGCCAGAATGCTCCATAGATTAAAATAAAAAAGCTTTTATTTTAAAGACTACTTTAGTTAAAGCTATTCTTATGAATATAAGTACATTTCTTCCAAAACATGAATTCCTCATGTTTTATACAATGTAAAAGATTGCACTATTACAACGGTCTTATGATACAGTACCTCGATCCACCCCTCATTTTATTTTGAAAAACAAAAGCTGGGAGGGAGAGGGAGGAGCGTCCTATCCTCTGCTGCTCCTTTCTTTTTTCTTTGACTTTTTGCATTTTTCTCCCTAGAACAATAGCAACAATAGCAACAAAAATATTACCAAATATTCTTTCAAGCTTAAGTAGCTTATAATCTGCTATTTTGTGCGTTCCTTAATTTTAACCTGTCAGGACATAACTAATTAAGATTTTGCTACTTTTTAGTAGAGTACACTGCTGCCTCATTTTTTCTTGTCAACAGACCTGGTTTGTCTAGAATTTAAACTCTTTCTCCGTTTATTATTGCAGCCTACTCTATACCACATCTCTTCTGATCCCTCCTCACATGCGTTGAGTTGGACAGTATTAGCAGATCAAGGCTTAAAGGAGGAATATTTCCTCATTAGTGCTTCCAATCAATAACAAGATACCTTTGCCCCTGCTTTAAATCTCTCACCTCTCCTTCCTAATGCCACGCCACCTAACGATTTGAGCATTTCAAGAGACTGAAAGTAGGGAGATGGCATCAGTTAGTTCTTCCCCAAGCAGAGAACAAACCGCCTTTAATATGTGTCCTCTAAATTTTAGTTGAATACCATTTTATATCATTTTCCACCAAATTTATTATTAGGCTGTTGAAAAAAATATATTTTTCTATTTTTAAAGCATGCAGTCATAACCAAGTTTGCTAGATAACTATAGCAAGTATGAAATAGTAAATTTTTCATAAATGATGTGGTTAACAAGGCACAGCATACTCATTGACACATCTTTATAAAACGTGTAATTATATCCTGAACTGCGTGCCTTTACAACACAGTAACATATTAGAGTATAACTGTCAGTGGCACTTTTTAACAGCCTGTCAGCATCATTTACAACTTGGGTAAGATTTTACATTCAGAGGGATCTCCATTTTTATCAGATTTTATTCATCCTAAACTCTGTTTCCTGCTTTCTAGCTATCATAGCGTCCAAAGGCTTTAAGGTATATAACTTGGCAATAGACTAAACTATAATTTTTCCAAACACAATATTCCAAATACAAGCAACCACTTTGGGTGTGGCTTTTAGGACATGTCAAAATGTAAACACTCAGTTTAGACCTGTCACATAGAAGGTGTAATTCTTATGGGCAAAGCAGGAAGAAATTATTAAGGACAGTTCTGAAGACAGCCTGTCTTTGAATCCTCCCTTATATTCATTCTGCATCCCTTATATAATTAATAGCCACTCTAGAAAATCATAAGCCAGATCATGTGATGCAGATAAAGGCTTAAACATCTCTATTGCAATTCTGCCCTAATGACAATCAATATCCTCTTCCTGAGGAACTCCAAATATGTTTAGCCCTAATAAACAGCAGGACTTTATATCAACTGAAAACTAGAAATGGGTGGCAGAGAGTACACATCATAAAATGACATCAGTTAACAAATTCCAGAATAAATCTTTCTAGAGTGAGTTTATATCTAAACCACCTATTTATTAAATGCAGTACTCAAGAAATGAGAGCTAATTTTACAATATAAAGACTTTATTTGAAAATATTCAGGATCATGCTAATGCAAACAAGATTGATATATTACAGAAGATATTCCTCTGTGAATAACAAAAATGACCGACAGAATGTGTAACATTGTTAATTTTTCAAAATTCATTTTTTAAGTTTTAATATGTTAGACATCCCTAGCAAAACTATTATTAGATTCCACAACAAAAAGCATTAAAATATTTGTAATGTTTTTGCAACTTACCACAAAAACAGGTCTCATAACATAAGCTAATACCATGATTGCAGACAGATAAAGATTGTGCATCAGCACAGTGCAGTTAGACTGGTTATATCTAAGTTCTACTCATTGCAAATACAGAAACAAATGGAATTTGTATCCAGGCAGATATACGTACACACACACACATATATATACATATATGAAAACATACAGGATAAGACTAGTTCATGAAATTTAATATGGGGGGAAAATGGAAAAAGAATTGAAAGGATTTGCTTCTTGAATCAATCCAGATTACCAGATGATAGCTAAGGAGGGTGGAGAGAAGGAGGAAGAAGAAAAGAAAGTGGGATCCCACAAATATAGCAAGAAGGAATCAAAGTATCACATCAAGACCTTGCATAACTTTAGACATCTAATAGAAAGGTTAAGACAGATGTACAACAGGAGGAATAACACAGTGCCTCTACACAGAGGACAAGTAAAACTACACAGAACGCTATGAAAAAAATACAGAAAGAAACTGGACAGTATGTCTGGCAAGGAAAGCTACAGAAGATTTTCTTGTAAAAACATCTTTTTTCACAACTTAGTGATGTTGCAATACATGCGTCTCATGGTCCACACAGGACATGGGACTCTCAAGAGAATTACTAGAGAATTTCTTGTCCTCTGTACATGTTCTTGATAGCTAGGATTGAATACAGATGAAGATTTGTGGGGTTTATCTCATAAGAATACTGCACTATATAATGAGGGATAGATAGTTCAGCCTTGTTTCTGGTATAAGCTTGGGGGGAGGGTGAGGCAGGGGGAATGTGGATTGCACTGCAAAGTATTCTTAACTATCTTACAAAGGCCAGTAATTCAAACATTCTGGAACACCATTTAGTTGAAAAAATCAACTCAAAAATGTTTTTTTGAGGCCCAGGTGGTTTTTTTATTACTATTTAAATTGGTGTGAATACATTTCACGGAAAGGGACAGTTTAGTGTATATGTTATTGGACTTTAGCACAAACATTTGCTCTAAATAGTTGGAAAACTGTCTTCAGCATGAAGGAATATTTGTTTGGTTTAATACTATTTCCCTAGAAAATTCAGTGACTCAGAGCTAAAACACACTGGCTGACTACATGCGCTCTAAGCACATGTAACATTCTGTATTACATGACAGCAAATATTGACTTAGTATCGGGTCTGCACTTTACTTAATACTGCAGTCAGAGGCACAGGAAGCACATGGCAGACATCAGACACTCACACACTCTATTCAGAGAATGACTTGAAGCCAGCCCAAAACCGTAACAGAAGCAGCTTGCAAACCTACGAAACAATCACAGTGGTGCAAATTTGGATTTTCTTCTAATCTCTTAGATGTTATAAAATCAAATAAATAAAAAGTATGTAATTAAACCTGCAACAGCAAATACAGAAACTGAAAACAGTTTAGCAGAGGGATACTTCTGACAAGTATGACTGCACAGCCAGCTACCTGCTCAGAGACAGCAAAGTGCACCTACTTAAAAGGGAGTGTGTGTAAACACTTTTGTGCCGCACATAATACAAATGTACGACAGCATGAGTGTACAGATCTTCTTAACTGACTCCCTGCCTGCCTGACGTTATGCACAATTACCCACGGATGCCTGGAACTTCTGAACACCTGGCAGCTTCCTAACACCCCCAATTATATAGCTGTGTTATTTCACTGTCAAAGTTTTCACACCTAATTCTAGCAAATCTTCAACATTAGTTCCACCTTGATAAATACTTCACATGAAGAAGTATCATCTGGAGAAACAGTTAAGTGAGACAAACTTCATTTTAATCTTTGCTGCTGAATAAAATACAACTTTCATCAATTTCATAAATCTTGTCACTGAAGTGCCTCTGTGTTATTCTAGTTCTTGGCATTCTATTAAATTTTTGCACAGAGCTTTTAAAGCAAGTTAAACCTGACACATTTAACTCAAATTCTTGCGTGAGCCTTCAGGTTGTCTACTACCAATGCAGTTTGTACATTCAAATAATATGCAGGTCGTGCTTGCTGCTGTTAGTGGAAAAGCAGACTGATTCTTATTTAACATAAGAAACTGCTGACAGACAAATGCAGAGTGGCAGTGAAACAGATGAGTGACAGAAGACTGGATAGTTCAGAGATGTATCTGAAACTTATAACCTTCTTGGCAGTGGAAGAATTAGAGTATCAGTACTGTTCACCTTCCTTACTAAAATGTAAACCTGAAAAAAATATTTACGTGACAGTGCTGAATACACGCCAAGAGAAAAAGACATTGAGAACAAGGATGACAGAACTTGATCATGCTACTGTAACTGTGACTGCTCTGCAGATGAAACACAGTAACCTCAATGAAGACTTCTGTATTCAATGTGAAACTCTTCCAGAAGCCTTGGAAAGAGGCTCACCATACCCATATGACCAATCTGCTAACAGATAACTAATCATTCAGTCATGTAATGCTATTGCTATTCTTCCTGCTGCTGCTCCCTTCTGCCACTTTATAAGAATAACTGGTAATAAAAAAAAGCAGCAAGTAGACTGGGTCACTCAAGGGAGTCCAAACTGAAGATTACTAGTTGTAATATTGCTATCACATCTCTCCCTGACAATGCAACAGTTTGGCCCAGGGAGACTTTTTGAAAAAAGGGTGGTTTACTTACAAGGGTAGGCACTCAAATGACATTAGTATCACTGCACATGCACCACCTCTTCTCAAAATTGCATTAGGTGTGTTTCTACCCTCAAGCAAGATGGGAACCAAACTCAGATAGAAAACTCCCTTCAGAATTCAGTTACTTATCCAGGACAGAAGAAATATTCATTTTATTTCTACCTCATCTGACTTGTGCTTGCTCCAGGCAGGGGCACCAACATCCAAGGCTACAAAGCACACAAAAAGGGACAAAAAGATGGAGAACTGTATGAACATGCTATTGACCTAGCCAACTTCTAGTTCTGGAGCTGAAGTGGTATAAGCTGCCTCATTGAGGTTTTCTGGCTGCAATAGACATTTAAAATCAGAATTCAGCAGAGATCTTGAAAATAAGATCTCTGCCTTTAAACTGCAGAGGTAGCAGCCTTTTAACTTTCTCACATTTGAGGAAATTTAAACTGCTGCTTTAGGCAAGAGTGTAACATAAAATAAACATTTTAATTGACTACCTCATTAATTATATGAACATTAATTGGGATTATTTTGAACTTGCCACAGAAGTCAAAAATAAATCCTTAAAAAGAAGAGTAGAAAGGAAAGTGATAGTTATACTTTTTACATACATGTATTTTAGTATTCATATCCTCATTTTTTCCTCCTCTGTCTATCATACCTGTTTCCAAGTGCAGTAAAGGCGTATTAAGTACTTGAATCACTTGAAGTATCAATGTGTTTTATGCTTTCTACTAAGACCAAGGTACCTGATGGCATTAAGAGGAAAGTGTTGTTATAAATAACAATTTTCACCATTTGTAAAGATTGTTTTTTCTTCTTTGGAAGTCTATTCAATGGAAAATTCACATGAAAAATGTAAATACTTCTGCTTTGGGTAACTGCCTTCAAAAGAAGCTTGGCTTCTAGGGAACAATTTCTAAATCCCAAATATGGGAGCAAGTAAATATATATATATATGTGTGTGTGTGTGTGTATATATAATTGTCAAAATACAAAATGGCATAATCTTCACATAATCTTCACATAACATTAAAAACAGTGATAGAAATTATGTAAATCAATACTCAGAGTAAACAGTTATTGATGCACCTACTAAGAAGGACTTGCATACCACAAAAGTACTAGGATTATGCTGAGATCATACAAATTAGACATTACAGACAGGTTTGCTGATCATTGTAGTCCAAGTAATAATTGCCAAATTTAGCCCAATAGTGCAGCCTTAGAGCTTGAAAATAAACTTCTTGAGACAATCTCATTTCAGGGCAATTATAATTTAAGGAATATCCAGATTTGTCAGGATTTTTTCTCTCCCTAAGAAAAGTTTATCCAAACACACTTTTCCACAGATGACAGAAAACTTCTACATGCTATAGACTTGCTCAGCATTTGACATGAATATTCATCTTTCATAATTCTGCTAAAAATATTGTTTAAAAAAATGACAATCTGAAAAGATCTGAATGTGAGAAAAGTCTGTGCAAGAATGCCGAGAATTCTGCAGTGCTCATCCCAAGAAAGAACATATTCAAATAGTATAGATAAGCAAGATGTTCTACAAATGTGACATCAAATAACATCTTTCAAATTTAATATAATAGTATTTGTCTTGCCAAAAATGTAAGTGAGTCAGACTGTGCTAGCAGAAGAACTTCTTAATCAGTGTAATGTGCTGTTGTCATCTTAGCTTTCTGAAATAACAAGGTGACACAGAGAAGTTAGAGGAGACACTGTAGAAAATAATTAATCATTTTCTATATGGCAAAGAAGCTGGAATCTTTTTTCTCATATTTTTGGTCAGTAAGTTAAAAAAAAAAAAAATCCTTATGAAAAAGTCAGAGAAACAGTATGAGTGCCTTGACTTCAATGCAACTAAGAAGTTTAGACCTTCGACAAGTTTAGGCATCAACAGATACAGACATGTTGTAGATCACAGAATCACAGAAAGGTTTGGGTTGGAAGGGACCATAAAGCCCATCCAGTTCGAACACCCCCTGCCATGGGCAGGGACACCTCCTACCAGACCAGGTTGCCCAAAACCCCATCCAGCCTGGCCTTGAACACTTCCAGGGATGTAGTACCCACAGCTTCTCTGGGCAACCCGTGACAGGGCCTCATTGCCTTCACAGTAGAGAATTTCTTCTGAATACCTAATCTAAATCTACCCTCTTATAGTTTAAAGCCATTACTCCTTGGCCCATCACTACACTCCCTGATAAAGAATCCCTCTGCTCCTTTCTTGTAGGCCCTTTTAGGTACTGGAAGGATGCAATTAGGTACATCTTCCAACCCAAACCATTATATGATTCTAGGGTTACCACTTACTGGTTCAGCTACCAAAAAATCAGGGGGGACAATAATTCTCAAACATGCATTCTGAGACACAGAAGTGAATAAAAGTCTTAAAAATTGTACTGCTAAAAATCACAACTTTAAAAGGTATTGGTTCCTTAGGACAGTTCAGCATACAGATTTTTAAAACCTATAAATTATTTATCTTCAAGACTATTTAAAACAATAAAACCACACTTAGAGCTAAAAGGATGCACAAGCCTTTTCACTGATAGGCAATAACGTTTTAATTCGTTTTACTAATGCAGTGCAAAGTCATTATAAATTCATTTTATCGTTGCTACCCCTTTTGAAGAAAGACAACTAAAGCAAGCAATCCAGATGTACTGAATATGACAACTATTTACGTGAATGATCTATACCTAAACTACCATTGAGTAGTAACACAGAAACCGTTAACAACTTGAAAATACCTCAGGGTTATCTCTTCTAACTTATATTAACAGCAAACAGATGTCACGTCAGACAAGTGGAAGAGTCATTGTACAGTCCTCCATGGAAAAGTGTTAAAAGCAACTATTTTCTCCTTTGGTTATGCATGTTTTTAAAGGTTGCTGAGAGCATAGCTTAAAAGCAGGATGAAAATAGAACTCTAACCTTGTGAACGATCTTTAAGTATACCTCATGTGCAAGGAAATGGAAAAATGTATTTTCATCTTCTTGAACTTTTCTCAATAATGCCTCTCTTGAGACCTGACTCTAAAAGTTTTATCATTTCACAGTTCCAGCTTGGACATTGAGAGAATTCCAAAATGCAATAAAATAAATATGCAAATGTTTGAAGATACTGCTTTCTGAAGTGATGGTTTCAGCCATTTCAGCGTATTGTACTGTCATAACAAATGCTTACTTTCCTCTAACTTTTAAAGCATGATCTGCAGTGCAACTCAATAGAACTGAATGCGAACAGAAATTATTTTTATCACATATCTTCAAGATATAGAGACCTGAAGCCCTTCAGTTTTACACTGCCAGCAAGGATAGTCTGTTATGCTTCAATGGAAATAATTCCAGATTATTTAGCCTGTCAAATCCAAAATGTTTTTGAATGTTCAAAGCAAAATATAACATGGAAGTTCCTCACAAGACAAATGAAATGAGCAGACATTTAAGAGAACATATTTAGATAATACCATATGAATTTTCTATTCTACTGAAAGATGCAGTTGACTACAAAATAACCAATGGTCCATAAAAAACTTGGCTGGTGGTCTGAAGTCCTCCTGTCTAAAACATCATTGAAGTCTGGACATGTTTAGCAAATGTAACATATCGGAAATTAGAACACTTTCCTACATGAATGGACTCTTAGGTTATTCAAACCTATTCAGGCATCTAGCACTAAGCATCATCAGTCACTACCTACTAGCACTCAGCCAAAATTGCATCTGTGTTTACACTGGACCAGAATAACCATTCCTCAAATCTCTCAACTACATACCACTGCATTCTCCTTTGTATGGCCACGTCAGAGGCACATTGGGCAGCTCAAACCCACCTCATAAAGTCATGACATATTTATTACTGTGTTTTGGTGAACCACGTTGCACAAGATACTGCGTGGCCATCTGACATACCAGATCACAAAGAACGCATGGGGCCACATTGTGCTTCCTTTAGCTACACCAGGAGCTAGCTGAAGATAGCAGACACAACCACCACACGCTGCACTTATAACTTTTCTTTAAAGGATTATTAACCTGTGTACCATCTTGTATTTTATATTCACTTTAATATAGTTCTGTCCATTAAGATGTATTACTTCCATTCAAATTATATTTAGAGTATTTTGTTTTCTCATCATAAAGTCTTTTTCCAATGCCTTACTATTTTCTAAAACAACACTCCTTTGTGTTACGGTATTATATCAACAGTAAGTTTCAAAATACTCCAGTATCAAATCACATAAACTTTATTATACCAGACAGTCTCACTAATATGCTCCAGGCCACATTTTGCTTCTCCTTCTATTCCTTTTTTAAATTCTATTGAAGTGTCAATAAAATCAAATTAAGGACTTGCAAAATAAGTTTTATGAAAAAGTTGATGTCCCAAAATGTCAGTAGCAGCAGGGAAGGAGAAATGCACACAGTCATTTAACAAACATGCAAACAAATAGACATTCCATACTCTCAAATATGCCACTGTCAAATCTAGGACTTCAGCTTTATACAGACACATGGTTACAGAGTTACAAAGCTACCCTATCCATTCATTATCTGTTCTTTTGTGTATAAATTTAAAACATAGTATATAGTTATGCTATTAAAGCCTGTTTTATATGATACAAAACACATTCATAAGGATTAGGAATATGGATTAGGAAGGAGAATGAAGCTATATTCATCATACTACCCATTTGTAGGATTATAGTCATTTGTGACAAAATCTGTATTAGACTAGAGACAAGAAATCACGATCTGTCACCTTAACAAGGTCACTACATGCTATTGTACAGCAATGAATTCAGCACGTTTATGATACTGGGAAAATCCCCTAAAGAAAAATTTTACATTTAGCTACTAAAAGCACTTCTGCATGCAATACTGCGATTAAAAAATCTATTTTAACACAAGCAAGACACATTCAAATTACATCCAATCACTTTAAGTGCTTGACATAGCAACCTCACTGCTTTGAAATACACAAAAATGTTTGCTTTATATATACATGCTTTTAATTCAGTCCCAAATGTAAAATCATTTTAGAAAGAAAACTAATTCAGTAGCTCCCAGAATCAAATTTCACTGAACAATTTCAGAAGGATGTCCAATTAAGTACACTCACTTGTTTCCTTTCACTGTACTGACAGCAATTTAACAACATACCATGATAACTGGATCTAGTGTAGAGCTTAGAAGTAGAAAAACAAGCCTTGTCACAGATTTCTCCAAGAGGTTGGTAGCAAATGAACACTGCCAACAGGGAGCAAAACACCATATTGGCAGTTACCTCTACCCTTCCCTTCTATCAGCAGGTGGCAGAGCTGGAGAATCACTCCAGCCTGACACAGGACCATAACTATTAGTTTTATCGCATCCTTAACTCTGAATTCCTACTATACTATACTACATGTTCTTTCTATCACTCTTCTAGTCACATGGCCCTATTACTCTCCTACACTCATAAAGTGACATATAACTGGCATTCTTAATTATAATGGTAAGTGGCTTTTTTCTTTCTTTTTTTTTTTTTTAAACTTGAGTATGGATCTCCCCTAAAAGGTTCCAGATATTATAATATTCTATGTAGAAGTAAAAATAAATCACATCACTTATTGAAACACTTTTACATCTTCAAGTCAGACAACTGATGTTATTAGTCATATTATTTGATCACATTTCATTATATGGTCTTTTTTTGTAATACAGTTTATGCTGAAGGAAATTTTTTCATAAGAGGCAATCAGTAACAAAGGAGAGAAACCCCTTAATTTTTTTACTGTCCTTAGAAGTGCACAGTTTCACAGCAGAGTCTTCATTTCATTCTTCTGTTTCACCACACTCTGCAGAATGGTTACGACTACAGCTAGCGCAGACAGTACAGCTACTGCATTGTCTGTTTTTATTTCAGGAAACGATGCGTAACTCTATCCTACAGCAGATCTAACAGAAACAAAATTAACCACAGTAACTCTAAGCAACTAAACTACATTCAGTCAACAGAGGGTTTTTCATAGACTACTACATCCTTTTCAAAGTATTATAAAATATTAATTTGTTTGGACATATTTTTGTATACTGATGTTATCTTCAAATAAGAAAGTGATCTGAATGGACACACCAGCTTCCAAATAACTTTCAATTAACTTCCAAATAACTTCCAATTTACAAGAGGCTTAAAAACAAACAAACAAAAAAAAAACAATCAAACAAACAAACAAACAAAAACTTCCTTCAATAGGGTCAGCTCTTAAAACACCGGAGTGATAAACTTTCAAAAGTCTGAAGTACAAAGCAGCCGGAAGTAAAAGAGTCATCCCTCTGCTTCCGTGTGTTTACAGTTACATAAAATTATTCATGGTAAGTTTCATATGGACAGTAATTTATGTTCAGTATTACATATACACATAAACATATGCATACACAAATTTTAATCTATTTCATTTAAAAAATAATAATCCAGCATTGCCACCCTTTTTTGTTACAAAGGCTTTCAGCTGCTCCATCTTCTCCAGTCCAACATTGCTAGAAGGGTATAAGACGAAGACAGTGTGCTCATACCGCAGAGGATGTGGCCAGACCATCGAACCACGCCAGCCCAGCAGAGAGCTTCAGGACTTTGGCACCAGCTGAGGACAGCCACCATCTCACCTAACAGGTCAACACAACTGTTATACGTCCAGGGCAACTAACCTGCCACCAGAGGACAACAGCACAGTGTGAAGGTTTGTAAAGTTTACTAAGGAAAAAATATTACACAAAGCATGCAGAAACACTGAAAAGTTTACACCGTGTCAAATCACTCATCTGAGCTTAAGAAAGCAAAAGCTGAAATTTACAGTGTCCACCTGTGGCATATAATGGCATGAATAACATATAAGCACCTTCAAATAATTTAAGAGCAATACAGCTTTGAAAAACTAAATGCAATTCAATGTGCTACATTAAAAATCTTCAAGAATAAACTTCTGGTAATCCCATACCAACTAATTCATATTTTCTAAAAACATACTGAATACATGCAACTCTTGTTTTCAGTAAAATTGCTCTTTTCTGCACTCAAAGGCCTTCTTATTTTTCACCTCAGCCTTCCTATTCTTCACTTCCTCAGGCTATTTTTTAAATATACATAAATAAATTAAAGAAACTACACTGAGAAATTTCCGTAGTCAATCTGACTCATTTAGAGTCAGTTTTCTTGCTTACTCACCCCTCAAATGGCTTGTAAGTTTCTGGAATTAAGCTGTAACAGGCTTCAACTTATACAGTAGTAAGTTCTAAATCATTCTAAATTATGCCTAAAAATTGGTTTCTTGTTAAAAAAAAAAAAAAAAAAAAAAAAACGAAACTTAAAAACAACACAGAACTTTAGAGAACCAGAATTAGCATGTGAAGTTTTTCTGCATGAAA
>CM021729.1:41109962-41129751 GCA_011074415.1 Stictonetta naevosa
AAAAAAAAAAAAAAAAAAAAAAATGTTCAAAAATGACTAGAAAAATTGTATTTGCTCAATAACCTCCTATTGATGTTGCATGCACTGAAAATGACATCTGTCCTTCCCAGGCATTTTCAAACCACTGAATGGAAGCCTTAACACCTCACAACCTACCGTGCTCTGATTTGGTTAGTTTAATCATCCTGATGAGGGATCTAAATCAGTGGAGTCCAAACTTTGCTTAGGGTTGTTCAGTGAGAAGAACACCTTAACACCTTTGACCCTCTGGTAATGACTCTTCAGTCAGAATTACCATGAAATACCTCAATGTCAATAGCTAAAAAACTCAGATACTATCTCTTTAGAGAGACACAGAGTATCTTTCTAACAGTATTAATTTTACTGAGTTGCGTATCTCTTCCAGACTGGGTCTGATTGCTTTGCCTGTAATCCAGCCAAGCCAAGACCAGCTTCAATCCAGAAGTTCTGGGGATGCATTAGCCCAGCACTGTGCCGGAACTACATTATTCTCCGCAGGCTTATTAACCAGGACACCACACCATGTGTAAATGTTTGACTTGCACATCTATTTCATTAACTAACACTATTTTTTTCTTTTTACAGACGGACTGTAGTTTTTATCAACAGTTTTGCTCCCACAATAACACTGGACAATACTTTATGGGTTAGATAGGAAAACTGTATAGGTTTTCCTGTCACTTCAAAAGAAGAGACAAGAACCACAGCATACATTTTGCACAGGTGGAGCATGAGCCCTGTGCAAGGAGGTGATTTCATGTCAGAAAACCAGTCACGACATTCAGTAAGTGGCACTTATCTGCATGTAAAACTGAAGAAATTTCCCAAGACAGAGGCTAAATGTGATCACTTTTCTTTACTGAGGGTGGTGAGGCACTGGAATGGGTTGCCCAGAGAAGTTGTGGATGTCCCATCCCTGGAAGAGTTTATGGCCAGGCTGGACGGGCCTTTGGGCAACCTGGTCTGGTGAAGGGTTTGAACTAGGTAATCTTTAAGGTCCCTTCCAATCCAAGCCATTCTAAGACTCTATGATTAGAGGCAAGAACGGAGACTGCTCCTTCCCTGCATATGGACCGCACGGGAGGAAACGTACCACAGAAGACAACATTTTTGTGCTACTCAAAAGCAAAACACAAAAAAGCCATTTCTGCCAATGACAAACTCACAGGCTGTACCTGGCCTACAAGCCAAAGCCTTCCTACTGCAGCTACAGGAAAAATATATAATAGGATGGGGATTTTGATCAGAGCAAAGTGAACAGGTGGGCTGCTCAGCTCAGACCACTTGTAGTGGATAGCAACTTTAACACCTATACATGTTATGGAGACCCAGAGCTTCCCTAGAGTCTTACGACTATTCTCACCACTCTAGTACCAAAAGTGCACCACCAATAAACATTTTCATATCTGAAGATGTAGCAGCGTGTAACAGAGATCACGGCAAAAAGACACCACAGCCAGCTTTAGGTCTGCAACTAAAACTGATTTATTTACTTAGGAAAAGCTGGGTTCTGCAGAAATTAACATTTTTCTTCCAAGAAAGCTCACAGAGTTAGCAGAAGCGGGCCACTTGTATGCTACGCAGACTGAGTTGTTTGCTGCTTCGTATTAATTGATTAATTGCCAACCTCAAGATGAAGGCATGATATGAGCTGCTTACAAAATATAAGTACACACTAGATTTAACACACATACATTTTACTAATTGCTGAAGCTGAAAAGCTCTGAAAAAGCAATGCTAGAAATAACTTTGTATAAATAAATTAACTTCATATTTTTAGGAATTAATTTAAAAAATATAAACACAAAGGTAAATTTAAATAACTACAACAAAACTATGACTGGACTTTTTCCAGGGGTGAAATCTGATACAAGCTTCTGAATGACTCTATTATTTCCTTAAGCATTCTTAAGATGATGTAGCGTCATCTGCAAATTGGTGTATATCTTACTCACACTTCAAAAAAATCCACACTAAAGACAAAGGCTAAACTGTTTCACATACTCATATATTAATATTTTTATTGAATACATATTTAAATGAATTTCATTACACTAATTTAAACGTTTGTTGCTAAGCATGAATGAGAACAATCCTATTATGCTTGAATTATTTTTGAAACAACTCATCCACTGTCAGTTGAAAAATAATCCATACAATTATATAAACAAGTAAATTTTACTTTATTAAGTTTTTTAAAAAAAAAAAAAAATTTGCTGTACTGGCCTCAGCACTGGATCAGAGATTACGTGTACACCCTATCATAGAATCATGGAATGGCTCGGGTTGGGAAGGACCTTAAAGATCATCTAACTCCAACCCCTCTGCCATAGGCAGGAAAGTCACCCACCATATCAGGTTGGCCAAGGCCCCAAGGCCAGCCTGACCTTGAACACCTCCAGGGATAGGGCATCCACAACTTCTAAAAAGCCTAAAAAGACATTCAAGATAATAGTTGGAAAAGTATACACACACACACACATATATATATATAACTTTTATATATATATATATGTTGTTGTCTCGGATTAAGGATTCATTATCTTTGGAAATCACTTTAATCTCATGATACCTACAGAATGACATGCTGGCACGTCTCTTCAGAATACTCAGTCAACCTAACTGTGTAAAGGAAACGCACGCTCAACATAGACAGAAAGCACTGCTAAGTGCCATTATAAAAGCTAAAGCTGAAAACTTGCAGAATATACCCATTCAGCATCTGAACTTTTCATTTTGCATTTTACTTCATCCATCCTGTCTGAATGATGTTGAAACATCTTTCCTAAATGATGAATCTTCAAGAGGTGATTTCCACCATACATATACCATTTTCTTGAAATTCCTTAATCTTGAAAACACCACATTTACGGAGTCTTTCTTTTCATAAGAACATATTTACAAACATAACCAAAAGTTTCTTTCAAAATAAGTCTTTACTTCACTGTTGAAATTTGCAGGAAATTAACTTAAGCTTTCACATTAAAAAGTACTGTCTTGCTCTCTTAGGATAGTTATAGTATCCATCTATAAATATATGCACACACATATATATTTACATACACACATGCACAAATTGGAAATTACTGCAAGTTTATCTTCCACAGATATTCAGCTTTAGATTCAAATAACTGGCTTAAAAACAAAGTCCAGCATTCAAAGACAATCGTTCCAGATCCTTTGGAGATCTAGAGTAAGTTATGTGTTGACTTGCAGGATTTTCTGCAACAAACATCTAAAAGGAAAATGGCAAATCACAGAGGATAAAGACCAAAAGGCAACTTTCCTGTAAGATGTACTGAACAGCTTCCTTTAGTTAGACTGAAAGCACTTAACAATTCACATCATGTGTGATTAAACTCTTTGCAAGATGAAATCTTTCTTACTAATCATTTATCTCCCAGGAGGTACAAGTAGACTTGGAACAACTGTGAGCATTTTCCATATGGAATGTGATCACACAATGCTGCACATCACCCCTTCTATTGCCACAGTGTCTGCCCTGCCTTTGCCTGGTAAAGCTACCCAACCAAATTCACTTTATATGGGAAAATTGAATTTTTATCTGATACAGCATTAAGTTTATGAAAGCACCGTTTTCCAGTCACAGCAGGATTAAACGTATGATATTATTATACTAATAAATGAGCATTTTAATACTGGTTAATTTTAACATAAGTAAAATATTATTCTAGTCAGAAGCTCAACAGGTGAAAATGGCTGAAGATGACACTGACCTAGTGGTACCAACCAAATGCAGAATGACAATGAATGTACAGTGTGATGAAGCCTTATAAATGATAAATATAAATCTAAGTAGCAGGACTGAAGCTGTTTCCAGTAAAAGAAATACTGTGTGTCATTGTAAAAGTTGATGACTTCTCATATACAGTACTATCTATACCTGATCCTGATCACAAATTTAGCGAAAAAAAGTGAGGCAGATGAAAAGAAGGGTTACTGGGAAAAGAAGAGGAACAAAAAGCATAGATTTGTGCCTAGCCAAATAAAAGGTCTGTAGTATTTATCAATATGAAGGCAAGGCAAGAAGCAACGGCTTTCTAAGGTAAATAAATAAAAAAATAATAATGAAAAAAAACTGGTACAAGAACATATGTCTGCATATTTGTCGTAAAACAGTTAAAAGTGAAAGTAATGTCGCCACTTATTAAAGCAATCAGATTTTTATAACTGTATTTTAGTGGCATAGCATAGGTAAAAAGGAAAACCCTACTATTTTAAGGGAGTACAATATGTTTATAACGAGGAATGCTGGGAAGTGATACTTGTACTAGACGAAGAATGTAAAGTATTCCCAGGAGAGACCTTTCAGTTCCACAAGTGAAGAGATAGAACATGTCTCTAGGTGTAAAAGCTACAAGCAATTCAACACAAGAACCATAAAATAAATCCTGTATCAGCAAATCTGAGAGCTGAAAGGGTTATCTCATGTTGAAAATACGTTGGAAAGTTTGTGTGCTTTAACAGAGAATATATATATATTAAAAATAAATAAATAAATAAATACAAGACAATAGCACTAAAATAATACAAATGCCTCAATACTGTACTTTAAGCACTGACACAGCAGAATTTTAAAGGTTGGATTTTATTCATAGAAGTCAGTAAAACCTTTCTTTGGTAAACCTTTCATTTTAATATATCTAAGACAGAAAAGGAGGGAAAATGTCTATAATGTAAATGGAAGGGAAAAAAGAAACACATAGGGTTAAAAATTGATGATTTTTGATGGTACTTATTTTTTTTCCCTGAAATACTATTTAAGTGTCATTTCTGTGTTAGTTTTGGGTACCCAGCACAGCAAAGAGCTGCTATGTGTATAAACACATTCTACAAACAGTATATGATATATTTAAGCATAATTTTATTTTAAAAAAATACTCTCAGTCCTCAGTTTATTTTCCAGGGAAGCTGAAAGCAAATAACATCTTACAGCAACAAAATAATTCCACTAGAATAAAATCTGAGTTTATAATAGAGTTAACTTTAGAAGAAGAAGAAAAAAAAAGCTACAAAACAGAAGACTTATAAACATGTACTCAGATCAAATGCTTCAATACACATATTTTAGGGCAATCGACATCAGAATACATCTCATCAGAAACACATCAGAACACAGTCCTAGATAATAGTAAATACAGTTGCTAACACCAACGGAAGTTGAACACCCAAATGAAAAATTTGGCTTCTTTCATCAGGTAGCCGAGTTGTCCTTCAGCAACCAATTAGCTCTTAAACAATTGGGAAGCATAAAAAGAAGCACTACATTCTCTTAAGTATTTCCTCAGAGTGTGTGAGTCAGTGGAAATATCAACCGGTTAAATATGATAGCATTTCTGTTTTCTCATCTGTACTGATGAATAGATGCCAACAGAGCTCTACTGAAACTCTCTTAATAATGTATTTACCTCCAGAGAACAAAGTGTAACAATTATACTATAAACATATAAGTTTTTTCTTGAAACCATTTAAAATAATAACAGAGCAGTGACACTTGATTCTGTCCTCATAGTAGTCATTAAATCTTCTCTTAACATATAACTAAAATCCCTAATCTAGTAAGTATTTCAGTTACCTACCTCCATGACCATTATGGATGTGATAAGGAAGAAAATAGTTATTTAGTTTGTATAGGGTAGTATCTAGTCTGCAGATAAAGACTTATTTTGACCAAGCTGACTAATGTAATTATGGCTAAACATAAACTATTGAATAAAAATAAGAAAGAAAAGTGCAAATCCGTTCCTTTCCCCACCTCCCTCCCTAGCATCATCTTTTATTTTCTTTCAAGTTTTAAAGACCACAAACTGTACCTACACTGAAGACGAAAATTAAACCTGGTGAATTATCAAGTATTTTGTTTCCATTGTTCTCTCTACAGACTTAATGCAAGACCTCCAAATAAAATATTTTCAAAGGAAAACAGTAGGTCTCAAACTGATGTTTAGCAATGGAAAATAAACAATGAAGTTATTTTACTAAAATTATGAGTTTAATACTAAACTAAACATTCCAATTATCAATGGCACCATTATTTTATACCATCCTAAAGGGAAGCTCCTGTCCTTCTGGAGTTACCTGCAGAAATATTGGAGTGTATTTTCAAATATGAAAGTTAAGCAACACCAATGTTCAGAAATATGAAAAAAATATATATGATTTTAAAAATATATATATTATACAAAGAATAGCATAGAATAGAATATCTAAGAACATTCTTAGATATTTAACATGGTTGTTCTCAGGGCCTCAGTTAGATTTTCCCCTTCTGAACTAATGAACTTTTATCAGCATTTTATCAACAGCATCCACAGTTAATAGAAATCCTATTCAGATCAATAAGGGAGCATAAGTGCTTTCTCATTCCTCAGTGAACTAGCAAAACACATTCTTGTTATGGAAAACTAGAATATTCAATAGAAACATAACAACTCCATTCTAGATTCCATTACTAGACTTTCACACATGGGTGAGGTTCCTATACTCCCAGGTGTTATCTGTATACAACAATTGCTTATCATTACTCTATTAATAATAATCAGTTTCCAGAAACAGCTGGTAACAAGGTAAATTACATAAATCTGATGGTCTATTTGATTAATCCTTGCTCAAAGTGGAGCAAAAAGGCAAACACCAATAAACTGTGGTATTTTTTAAAATGCACACATACAAACGTACACACATCTACACACACACAACACACAAAAAACATCATGAGACCCTTCTTTAAGCCAAAAACTCATGAAAGAAGTCTTATGAGGATACAACTCCCAGTCATGAGGAGCTGATTCACAGAAGCCATTTTCTAACACGCCAAACTCCATGAATGCATGCCAGTTAACCTACATTCTTCGAAGATGTCCCTCTCATGCTTATCCACCATGTGAAACTAAAATAATACCATAACTACTGCTGTAAACATTCTTCCACTGCTTTGGTAGGAAGCTTGGTCTGGGACCCCTAATGAGCAGCACACTGTAGATAGACATCCAGCCACTCTGTCCCTTCAGCTCCAGGGAGATGGTATGTCTCTGGGATCTGCCTCCCGTGGCAGATTGTCACCACCAAGTATACGTGCCAACAGTACAATGTGGACAGGAATTAAGAAGAGAATCTGTAGCTAGGCTTAGTACACTAAAAACTAAGGCTAAGAGACCTGGAAGAAATGTACATACACTTACACAGCCCTCTTGGATATAGTAAAAATATAGTTACCAAAATTACTATAGCAAAATGATCAGAAAAAATACTTTTTTGTGTGTTTTACAGTATTTTGTATTCTTTTCCTTTCATTCCAGGCGACTACCTTCAATAGGTGCAACTATTTTCCCCATAGCACAGGAAGAAAAATATCTTCAATTATAGAAATGTCAAGTACAAGAAAAGAGGAATCCAAAATGACACCTGACTTCATTTTTTATAGCAGGATAGATGTATACCTAATGTTATTTAAAAAACAAACAATCGAAATTTAAAAACTCTAAGAACATTTAACACACTGTTTCATTTGCCAAGTTAGGAACTTTCCTAATAATTTTGTCATCAGCTACTTCAATCCTAGCTAAATCCCCTGGCTTCTGGAACTAAGATTCATGCACTTTAGCAAATTTTGCCCAAAGTTGATATAAAGTTACAGAAAAAGTCACTGTATTTTATTATAATCAAAAATAGGAAGCTGTACACTTCTGGTACGATAAGAACTGGTCCATAAGATAGTCCTCTTTGGTGATGTAAAGTTATTTGATGGTTGGTGCACTGCTGTCTGTAGCTGGAAAAAAAATCTTCCAAGGGAAATGAAAAGCTGAAAAGCTAAGTTAAATTGAAGCTGGAAGCACAAATACATATATATAAAGGACAGAAGGGCACTGACATAACTATGAAGAGAAATGAAGAACAAACCGAAAGCTAAATTCCTAAGCTTTACAGAAGCAAAACTGCAATAAATGCGTAGAAACACAGCTTAAAAGCTCTGAAGAAGCTTAACTTACATCCCTTGGGAGTTTGGCTAACAACCAGGCACAAGTTTTAAATGTATGCGTATGTACATACAAATGCGTATTCCTCCACAAACAGATTTACAACGTACAGCTCATGTTAAGGCCATGCATACTTCTTCTGCATTGCAGCTTTGTATAAATGTACTTTATTTCTTTAGTATATCTGCTTTCATCCCAGGAGTAGGAAATAAAGGAGCTCGTTTACACATGCCATACCCAGAAAGGGCACCATGAACACACTCCTCTCTAACACGAGCAAATGAGTCATCCTTCACATGTTCACATGTTAACTTGCTCTTGACTAGTTGTTAAAAAAAAAAAAAAAAAAAGTAAAAAAAAAAGCTAGGTACACAAATGCAATTTAATGCAATCTTGAAAATGCGAAATCAGAGTTTCAAGTGTACCAAAAAAAAAAAAAAAAAAAAAAAAAGGAAAAAAACACCAAAGGCACAAAATGATAATCCTATTTGAAAATTATTAAAATGAATGATGCTGCAAGTTTCTAAATCATATTTCACCGCAACCTGAATTTTTTTTTAAAAAGTCTGTTCTGTCTGTTTTGTAAGTCAATAACTGTTTAGTCATCAATATTGTAACTGCTTAGTTAAAGTAGCACATTCCAGAAGAGACTTATTTTAGACTTTTTCTGATTTTTTATTTTTTTTTAACATTTAAAAGGGTTAATTTACCAAAGAGAAACTCCAAGCAATATGGAAAATGACTGTGGAAAATGTGACTCCAAAGCACTCAGTTAAAATAAATGTAACCTTCACTTTCATAGGTTTGTTTCAAGACTAAATTATACATAAAATAGCATTCACGAAGTCTGCGTCAGTTACCAGGCTGCTTATCCTCCTCCAGAATTTTCTGAAATTATACCTCTAGTTTAAGATGTTCTTTGTTTCCTAAAGTATAGGTATGTTTTAAAAGAATTCTCAAAAGAAGGACAAAAATCTTTTCTAAGTGTAATACCTAGAAAGCCAAGAATACTCATTTATTTGTTGTCCAGTTTCAAATATGTACTGAAGAGTAACTAACCTGTGGATTAACCTTGAGCTTAAAACATTAGCCAATACTGGACAAATGGAATAAACTCTTCAAAGCTCAGCAGTTCTTGCTACACTCTAAATTAATACATGCATTTTAAAAATATTTAATGTTACATAAAGAAATAAAATACATAAATAAAAACAAATATATTGCAGCAGCATATAAGAAAATGACTTAAAATATACCTTCTCATTAAAAAAAAAAAAAAAGAAAGAAAATAGGTGGAAAACCAGTTTGGTAATAACCACAGAATGAATAAACTCCTAAAATGATACAGCTACACTTCATGCCTATTGGTCTACTTTGTAGAGAACTCCCAAGAAATGTACAGAAATGGAAATGTGTCTTATAAGCTTATTCTTCTAAAAAAAGACCCATATCCTATTTTTATGTCTAATGAAATACCAAAGTAACTATGTTTAATTAGTGCTTATTTCAAATACTTTTTTTATGGAAACATTAGGGGATTTTGTTTGCTTGTTTGTTTAGTTCTTCTATTTTACAGCTTCCAGTTTCTCTCTTTCTGAGCATTTTCTATTTCAGCAGAATCTTAGTATTCTGAGTTTATCAAAGGATGTGAAGTTGGAAACCTTCGGGGGGGGGGAGGGGGGGAAGGGAAGAAAAAGTTACCTTTGAGAGATTTTCAAGTCTGGACAGAAAGAGATATTAAAAAAAAAAAAAAGCCTAGAAAAAGTATGAAAACTCACCAACTCTGGGACAAGGGAGAGAGCATGAGCAGAGACTCTATCATGTTACTATCATGTTAGTTACTATCATACTAAAAAATGCGCTACCAGTAACGACAGGCTTTGCTCACACACACTTTGCTCAACTCCATACTCTTTGCCTGTTAAGTCTGCAACATACTACTCATCTCCAAAAAGGGTCAAGCAATACAGCCAAACAAAACACTTTGTCAAAGTATGACTAATAAACTTGATCAAACTTGTAAGTGTGGAAGGGAAGTTTATACTTCAGAACACCACGGAAATAACAAGATTTTGAAAACAAAGAAAATTCTAGGAGTACCTTTAGGAAATGCTGCTTTCCATGTGTTTTGGTTTATTTGATTTTAAGGTAAAAGGCAGAAAATAATTTCAAGGTAAAATGTAAACATGTCAGAGTTTCCCAGTACTTTGTTTCGTGGATTCACTTACAGCACTGAATATACTCTTGACCCTAAACCAGGCAAGTTCTTCACCTGTAAGCCTATTTTCAAAAATCAAACTTATTCCTTGCATAACATGACAGACACTGTCAAAAGGGTTGATGTGATGGTTGGTTTCAAATGAGATGACTATTACAATAGTTGTGTCACAATTGCATTGTCTCATATTGAACACTATTTTTAAACACACTAAAAGCTAGCCTTCTGCACTAGACTTTTATGGAGATATCACTCCAAATATACCAATTGCACAGAAGTTTTGAGAATACATCTCCAATAAAACAAGAACAAACATGAGAAAAAGTTGAACATATTTGGGTTTAAATTTCTGTGTCGGGTGAGAGATGATTCACAATACCCATATACACAACTAAAGACAATTTGTAATCATTTTGGAACTTTTCCTCATTTTTTTCACCATATTTGTCCGTGGGATGGTTTGGTAATTCAAAAAAAGGGTCTTATTCTTTAAGAGGAAAACCTTTAAAATGTACAAACATTTAAAACAGACTAGAAAGCTGTTAGCTAGCCCACATAGTCCTGCATATATTACCTGCTGGCATCTTAGAGGAAAACATGTTACAAGGAAGGCACCCACAGAGTTTTCACATCATGGACATTAAACCGCACAAACAAGTCTGCTAGCACCTTGGAAAGTCAGCACTGGAAGTCAGAACTACACAGATGTCAACCCCAAAAAAACCTTGAACAATATTTCCCATCGGGGCACAGCCAGAAAGACAGGACATCCAATTTTCAAACAATCCAGAAACCTATGAACAGCAAACTCTTCACCAGGCTGAGAAAATGCCCCCTCACCACTTGGCTCTGTAGCTCACATGCCCTCCACCACTGAAGAAGCCACAGCTGTGGCCTTGTGTGTGCCAAGACATGCCTCTGTGTTGGCTGTGGGTAACACCATCTGAATCCTTCACAGCAGAGATACTAGGATCTCCAATTCTTGCTGTCCTATTGAGCCACATGGGTAAACACTGAAGACCCTCAATAAGTTTAAGTACAACTGTTTTCTCATCCTGAACCTTCCCAACTGCCAGCCAAGATGACCCTGCAGGATGATGTGGGGCAACAGAGGAACGACCCAATGTCAGCACTATGATTACTGCAATAGCATATACATTTAACGACTTTCATATTATTTGGTATAATGTACACACAAAAACTTTGTACATCTGGAATAGTATGGAGATGAATAATGATACGGATAATGATATGGAATGTTATGGAAATAAAACTCACTTTTCCAACCATGTGAGGATCATATTAAAGTTATCAAGTTTGATAACTACCATTAACACTGCTGTAATGAGGTAGCTTTTAATAACAAGTAGTGAAGAGAGCAGATACACAATTCTGTATCAGTAATTGGCCATTTATGCAAATAATTTTGAGGTCTCTGTGATCATCCTGTTCCTCTCATGCCCTCAGAGATGCTGCTACAATTTAATGATTCACTATTTCATGAATTGTTATTCAAGGGTCACTGATAGTGCATTCTACACTTTTTTTTTTTTTTTTAACACGATCATTGCATGTATGTTACTATTAAATGTAGCTGCCCAAAACCAAAGTGTAAGTATGGGTGCTGCTGCTTCAAGATCGAGCATGCCAGTACCCAAATGGCCAAATACCATCTTATCTCCACCAAAGGCAAATATACCTCTAATGCCTATGGTTGGTGTCGTGTTCAACTCACAGTTTGTCTGTGAGGTAAAGTACTTTCAGAGGAAGCAGAAGATGGCTTGTAAGGGTTCCAGAAGCTCAGGAGACAGTCACAGTGCCAGCTGCACTGTAAAGGGAACCTTTTTGAGCAAGCAATTTGATCTAAATAGACATTTTCTCAGGATAATTGCTGTAAATACTGGAAATCAACAACAAATAGGGTATTAAAGAGCTGTTTTATTTTTTAAAAATGTCAAACTACCGAGACTATTCTTTCTATGGTTTTCGTAGTACTTTGTAGAAAGAAAAAGACCACAGGAAAATGCAGACAGCCATTAATGTGGGCTGCTTGTATGTACAGTCAAAGCGAAACTTTTTTTCAAGTATCAAAGAATGCATTACCAAAAGATCTAAAGTATATGGGACATTTTGTATGAATGTAGCTTTAATGCATATTTTCTCCTCTGGAAAGGGGAAAAAGACTACAAAAAGAAAAGCCTTACAAAATTAGCATTACATTAAGTGTCCCAACTATGTTGATGAATGGTCTTTAAATCTGTTTGTGTTGCATTTGTCATTTTTCAGTTTCTGAAAGAAATCCTTCTGCTTTGCTGATAGCCAGCATTTATACGCTGACAATGTTTGATTTCTGCTAGAATTGTTATAGCCACCTAATTTATGACTTGTATTTTAGTTTGTCCTTTTGCGGAAGTACACTATTTAATCTTTTATACACTTAGGTTACAAATTACAAAACCATCTTTTGAAACCAGAAACGTCATATAAATAAAAAGGAAGGTGGGAGGAAAAAGCAACCAGCCTTTTTTTTTTTTTCCAAATAACCAGGAGTCAAGGGCCTCCTAAAATGCAAAGCAAGAAACACAATCTCAGTTTTTTAACTATATTTTTGTTTTCCAATGAATAAAACAAGTATGAGTCACTAACACCAAGCTAGCCTCTTCATTCACAGAAAAGCATTTCTAGGCTTCAAAATTAGTGGAGGAGAGATGCTCGATTGAAATATGGACTCTGAGAAAACAGAAGGCCCTCTTTAATCTCTATTATTATTGATTTGGGGAACCAAAAGTTGTTAACACATGAAAAAACAGCACAGAGACTTTTCAGAGTGGCATTTTACACCCTATTACATTACACCCTATTCGCTAAAGGTGTAATAAACCTTGCATCACCACAACTGTAGAATCAGGTAAGAAACACATCAGAACAAAGACAGATTTTGTGCAGAAAGCAGGAGGGAAATGACTTGTGCACAGCACAAAGCCCCCACCAGGCTGTTGGGCACTGCTCTGCAACTAGGCCACAGTTGAGCTTTTGCTCTTGGCCAGCTGCACATAAGCTGCTAAAGGCAGGCAGCTTGTCACTGTCCTCCCTGGTCACTCCCCGGCACCATCACCCCTTTGTTCCTCCATCAGGTAGGCGTTTGGGCAGATCACCCCCAGCTCACCCCACCACAGGCCCACATAGCAGAGTGGCGTGGAGCAGGATGGACACTGTGGGCAGCCATCATCCCTCAAGCCCAGCCACTGATAACACTGACTGGGAGCATCTGCTGAATCGTAGCCCCAGGGCAGGCTTGTGCCTCCTCCACTCTACACAAGTGGCTGAGAAACACTGTCATTAGATTAATTTCCCAGCAATCTGATTACTAATTTAAAGTGGAGAAGCCCTATCAGGAGAGAGAGAGAGATGGATCACCTCAGCCATAAAACGTGGTGCATGGAAAACCATGCCTCAGCGCCAGCTTCCAACTGAGCACAGTTTGGATTAAGCTCTAGAAAATTACTCGCAGAGCAAGAGTGGATCACTGTGGATTAGTACTTCTTCTTTTCCTGTTCATTCTGATGGAAAAAATATTCTTAGAACAAAACCAGAAGAAAACGAAAACAAAGTTTTTGTCTCTCCTTGCCACCCAGTATAAGCATATAAAATAGCATTCCCATAAAAGCAAACACACCATACGTGCTGTATCTCCACACACACAAAAAAGAACTAAGCCTGAGAGGCAGCCAGGCTAACCTATACCACCACAGCCACTTGTTAAAGATCAAACACCTCAGGTTTTCTCAGGAGTTCTTTTATTTTTTATTTTTTAAATTTCTTTTATCCTCACCAAAAAGAGATTTTCGGTTTCTTGGGAAAGAAATCTAGTAACAAAATGATAAAACAAAGATTTAACTTTTCTACAGTTTTTATATTTCTATGAATCTGAATGGAACTGTTTCCACTTTATATCAGTCATGCAAGACCCAAAACCCTCCTGAAAGCAGTGATGGTCAGACAAATCTTGCAGTTCAGCAGGTCTCAGTTTAGTATTTCAATACAACAAGAAGACTTTAAGACAAATTTGGAACTGGTTATGCAGAATGCCCAAGCCACAAACTTTGGTTTTGCATATACACCTATAAAAACAATTCCCCTTCTAACACCAAAATAGTGTGGCTGACCTTAGGCAGTAATGGAAAAGAACAAAGTGCGAGTTTCAATAACCTAGGGAAAAAGTAAACCCTCATCACAGTCTAATTTAACAACTTGCAATCCTGCAATCAGTTCAGACCACACTAAGCAACCAGCTTCACAACACAAGGGGATGAAACTATGCCCAAGCATGAACTGAACCTGAGGACCCTTTGGTTTATCCGAATATCCAGAGCTTTTCTGAAACCAAAATATTAAATTTGCAGCTCTGCATCATAGCAAAAATAATTTTTGTTCTGAAAGACTCTTGCAAAATGTATGTCTCAAATAACTTGATATTTCAAGGTCTTTTTATATATAAAGTGTAGGTATTTTAAAACAGCGATCTTAAGTAAATCAGTAAAGTGACCTGCAATACTTTTGGTCTGTTCCATATCATCTCTAAATTGATACAGATCAGAATCATCCATTTTTCATGCTTCAAAATAGCTAGGTTTGGGCTGCTCTTTCTCTCCAGCATACCCTACTTCACTCAGATTTAATACTAGGATAGCACTCTAAGCAGCTTTGTCTTAATCATCTGCATCTTCTGGAGGATCTGTTGCACAGGCAACAAGGTTAGAGATTCTTCTAACAGACAGAAATACTAGCCAGAAATGAGAAGCTGCTATTAAAATGTCTAAAACCTTAGTTTACTTTTGCTTTACCATTCTTCATTATATAGACATAGGGTCCTCAGGAGCAACTGACAGTCAAGACTGGTGTCACTCTACTCCAGATCCCATAAAAACACATGGTCCTGTTCCATTAAGTTTGAACTTTCAGGCTCCAATCTTGCCATGAAAAGCTGAGGTTCTGGGGAGTTCTATAACTCAAGTTTCCAAAAGAGAAAAAAGCAGACTTGTTTTTTTGCTCTATCTATCACACTTTGTCTCTATCTCACTTATACTCAATTCCCGGAACAAAAATTTCCTCATGTTCAACTTCAAAATAAATTACAACCATGGTGATAATGATATCTTTTTTGTTCTCTTCCCCAAAATTCCTCCCAAGAAGACAAAACAGGAAAAATAAACAGAACAAAAAACTTCCAAAATACTCCTGTCATGTAGAATCATGTTTCTGCTACTGATACAGATCAGCAGGCATCAAATGCCTGTAAGCATTTTTAAATGACCTTATAAAGACAAAGCACAAACATATCAGAATGTTAAGATTAAGCTACCAATGTAGCACAATGTTTAAAAGTCTGATTAAGAACTGCTAGCCCAACATCGATTCCCATCTGCACAATTAATACCTTCCCACCTCTAATAATGCAACTGGTGTACTTTTTTTACATTCTAATTTACAATAGTTGTTGAAATAGTCTCTAGAAACACCCTTCTGTAGTGGAATAAGGGATAAGATTTCCACACCCAAAAACTGCACCACGTACTAACTATTCAAGATTTATTGTTCATTCACTATTCATGCACTGCAGCCTACCAAACACATTTTTAAATGGCCACCTTTTCCCAGGCCTTTCAGAAAAAAAACGCTAATGCACAAAACCAATTATTTTGTCTGTCTTTTTGTCTTTAATAGCACATAACCTCTTTCAGTGGCCCATTTAAATGATTTTCCTGCTTAATGAGGTAATGCCACAAGGGCAAGCATACATTAATATTAAAGAACCAGTCAAAATAACCAAAATTTTATTCATCATATTAGCTATCACCCTTCACCATTTCTGTCAGTTGCACACACAGTCTATTTTTATCTACAAAGATAGTCTTGCTATTAACCACAATACTTTGAGTGAAATAACCCTGAATTTTAGTTCTGGCATTGCTAACAAACTTTTCTGGAACTGCAACACATCTTTATTACTTCAGAAAATGCTGCTACTGAATGAAGTCATTTGTTCTAAAAACGACTTCAGCATAGTAAGATTTGTTACACTGTGTGTGTCTGTAATAAATTTAAACACTGTTCCTACACTAAGTAAAATACTGTTGAAAGTATATCATAGACACGGGCAGTGTAACAAATTTTGTATCTGTACAAGAGAAAAAATAGCCCCATTTCTGCTTTTGCCCATTAGGAACTATATTCAAATGCATCTGAATAATTATGAAAATACAGGCAATTCCTCTTCAAATACCACAACATATTTTACAAACCTGTGGTGCAGAAGAAAAAGATAATACCACATGCTCATACAAAAATATTTTTTAAAGGGCTCCAACCTTTACAGCATACATCTAATATGGCAGCATTCTGCCAAGGATTATATATAGAAGCCCTAAAGGTAGTAATGCTTTAGCAACTTATAGCATAGCAATACTTACAACATGGCTGCTCACAGATACAAGCTACAGTAACTGTCACCAAATGAAAACTGAAAAATACAAGTAGAAATAAATATGCTTGTAGCAAGATGCTGTGAATGCTTTCCTATCTTTTTTCCTTGCAGTCTGCAGTTTACATTCTGATGCATGTATTAAAGCATAATTTTGGTGGAAAGAGATGCCAGATAGAGCTACTTATGTTGCAAGATGCAAAACCCTGTAAACAAACACCACCTTGCAACAAATACTGTTACTTACCTCATATGACCAAACACACTGTGTTCCTCCAAACCTTCGGACACACCTTCCCACCTCCACGTCTTCGTGAGTGGTGTACATCTCCCTAAGGCATTCACCTATGTGTGGCACCATCCTCCTGAGGACCTCCCGGCTGAAGATCATTCCAGGCCCTCCCATGCAGAAATTCTCTCCAGGCTCAAGCCCCAGTTTTCCGAGTTCTTCAATGTTGCCCAGACCAGTTTGTCCCAAGTACAGAGGTTTACTGCTGTTCAGCGAGCGAAGAAACTCCTCCAATTTTTCACCTGAGAAAGATAAAAGATTACTGTTATTTCTCTGTCTATACTGCCAGCCATCTGTTTTCCTCCATCTCAAACTTTTTTTTTTTAATGCAAGAGGCACTTCAGACTATCACAGGAAACAAATTCCAATGCAGTATTCCATCCCTAATTGAAAATATCCTTGAACAAGGTTACATTTCTCAGACTTTGTTGTTGTTTAAATTAATATCCCCAAATGATATTTCAATGGCATTTTCATTCAGCCTAAAGAGAGAGTATGATCAAAACCTTGTTCTGTTCAACCAATACTGATGAAAAACAGTCCACTGCTTGTTTAAAACTCCCTAAAGAGCAAAAATTTGTCAATATAGTTCTAGGTTAAGGAGGACAGTGAGGGGAAGTGTCAGGTTCATTTAATATGATTGATTTTTGTAAAGACAGTAACAAACCTAACTTAAGTAGCATGAGGTTGATACAGAATAATTTCCTGTACTTCCTCTAAGATCCTGGTGAAAATCAAGCACTTTCCAAACTATGTATAGTGCTACATTGTTTACACTCTTTTCCTTTACACAGCTTACCTGTTTTTGCAAGAAACTACGATTTAATATTTACTTGAAATTCAGAATTGATGGATAGGTTTAGCTTGGAGCCAATTAAAGAGAGGTTTTCTACACATTGGAAATGAGCCCCAAGAAAACGGTGACACCTTTTGCTTCTTCAGCCAAACACATGTACGTGTGTGTGTGTGTGTGTAGTTCACAGATGAATGACAGCTGACAAACAAGCAGTCTATTAAATGATTCAGACAAACCAAGTGACAAATAGGCAAGTGTGTAGTTACCTCAAGTTAACTTTCAACAGTTTGCACAATGCCCGTAACCTAGGCTTATGCTTACAACCTCTGTTTTTTTATTTTTTTTAACCTAAGAACAGTACATTTCACAACTAACAGCGATTTTACTCTTATTACCAGAATGCAACCTTTTTTTTGCAGCAGCAAGCACACACCAAAAGGAAGCAGGTTTCAGAACATCCTTCCTAGCACAGCTACAAAACCCTGACGGCGTCAGGGCCGACACTTCGCCGCCGCGAAGCACACCCCCCAGCTTTACAAGTCGCCGTTCAGGGGCTGCGCCGGCTCAGCTACGGTGCCAGCGAGCCAACTGAGAACTTTTACGAGCGGTAATTTCCGCGGGGCACCAAACTGGAGCCATCGGGCCGAGCCCGGCTCCCGGTGGCGCCGCCCCGAGAGGATGGGACCGGACCCACGGCGGAGCATCCCCGAGGATCCCACGTCCTGAGCACCCGTATCCCACGCCCACAGGGGACCGCGCCCCGCCTCCCCGGGGCTCCCCCGCCTTCCTCTCTCCCTCCCCATGTCCCTCCGGCCGTCGGGGCGCCCGCGGTCACCTTTGATGTAGACGTCGTCGTCCGCCCGCATGAACCACTCGTACTTGTCCAGGTAGTGGTCGTGCATGTACTTGAGCATCATGAAGGACTTCTTCTGCGGCGGGTACGAGTCGTCCACGCCGGGCAGGGCGACGACGGGCAGCGGGGGCAGCCCGGGAGGTGCGGCGGAGCCCTGGCTGGAGAAGAACTCCACGCGGCCCGGCACCGAGGGCGCCCACGTCCTCTGGGCCGCCACCGCCCGGCTGCCCAGGTACTTCTGGGCCGTCATCACCCCCACGTAGAGGAAGTTGCGGGGCTTGGCACAGCCCCCCGCGCCCCCCCAGTCCCCGCTGCCGTTGTGGCTGCCGCCGGGCCGGCCGCTCCGCTTCTCGCCGCCTTCCTCCTCCTCCTCCGGCTCCCCTTCCCCGCCGCCGGCAGGGCTGGACACCGTGCCCTCCTCCGCCCAGGGGCTGCTCCTCACGCCCGTGCCGCCCAGCACCGCCGCAGCCGCCTGCTGCCCGCCCGCCGCCGCGGCGCCCCCGGCCGCCCCCGGCCCCGCCGAGCGCCCGTAGTAGGAGCAGAGGCTGGCGCCGCGCCTCTTCTTCTCGCTCATCTCGGCCACCCTGGGGGCGATGAGCCAGGAGGCGGCGGTGAAGCCCAGCACCAGCCCCAGCACCACGCTCAGCCAGGGTCTCCGGGACCGCGCTGCCATGGCGCGGCCGGGGCGGCGTCCCCTCGCCGCGTCCCGACGGAGGCGACCCCCGGCCCGGGCCGGCGGCTCTCGGCGCTCCTCCCTTGCCCCGCCGCGGCCGCCCGGGCGGCCGCGCTGCTCCCGACGCAAACTTCTCCGGGCGGGCGGGCGGAGCACTAACGGCGGCCCCTCGGCTCCGCTGGCACCTTGTCACCGCCGCGACTGGTCCCTCCCCGCCCCTCCCACCGCTCTGCCTCCTCCACACGGCGGCGGCGGCGGCGGCGGCCCCGGCCCCCGCTGCTCGCCGCTCCGCCGCCTTCCTCTGCGGCTTCCGAGCGCCTCACCCCGGAGGGCGCCACCGCCGCCGACGGTCCCCGCGCCGCTCCGCGCCGGGGAAGTCGCGGCCGCCGCCGCCGCTCCGGAAGGAAGCGATTTTTTTTTTTCGGTCGCCGCTGGCGGCTCCCCCGCGCCGCCGCCCCAAC
>CM021729.1:41129851-41158287 GCA_011074415.1 Stictonetta naevosa
CCCCCCTACGGCCGCGGGGAGCTGGGGGTCGGGGGTGGCCCCTGGGGGACGGCGGGGGGGCGCTGGGGCTCCTCTGCCGCCCCGCTGCGCCTCGACCGAGGGCGGCCGCGGGACCGTCCCGTCCCGTCACGGTATGTCACCGGCAGGGTGGTCCCGACTGGGTAGATAGAGGGGGGCAGTCCTCTCTCCCTGCTCCCCGGCTCTGAGCAGCTGGTAACTTTGCGGCCAAAGACGGCCGATTTCCCCGAGCGCATCTTTTTTGTCCCTTATTGCCGCGGTCCGGGAATGTGATCGTCAACTCCAAGATGCTGGGTCAGATCCGCATCCTGCCGGGCCCCCCGGCCTCGGGGTGACTGCGCTGTCCGAAGGGTGCCAGCCGGGTAGCCTACACAGACAGCAGCAATTCCAGTGTTTAAGATCTCCCGCTGATCTCCTGTGTCTATATTCAGCCCTAATGTCATTGTGCGAGATCCATAAAGGTAAATGGTTCCTAGCACCCAAATTGCCATTTCACTGAAATTAATCCAGGTTACTAAAGCATATGTTTAATTGTTTGCCAGTGAAATCACCCATTTTTGTAGTTCTCTAAGCCTATGGCTGTCTATTACTTAACCTTTCATTAACTCTCACATGTGAATGCCAGGATGAGAGGAGGCAGATGGATGCTGGTATTGTGTGATGCTGGCAAAAGTGATGAAAGAGTAGTGAAAGAAAAAGATTTGAGTATTTTTCTAAATAGATAGAAATTACTTTGCACACCTAACAGAAGAAAGAAGCCCAATGAGCGTAGTCCTTAGCTATGAAGAAGTCACTTACAGAAGTAATTTCCATTTTTTTTTCCTGGAAAATGCAGTGAATGGACTGTGTGTTCTTTGTGTTTTTGAGATGTGCAAGCATCAGGCGCAGAAAACACCCTCCAGCTTCCCCAAGGCAGAGCATCCTTTCCAAAGCTGCCCATCGTTCATTTCCTCTCCATGTGTAGGCAGGCTGGAGCATTTATCATGCCAAGCAGCAAGGCTGTGCATAACAGGCCCACATATGTGTTCGCTAACAGCTGTCACCACTAAAAATGTCAGCCCAAGCAACGTGTCCAGGCACATAAATGTCCCCCCACCCCACCCCCCCGAGCTGTCCTACTTGCAACATGATGGCAGATCCTGGGTCAGTCCTACCTGGGCTAGTGACAGGCAGAGAGCTGAGAGCGTAGGCTGCCTGGGTGATCTCTTTTCTCAATGCTCCCTTCCTAAATTTCCCTGTATGTGTTGTATTTTACTTTAATCTGCACTTAAAAGCTGAGACAAGGTGAGGACATTTAACAAATTAAAAGCTGTTAAATGACAGCCAGCATTGTTGGACTTGGCAGTGGCCGTGAATTGATTTCCTGCCTCAGAAAGGCTGTGATAACAGCCCTGAGAGTTGTACTTCATGGACAGCTGTCCTTCAGGAAGCAGTCACCATAGCATTAGGGATTATCAGCCTTACTAGTGTCTCAGCTTTCCATATGAGTCTTCCACATAAAAATACTACCTCCCACTCCTTCCCACTCCCGCAGACAGCTTTACTGGGTCCCAGCAAGTCCTGTGCATTAGTACTTCCAGCAGTGAGGGCTCCTGTACACCTACACAACTCCATTGCCACAGCCTCCTCAGTTTTCAGACAACTTACTGTTGTGGGCTTGCACAGGTATATGACGCTGGGCTACTTCCATTGCTTTCACATACCCTGAAATGAATCCTTCAGTCAGTGTCAGCAGCACTGACTCCTCAGGTCTGACAGCTGGGGAAAGAGCACTTATTTTTGTCAGAAAAAAAAAAAAAAAGAAAAGAAAGAAAGAAAAAGAATGAGCAGGCAGAGCCATGGGACCGTAAATATTTTAAACACTTCACAAATGAAACTGAGTTTTAAGGTGTGTGTTTTCAAAATAGGCTATAAAGGAACAGTGTATAAGGGTATTTGGAGCAGAAATATTACAGATGTGTACCTGCACTTATATTTTCAGCTCAATGCTATACCAGCGTTTTAATACACTGCACGGAAATCTGTTGAATATTTTTATTTTTCTATATGGACAGACCAAGGCACAGACTGGACTGCTTTTATATGAGCAACTGTGGCATCTAGTGGTTAAAAACAGTCCTGCATCAGTGTACAGGAGAGTAATGAAACCTGAAATGTCTTTCCAATTAAAATAAGTAGTGGTTAAAATAATGTGTTAAGCCAGATATCATGAATTCATGGCTACATGTCTTGTTACACGTTATGATACATTTGGTAAGAATGTCATCAACGTCACATTGAATGTCTTTGGAAGCAATAAGAGAAGACAAGGCTAGGTGATATCTTCAAAAACTTGATAGTTTTGCAATAAATATTGGACTGAAAATTAGAAAATCTGCCTTCTGTCCGCTGTGACATGTACTTCAAATTGTAATCTTGTGGGAGTCTCTCAGCACTCTCAGCATTTTATTTTTTTTTCTCCTGTAAAAAAAAAAAAAAAAAAAAAGAAGTAATCTCCCATTTCACCCCAGTAGCTTTATAGCCTCTGAATAACTTTTTACACACTTGTCCTTTGTTGAAGGAACTGCAGAAACATGAAGGTGTATTAGTCCTTTGTAATACTTTTAAACTAAGATTGTATATATATAATATGTATAGGAAGGAAAGGTCATCAGGTACCACCAGAATCCAGAATTCAAATAACACTTTTTTACGCTCACTGTATTTTTAAAGTAATTGTGATGACACAGAACCCAGTCATTTTGTCTTCAGCAAGTCTGAAGGGATGGTTTACATGTCTGCAGTGTCAAAGAGGAGCAGAGACAGTTGTTCCCAAACCTTCTCTCTTACTCATTAGTAGGAGTTTTAAGACGTTCTTCTAGCTGTAAATCTAAAGCCATCAGCAATAGATTACTAGGAACTACCAGAAGACTTTAAACTCAAAACTGGGCAGAAAATAAAGGAAGATAAGTCTCGGGAACATTCTTGGATGTTCTCATTCAACTAGTTTGCTGAGATGTCTGTCATGCTTATACTTGAGGTGTAGTTTATAGATTGTGCCTATTGTATAAAAAAGCATCTAAAACAAGATAACCTTAACTTCATTCACAATCTCCTTGCAGTATTCATAAGTGAAAAGCTAAAAAGCTAAAAACTAAAGCTAACTGCACTTTAAGTGAGGCTGACGTTGTGAAATGCTATCTTTGGGCAGTCTTTCATCTCACTAGTCCCATATCCTGTGTCAATAATATTAAGAAATGATACTATAAAAGTATGGGTTGGTCTGATGAAACATACATAGCCCATTAGAGCTGAACAGGGAAGAGAAAACATCTGATTTAATTTCCCCATCAAAAAGAAGCTCACTGAACTGAAGTCTGTTCCAGCTTTATTTAACTCACCCCCAGATACCCTACATACACAAATAAGTCCACTAAAACAGCAGGATTTCTTTCCTGCCTTATGAATTCATTGTTAAAACATACAGTATGCCAGCTGTAAAAGAAAACTGAAGAGCAATTGTAAGGAAAAAATATTTTTTCCAGATATATCAGAGCTGTTATTTCAAATAGACCTCCTGACACTTACTTAACTGTGTTAAATTCTGCTCTAAAGAGAGTTTCATGGAACAGCAAGATTAAATATATACATAAGTATATGTATACATCAAGATATACATCAAGATATAAAGTAGCTGTTATGGCATTTGTCGATAAAGCAGTTCAGTGACATTCCAGCTAAGAGTCCATTTACTTGGATTATCAGAGTTATGAGCATCTTAGCTCTCCATATGAATTTGGTTTGTTTGTGTGTGTTTGAGCCAAATGAAACCATTGTACATAATTACAGTATGTTCTCCCCAAGACAGAATAAAATCTACCTTAGCATATAATAATTTTTTATTGGTATTTTGAGATACTAAGGACAGGTTTAGAGAATTTCAGAGTTGTAAAATAATTTTAGATACCTATTTTGTATTATTATTAAGAGTATCTTTGTGACATAGTGTGAATTCAAAAAAAGCAGCCTGAGGGATGACTTAAATTTATATTGTAACAGCCACTAAGGTGAATTCAAAGTCTTCTAAGTTACCAAAGAGTAATGACAATTAATGCCATTTTCAGAACAACAACAATAAAGCTAGAGAAAAAAACAAACAAACAAACAAACAAAAAAAGTCTAATAAAAATAAGGTGACATACTGATCTGCTTGATGGATGAAACAAGAAACTCATGACTAAAATACTCCTTTTTAATAGGATTGGATTGACACTAATAATCACTAATCAGACAAGTCTGAAAATTTTGCAATAGGATCACAGGGTCTTTGAAGCCAAAACAAGGCTTTTTTGACTGCTTGAAATCAATTGTTCAACTTTTGTTTTTTAAAATATCATGAGGAAGCACTGAATGGCTCCCTGGTAGGTATATGAAATTCCAGAAGAATCATAGTGTTTGGCTTTAAGTGAAAGACTAATATGCCCACCACACAAAATTGTTTACATCAGAGCTAGCAGAGCTATCTGCATAAGACAAAGAAATTTCAGTGTTCTCATAGAAGGCACCTATGAAAACGTTAACCATGAAATTTCCCTTGGGAATTCAGTCTTGTTATGGAGTTATATACACATCACTTACAGAGCAGTAGTTGTAATTAGCAGCTTTCCTTTGACATTTTTATAAGCACATATTTATTTATTGACACAACTGGGAAATCATTTGCAATAATGGTATATAACCTAAGAAACAGTTTTATTGTCTTTATTTTTATCATATTATATTATGTTCAGTGTGTTTGTGCTCAACTTGATATTGTTACATGGTACTAGCAACATCTGACTCTTAGAACCACCTGCATTTCTACATACTGTTTGATTTTTAAAAAGTAAGTACAGGTTGGATATTAGGAAAAAAAAAATCTTCTCAGAAAGAGTGGTTAGGCATTGGAACAAGTTGCCCAGGGAGGTGGTGGAGTCACGATACCTGGGGTGTTTAAGGTAAGGTTGGATGTGGTGCTTAGGGACATGGTTTAGTAAGTGATAGTGGTTGGTAGGGGGATGGTTGGACCAGATGATTTTAGAGGTCTTTTTGAACCCTAATGATTCCGTGATTCAATGATTCTATGATACATGTCCAATTCGTTAACCCCCACAGCCATCCTCCTAAATTTGATTAAAGTCTTTTCTATTGATTTTAATGGTCACTGGACCCAGCCAAACCTTGCATAAATACAACCCATTCTTTCAAGACAGATCAGCTCCTTACATGTATTCAGGCAATGACCTACTGTCTTTCTACCATTTCCTTGCACAGCAGTAACAGCTAATGGAGCAGGAGTTCAGTTGCAGTATTGTGCTCCTTCCCTGTTGTCCACAGGGCCATTTCTTAAGCTTCATTTACTCACCCATGTTCAGAACTGAGATCAGTGAAATGAAACAGGCATTACTGAAAGCAAAGCCTTTACTTCTTTTGGAATTATATGTGGTTCTGAAAATCTGGCAGAAACTTGAATTTTAGATTCAAGATGGGTTTGCAGCATCAGCTATTACAAAACTCATCTTTCACTTGTGAAGTGAATATACTTGATCTGCAATTTAATGAAAGACAAACATGGAACTCCATATTACTGTAATTCATTTTTGGATTAAAGCCAAAATTGAAATAATATTAACTATAGGCTTGGTTGTGAAATACATATTTACAGAAACCCTTTCAAATTCAAAATTTGTTACATTTGTTTATGAAGAACTGTTATGACACTTGAGTTTACTTTGGCAATTTGTACATAAATTTTATTAAACTTGTAGTATCTTGCTCATCTTTCAAACTGTTAATTTCTTCTGTATTTTGTAAAGGCTGTTTACCCAGCTCCCCCCCCGCCATAAGTAGGGACACCTCCCACTAGACCAGGATGGCCAAAGACCCATCCAACCTGGTCTTGACCACTTCAGGGATGCGGCAACTGTTCTGGGAAACATGTTACAGTGCTTCACCAAATTCAAAGAATTTCTTCCTAACATCTAATCTAAATCTACTCTGTTAGTTTAAAACTGTTACCCTCTTTCTTGTCACTAAAAACCCTGCAAAAGGGTTCCTCCCATCTTTCTTGTAGGCCCCCTTTAAGTACTGGAAGGGACCTTACTGCTATAAGGTCTCCCCAGAGCCTTCTCTTTTACATGTTAAGTAACTGCAGCTCTCCCAGGCTCTCTTCACAGGAGAGATGCTCCAGCTCTCCTGGACAACTCATCTGCCAACAGGATTCCCTCACCTGGAAGCAGGTGTGCTCTTTAGAGCCACTGTAGGTGTGCAGTGATAGAGACTGTAGAAGAGCTTTTTCCAAAATCCTTGAAAACCTGGAATTTTCAGGTTTGGAGTTTGTTCTGCAGTCATCATCCCAAGATTTGTGCTTTGGACTTAACTGAGTGGCTTTGGGCAATGTTTTCAAAAGCATCCTAAGCAGGGGAATCCAGAGAATGTTTCAGGGGAGTTGAAGACCTGTTCCTCTCAGTGGAACTACTGGCAGAAGAAGTCTGTTTTTTGTAGCTTATTGTATGTTTCTAATACTAGAGAATGCAGAGATTTTTCCTGTGTTAGCACTTCTGTCACACTATATGGCCTACTATTCTAGTAGCAGATGTAAGTGTTACACAGGGTAGACTCTTCCATTCAAAAGAAAGTCAACAACATGCTGCATCTCCACATGTACTTTGGATAATTTTGTGCACCAGTCTGGAAAAGAGGTAGCTACGATCATAAACACCACAAGGGAAAAAAAATCTCTTTTAAAGACTTTAGCAGAAACACATTGTTCTCAATGTGTTCTGAGAACTTACTATAAGCAGAAAGATTAAGATTGAAAGTAAAAATCTTCCTCGCTTAGTGTAATTTACCTACAATGCTTACAGTAAGAAAAGAATCTATGTAGTGCTCTTAAAAACTTCAAAAAGTGCTCATAAGCCAAAATAGCTCAAAAGCTATTTTACTGTAATATGTTATAACAATTAGTGTAGTAGCAGCACCATTTGGTCAACCTGGACATATAAATAAAAATAAAATAATAATAATAACAACAACAACAAAAAAACATCACTCTATTAATTTCTTTAACCCTGCTAGATGCTCATAATATGGTTCCATTGTGTACGGGATAACTTACAGTTATCCAGAATGCTTCTCTCTGGATGTGTGTGTTATCCATCTTTTACTGCAATAGCCATTATTGAGTTCTGTGTAACTGAGAAGATTCTTCAACTCTGAAATGTTGAAAGTGAGAAGGTTCTTCAAATCTGAAATGTATGGCTTGTGACTAAAACAGTTCTCACCAAAACAAATCCTTCCCTTCCTCACAGTATATTTTGTTCTTTCAAGTCCAGCTTTCACAGTGATGGGCAGAAAAAGAAAAGAGTTATTCAATCTGTGTAAAATCATTCAATCCAGCAGAGAAGTCAGCTGCGTAAATTAGTCCAATTGTATTCAGGGAGTAGGGCACAACACGTATGTCCTATCTTCTGCATAATAATTTGGAAAAAAAAAAAAAAGAAAAAAAAAAGAAAAAAAAATATTAGGTTAGTGAACCTATGGCAAGCAGTCTCTATGAAAACTACATAAAAATAATGTTGAAAGTTGAAATCAATTATTAAGATTATGTGGTAAAACTTGAATTTCCTTTAAAGACACCGGAAAGCTTGTTGATTACAACAAGCTTTGGATTGGGCATGATGACTAAGTTAGTTTGGTATCTATTTATCAATGCTTTCCGTGTTTTAATATAAGCAGGCTGTATTATAGCTATGTTGGGAGACTGATTAGATATTAACTGCTTCAGTGGTGGTTGAAGAAAAATACACATGCACAATACAAAGAGTAATTGTGCCACCTTGTGAAGCAATACCGCGGTTGCAGTCTGATGGTTTCTGGCAGTGTTTCCTTATAATTCAAACCTCCATGTGACATAGTCTTTAGAACAAAGTTATTATTACACGGTTTTATTTTATATAATTTACTAGAGGACATTTTCAAATAAGCTATTTTTCTTCTGAAGTACTTGCTGAAAATTCCACTGCAGTTTTGAAAATATTGTATTCTATTTGCTGATTTTCTGCAATAGGTAGCTGGAGTCAGTTGTGCAAAGAGTGCATCATTCTTGATAGCAGACCTTTTTCTATATGACTTGAATCTTTGGCAATAAATATCAACCAGTTTATATAAAGCACCTTGAGAATTTTGAATCCAGAATTCTGAGGGGAAAAATAATAATAATAATAATAATAATAAATACGTATTCTACAGACACAGGGTTGTATTTGTTTTTGTTTTCCTAAAGGAAAATTAAATTTTCTACTTAAAGTTTTATAATTAGACTCAAGAAGTTTTATAAGTAGACTCAAGAAGTTTTATAATTAGACTCAAAATTCTCAAAACAATTTAAAAAACATTTTTCATATGCTGTTTTTGTGCGTGAAGGTATGCAAGAAACATCAATCATAAATTTAGTTCAGTGAACTTCTACAAGGAAACAATCGCTCTATTTAAACAGTAGATCTTAAAAAAATACACAAGGATTTTTACCTTCATTGTTTAATGAAACTAGCATATATCCAAATGAAATCCAACACTTACAGAGTCATCCAATGTTTCCTTTGTTCCCTTTCATTTGATTAATGAGTAATTTGTGGCACATCTTGGTTATTGAGGTACACATGCCAGCCCAAATTCTGCAGAATATATTCTTTTTAGCTGAGAAGTAATCCTAGTGAAACTAGGTCATTGGATCCTAAGATCCCAAAAGGAACACCTGCAAAAAGTGTAGACGGTTCATTTTGTGCATGAAATTAAGAGGATGCTACCAAGTTTTTGTTGTTGTTGTTGTTGTTTGTTTGTCTTGTTTTGTTTTGCAATAGGCATATCATTGGAAAATGTAAGAGGTTCTGCAAGATAAAAGTGCCAGTGTACATTTAGAAGCACAGATCCCAAACGCTTTAATCCTATTGCGATTGTGGGAAGAGTACATTTGAAAATATGTCCATTTAAACTTTTTAAATGAAAAGGTTAATGACTTTCAAACTTAAACACAACTCAGAGTGCAGTTTACCCATTCAATTAATCTTTATACTGAAGAAGTGGTAATAGTAAAGAGAGAAATTATGAAATTCAGTTTTTGTTTTTGTTGTTGTTTGTTTGTTTGTTTGCTTTTCAGATGCATTGATGGCCTTAGAACAGTGGCCTCAAGTCTGAGCTCTGGCAAATTTGCATTTAAATATCCAGCTGCTTACAGAGCTACTTATATTTTACGTAAAAATTGTGAGAAAAAAATTAGCTTTTTTGGGAAGTTGCCATTTACACAACTGTTAAACATATAGTAACTCAGAGAGACTATTGAGGATGTAGAATAGTTCAATTTAGCTTGCAGCCTTGGCTTGAGATGGCATAAAGTTTATGGATTTACCCCAAGTTTCGAAGAGGTATATCCACATGGGCAAGGTCTTAAAACTTCAGTTGATCGTCAGGCAAATATGAATAAATACTTCTCATGAAAAAATAGGCTTCCATAAGCTCGTATCTTAATTTCTTTTGAACTTTCTGTCTCAAAGAACTGTGGCTCTACAAAACATGAATGAAAAACAAAAAGGCTTCAGACTTCCAAGGTAGTGTAGTCAGTTTTCCATACCAGTGTCAATGCCTCAATGCCAACAAAAATACATCCCTCACCCACCACCCCCATCCAGCAACTGTTTCAGTTTAAATAAAAGCACGAAACAACACACACTTTTGTTTGTACGTGGAAGTGGCTTAGTCACAAAAGGAAGGAAAACCATGAAAGAAAAATAAAATCTGGGGCTTAAACTGTGGGCATGTGGCCAAACTGTCCTCTTATTTCAAAGGCAGGGAGAGAGCTGCCTGCATGTCACAGTTAATACAAGCCTTATTTTTCCCCTTGCAGGCTGAAACGTTCACAGGCATACTGAGAAGGAGCAGACGAGGACCTGCTCCTCACAGGGAGGTGGAAAGACCCCATGGTTGACAGCCACCAGCTGCTTCTGGCTGTCACCACTCCCACCTGGCACCATGGCTCACCTCACCCAGCAGCAATCTGCGTTGTTCAGGAACACCACCGTGCAGGAAACACAGCTCCTGTCAGACAATTGTAGGCTGCTTTTAATGCATTTTCACTTCATTTCTGCTAAGGAAGTCCATTGTTCTCCAGGGTATCATGCCCCATAGAGCATTTGGCTCAGCCTTACCACACTAGCTCTGGTGACGGAGCCTTCCGAACTCCTGCTAAGTGGTATCAAATAGCTCTTAAATCACTCTCTGTGCATTTTTGACTGGCCAGCAACTTGGCACAGAGTAAATCTGTTTGAACTGCTTTGCTTCAAGACAGAATGTTGGGGTGTTGTTTTAGACAAAATAGGCAGTGTTTATGGCCCACAAAGAAAAGAGAGAACTTGCTCTTTATGGTCTTCCTGTTTGCATTCTGATTTTTCATGTAGGCTAGAAAATTCACATGGCTTCTGATCTTTATGTGTTGTTTTAAGCAAAACTAGCCATTGACTGAGTAGATGAATTACTTACAGGGCTGTATCAAAAATGTTTTATGTGCCAAATGTTATGGTTTGCCTCACCAGCTCAGCTACAGAAGCTACAGCAGAGAGGGGCTGCAAAGGTCTTCTGAGAGGTCTGTGTGCAGGGACAGAGAAGTTCCGCATATAAGCAAAGAAGGAGTATCATAATTACTTTGCTCTTGCAATATCTATGTTGCTAATCATTATTTCTGCCTTCTTTCTTTCAAATAATTGTTACTGTGAATTTCAAAACTGGTCTATATTTATCAGCTAGTAATGTTTCTCTTTTTAAAATACTTTAAACAGATTTCAGCAATTCAGCACCTAATGCAATCTAAGACAACATCCAATAACCCTGCCCTGTTGTTTGAGTCCTTTAGGTACTGCCACAGTGAGAATGATAGTAGAGATGGTAGTACAGCTCACAAATATTTTTCCTTAGACTAATTGAATATCACATAAAAATCCTCATTACTACCCAGAGAGCAGTATTCCTCAAATAGCACAAGGCTTCACAGTGTATTTGCTGGAGAAGAACATTTTCTAGAGGTCGACCTCACTATACTGATGTGAAGGTACTAACCTGAACTCTCATGCTGTGAAGGTACTAACCTGAACTATCATGCTGCTCTGCTGTGTTTCAAACCATGATTTCCTGAGCACAGGACAGTGTCACACAGTTTGATATAGCAACAATTTAAGATTTATTAATACTGTCATGGTAAATCACAAGATTAGACTGTATGATTCTTAACAGCACTTAATGAGCACTTAATCATCAGCCAATTTAACACAATGATTCAACAGAATTTGCTACAATAGAAACAGGGACTTAGTTAAAGATATGAGAATGACCAGATTCTCACAAGTACGCTTACTGCATGGTGTTTGAGGTGCATTCTAAACTCAGTCACTCTTGTATTAGATTTTTCCCCCTTTTGGTGAATTACCTTCTCCCTTGTCGGTGTTTGCCTGGACATGAGCTTTGGCACTCAACAAGTCAGCCCCGAGAAGCATTTCAACTCAGGAGAAGATTAAGGGCCATAGCCTGCTACAACCCCTGGAGAGTTCAAATAGTCTTTCTCCAGCTGCTGTATGTATAACATGAAGTGACTGGCTAGTAGTCAAATTCAGATTCCTTATCATGTTGTTCGTGACCTCCAATGTTATCTATCATTTCCCTATGAAGGATTTCAATGGGTACCTTCTTTAGGGCAGTTCTGTGCTTTGTTCATGGTGATGGCTGTGAGCATCCACCTGGCGCTCTATTGCTGATGAGCTATCCAGTTTACAGAACAGACACATCAAGGCCTACTGTGGTTCATAAGCCTGAACAGGGCTTGTAAAATATATGAGCAGGACATGTAAAAAATGTACTTGCCATACTCTACCCTGTGACTACAGTCTTCACAGAATGGTGTTGCAGTTACCTCTTGCCTCTGTGGGATAAATATATAGGTTTATGCTTGTATATGGGTTGCTTTAAGAATCATTAGTATGAACTAAAGCACAACAGACAAAGTTTACTCCTTTGTTTTTGCATGCCTTATTATATAAACTGAAAAATTAAACAGCGTTGTACACATGATGGGGGTATTTCAGCAGCACAACTTGTCTAGTTATCCCCCAAACCCTGACATATAAGGCAATGGTTAACAGTAAGCATAATACAATAAGAAAATCATGATGGGGTATAGCAACAGCTTCAGCACTCCAGGTGTCATAAGAGGCCACCAAGCAGGACTTCTCAACATCAGTACTCTTCATCCTTTTTGACTCTCCGCAGTACTTGATGTATTCCTTGACTGTCATGATGGACAGTTGATAAGTCTTCTGTCGTGATCTCTGTGCTTGTTGTTGGAGGTTCATCATATCAGGATGATGGAGAAGTCAGTTGATTCAAGGCAGGTACATACCAATAGGTGTCAGTTGCAGCTCACGATATAACATTTAATCAAAAGACAAATCTTCATGAATAATTATGGATACAGAGAAATTAAAATCACAAACCATGGTCATGGAAAAGTTACACATATATAGATTAGAGTGATTGGTTATACTACGAACAATATCATCTATTAGCAAATAATCACACAATGTTCCCATGCATGCACATCCTTTCCTGATATATATGACCATAGTTCTAGGAGCTTTGTTGCTATGTATTTTGAAATGACAGAAAACTTGCTCTGTGCCCAAACAGATATCTCGAATTTTGAGAGTATTACTTTTGCAGATGAAACCTTGTTGTTCCTGCACAATGCACACATTTGTATCAATTGTCTGCCACTCTTCATCCTTTTGATGGGCTCACAGACTATTCTCTAAGGGATATAGTGTGGTACCATTGTGATTTAGTTCTAAGGCAATACTTGGATATATAGTATGCACTGTCTGATGCATTACATATAGTGAGGACAAAGGTAATAATCTTATCACCTTCTAAATAATAAATAAAATTGACTAATTGCCACCACAATTGAAACTCTTTTTCAAACTCTATTCCAAGTAACTTCACAAATTTCAGTAGGTAGGGTTCCTCCTTCCCTTTCTCTAATAATGGCTGCTACTATGGACTGTATCCATAATTGCACTTGCATACATCTCAAGGCAAGAGGTATTGGCTATTCTATGATTCTATATCTTGGGTTGCTCCAAGGACATTTACAATTAATTGATTGTCATTTTCTTCAGTTCATTCCCAATGATACAGAATGTCAGATAGGAGCCATTGGCTTGCTCTTAGGGATAACAAAGATGATTTTAGCGGGTATTCTGACTTGTTTAGGTCAACAGTAGTAACACTTAATTTGTTCATTAGGAATTTAGCACCTATGCTATTCAATACTCCCAGCCCTGTTCCCAGTGCTCCTAGTCCTGTTTCTACTATTCCAGTGGTGTCTCATTGCATATGCTGGGAATGCTCTAAGGATCGTCCATGTAACCACGCTAACCAGTAGGAGTAGGCTACTCCCAAAAAGGCAGAACACTGTTCTAATTATTGACACGTTGGTGTGCTGTGTTAGGTCTACCCTTTTTAAGAGCCAATGAGGATTAAAGAAAACTTACTGTTGTCCTGTATTTTTAATTATGCAATGGCCAGTGTCATAAATGTGAGGAGACAATTTAATAGGAGGCCAAGCTGGGGATGGTGGTTCCTTGATATTGGAGACCTAAGCTGGAGCAACACTTGGGGTCTACCCAAAGGCACATTACTATCTAATGAGGTATGGTAAATTTATACTAACATTCATGTCCAAAAGGACAGATGTGTGTGTGATCAGGAACGTGTCCATCTCTATTTCCAGCATATTTTACAGTAATGGATGAAGCTGTTGTACATTCAGTATGATTTTAAATCCAGTTTCCTATTAAAATTATACCCTCTTTAATTCCTTTTAAAGATGGAATACACTGATCCACTGCTCCAAATCCCCTCTCTCTCTGTTTCTCTGTTTTTTTTTTTTTGTTTCTTTGTTTGTTTTTTAAATCCACTCCCATCTAAAAAGAGTGACATAATAGTGTAGTGCTACTGCAGATACATTTAGGGATCCAGTGAGGTAGATGTTAGGTGCAAATTCAACAAAATCCACATAAGCATGAGCCCATCATACACAACTCCCACATTTTGCCTGTGTCCATTTTGAATATAAATTCTAGCCCTACACCACAGCGAGCCTATTGACAAAAATACCAAAATAGGGAGTATTAAAGTAAAATTGTACCAGTGTACAATTTGCTGTATTATGGAATTTTCTGTCTGCTCTCTCTCAAGATGAAACTGCATGACATACAGCAGTGTTTGTGGGTTTCTGATGAATAGATCCATTGATCACCCGGCATACTATTTTTGTATCTTCTCCTGGTGTCTCCCAGAGTTGGTGAACTCGATTAATACCTTCCCTATCCCAACTCCATTAGTTTTTCAAATATGTCTTGGTTCCATGTATGACTACAGTCAATATATTTAAATCTTTTAAATTTTGTTTTAGTCCAAAACTGCCAGTGTATTTTACCCATACATAGTCACAAGGATCTTGCGCTTGGGTAATTGTGAGTATATCCACTCCAATTAACGAGAAAGGGTAGAGGCATATAGCTGTTGTCGTCCTTGCTGTCAAGACTGATCCCAGCAGATTAATGCAATGAGGAGACAAACGAGTATACTTGACAATATGAAAATGCCAATATCCAGTAGATTAGTCATTCCTATGGTTTTAGTATGATTCATTGTTTACCGTAAAAGAAAGGAAGGCAGGTCTCTGTGGGGAAGGCTGAACAGCTTATCCCCTTTAAGATGCAGGATAAATCCATCTGGCACTAATTTTATGCTTTGCTTTTATCAATGGCATTCCATGCCAGAGATCCTTGTGGCTTAATTTGGGTAATCAGTACTAAATTAGTCTGGTAGGAGGTAATTTTACTGTGACGGGCTGTCTTGGTTTCATTGGAGACTAGGTATGCCAGTTATCAAGAGGCTTATCCAAAGGAAATGTTAAGAAGGCAGGAGTAACTAGTCTTCCAAAGACACCCTATCAATTATTCAGCTGGTGCAGAGTTTTTGAAAGACAGCTGTCTCATTGCCCTTCATGTGGTTAAAGATGTTTTTACAGTAACCCATTGGCTCATTTAACCATACCATTGGACTGTGGATAGCATGGAGTGGTATGGAACATCTATTTTATTCCTTCTTGCTTTGACTATTCTTGCATCTTTTTACTATTAAAATGAAAGCCTCTATCACTTTGAATGTAGTGAGGGGTGGAAAAAATTGAGAATCATGAGGAAAGACCTTGGGTAGTGTTTTGCCAGTTGGCTGTTTGGCATTTGATAGCCCTTCAGAGTCCAGACTCTACTTCTGTGCCTGTCAGAATATACTTGTACCTGGTGGATGATTTTAAAGGCTCAGTGTAATCAACTTGCTAGGTAGACCACAACACTTTTTCCTTCATTAATGTGTGGGTGCTGCTTTATTGGGATGATCAGTCTGTAATCTGAGTCAACATTGAGGGCACCCCATAGGAATGGTTTCAAATGCTTTCCCAGACAGGGGCCAGCCTTGGGTTTTGTGCTGCAAAGGGCATCTTTGTGACTGTGTCCTAACTTGGGATGTAAAGTTCTCCTAGCCAGTACCATTCAGGATTTATAGTGATCTTCCTAATTTTAATTAAGTCATCAACCTTCTGATTTTTTGGCAGGTTGATTGTCTTTAGCATAAGCTTTTACCAATCCCATCTTAAAGGATGAGTTCCTGGCTATGTCTAAAAACAAATGCCAGTCTTCACTTCTCCAAACTGGGAATCTATTCACATACTATTTCCAGGTTTGCTGCTGATAGAGCCACTATGTGACACCTGCTCAAACATCATAGGAGTCCATGTATTTAACTTTGGCTCTGTTTTGAGCAGCAAGTACAAAAGCTTTGAGTCTTCTACTGTCTTCTACTACCTGCTTGCTGGTGGTGATACAAGGCCCACAGCTATTTCCTTTTTATTATTTGAGTTGAAACATCTCTGAACCAAATACCCTTGGTCAGCATGTTTTCAGTTAAAGGTAGGACATCTAGAATTGGTGAGGGTTTGAAAGGTTGTTGCAAAGCTAAAGGATCACTATTTGTAGTTATATGGGATTTAGAATCTTTGGTGTGCCCTTCGGTTAATTGCATATTGTCAGTGACTCCTGTTAGGTAATATAATATTTTCTCAGCATGAGTTTTTGAACAATTCCTCATGGAGGAGCAGTTCCCTTCAAAAATTTCCTCTATTAAATTAGGCAGTCCTCTAGGTTTTAAGTGCTGTTCCTGATGTATTTTCTCAATGTTTCACCATTGTAAATAAGGGTAAAACCCCTTTCTTCCGTTCAGAAGATTGTTGTTCTGTCTCTTTAAATGCAGTTGAACTAAACAACAGAGGTTGTTAGGATCAGGTCATTAGGACAGATTTGGAACAAATTACAGTAAATCAGATGCTGGGCCCCACTCTACAACAATAGGATCAGAGGGTTGCACTGGCCCAAGGGATCAGTATGTTCACAGTTCATTCAGTAAAGTTTTCATAGCTTCAGTATGTTCCTCCATCCATTCCCATACCTTTCCTTTCCATAGAAATGAATAAAGGGGTATGGCTATAATCAAAACCTCAGGCACATGCTTTCTCTGGAATCCTAACATTCTCAATACTTGCTGGAGCTCCTTCTTGGATTGTGGAGGGTGCAAATCTGTCTGTTCCAAGGGACCAGGAGGAACTGAAGCACTACCAGCAATCCACCAGGCCTCTAGAAATCTTTATTTTGGGGAAAGTCCCTGGAACTTTTCTAGTGGTACAACTACAGCACTATTCAAGGCTTCCCATACAGAGGCAGCATCTGTCCTTACTGCCTCTTCAGAATCACCCCCAATTAGAATGTCATCTACATACAGATAGAACCAGGTTTCTGATGGAACTGATACTTGCTGCAAAAGCTCTGTTTAATGAGCAGTAGTGTTTACAGTAGGTTTATAACCTTGGGGAAGTCTGTTAAAAGTGTACTGCACCCATTCCCAAGTAAATGCAAAACAGTGTGTCCTGTTCCTGCAAGGGGAGAATAAAGAATATATCCTTTATATATAGAACTCCCTTACATTTATGAGTGACTGCCTGTAGAGTGGCAGTTACATTTGCAATATTAGGGACTGCTGTTTTTAAGGGTTCAGTATTGGCATTGAGACATGCATAATCAATCATAAGGCGCCATCTACTGTCACATACACAAGTAGGCCATTCTAGAAAATTGTATGGGGAAATGTGTTCCAAAAATAATTTCTTGAGACTTGTAAATCCACAATAACAGCTGAAATTCCATCTTTGTCAGCAGCCAATGCTAGATATTGGGGAACATTAGTTAGACTAGAGTCAGGGAGTGTAGTAGCCACATGAAGAAGACTGATAGTAGCAGTTTTAGTTTCAACTCTGTAACTTCATATCTAAATGACCAGGCACTACCATTTTGTAGCTGCCATCTTGGTACAATTAAAGCAACAAATAGTTGCATAGTCATCTTCTACCACAAAGCAAACTGAGGTTATTTGCTTTTTGCCCACAAGTGAAATGTTTACTTCAGCTGTGGGGCAGTTTGGTGCCCCCTTTAGTGCTGGTTAATTTAACTTTAGGTTGTCCTGATCATAATACTAACACGACTACTTCAGTTTGTGTAAGTACAGATATGTGTGCCCCTTTATCTGTTACAAATTTAGTTGGTTGCTGGAGGGGAACTACGGGAAGCATAACATAAAGGCCATAATCACTTATCCATTGTTAAACATCAACTTTCTAGACAGGCAGGTCTAATAGCCATATGGGGTCTACCTGTTTTTTGGTTTCTGCTCCTGCAATTCCTCCACTATTTTTCACAGAGGGCAGTAAGGATTAGGAGTTCCTGAAGAAGCTCTTTAGACTGCAGCAGTAGCAGGTGACAGTGCAGTGGCTTGCCTTTGAGAAGCTTTTATCAATTCTATCACACTTTAGAATGACTCCATCTAGTTGTCTATGAGTAACAGTTCTGGGAACACCCTATACCATGACTTGTTTCACCCCTTGCTTCAGGCTTCCACTGTCAAGCAGTGGGCTTATGTCTAGGATTTTGAGGATCATTTTGGGGTGTTTGTCTAACCTGACATTTTAACTTGAGTCCTTAGTCCTTGGGATGCATCATCTGATCCCATTTCTCAACCATAATTTGTAACACCATGTATCAGTTCTGCCCAAATGAGGAGATCTCTTTGAAGTATGTCTTGCTGGTCAACTTCTTCAACAATGATAACCCTTACAGCTAAATGAGCATTAAAATACATGTCCCTCTTGATCTAGTCTCAGTTTGCAGTAAGATAAGGTTTGAGCATGGCAGGGACTCCCCTAATTAATGGCTTTAGCATAGCCTGGTCTACAGTTCTCAAAATGGGAACATACGGGAACACTCAGGAATAGCCTGAATACAGGCAGCTTTCATAATAGCAGCAGAGAGATTGCACAGGGATTTAATGCATGTAACAGACAGTTCTTTTATCTCCAGTAAGTCTATTCCACCAGCCAAAAATGCCTCCCTACTTGTTACTGAACGGGAGTCATGCAGGTGTCAGGGCCAGCATTCAAAAAGGCATTAGGGCACCCGTATCCATTAGCCTCATTGCCATTCAGTAAAATGCTATCTCCCCTAGTTAAGCATGCCCTCCATAAGTATTGTTTCAGTTTTCTCCAGTTTCTCAGTGTACTTTCTTGTAAACTTGCCATTTGAATTGTTTCTTAGGGGATTGTTTTCCAAGGCATATTACCACATCTACCACCCTGAGGTCAACCAGTTTCTTTGAATTTTATAATGAGTGTAGCTGTAAACTGAGGAGGTTCAGTAGTAACCTCAAATATTACCTTCCCATTCCTCAGGAGATACTACAGTTTTCTAATTTGAACTATACTGGGGGGGCAGAGCTTGTATTAACATAATTTCAATGCATTCTCCTAACTTTTGTTCTTTTAGCTGAGCTTCCTTAAGTTCTTTTTGCAGTTGTTCTATTTTTTTTTATTGATAACAGCAATTCAGTAGCTTTATGTGCTTCTATTTCATCCTGAAAATCTCACCTTTAACAGGTTGTGTCCTCTCTCCCCAATATGAAGTTTCCGGGCATATTCCTATCACTTTACATGCAGCATTTAGCTTATTTGCAGCATTTATCTTCTTTTCTATTGCTTCCCAGTCATATGTATTATCAAGGGCCAATTCTTCTGGGAAGACAAGGTTCAAATTAATAATGTAGTTTTGTAAGTAGTAAGTGACACTGCTTGCCATCCTGCTCACTATACCAATTTGGTGCAAATAGATTTTTACACACTTTGATTTAGCAGCAATTTAAGATTTATTAACACTTTCATGGCAAATCACAAGATTAGACTGTACGATTCTTAACAGCACTTAATCATCAGCCAGTTTATCACGATGATTCAACAGAATTTGCTATGACAGAAACAGGGACGTAGTTAAAGACAGGAGAATGACAAGCTTCTCACAAGTACACTTACTGTATTGTATTTGGGAGTTCTAAATTCAGTCACACTCTTGCTATATCTTTCCCCTTTTGGTGAATTTTACTCACCTTCTTCCTCGTTGTTTGTCTGCAAATGAGCTTTGAAACTTGAGGTGTCAGCCCTATGAAGCATCTGAGCTCAGGGGAAGATCAAGGGTCACAGCTTGCTGTGATCCCTGGGGAGCTCAAACAGGCTTTGTCCAGCCCCTGTGTTTATAACATAAAGTGTTTGGCTTCTAGTCAAACTCATGTTGTTTTTGACCTCCAGTGTGATCTGTCATTTCCCCATGAGGGATTTCAATAGGTACGTGTTTTAGGGCTGTGCCATGCTTTGTTCGTGATCATGGCTGTGAGCATCCACCTGGCACTCCGTTACTGATGAGCTGTCAGGTTCAAGGACGGGTCACATCAAGGCCAATGGTGGTTCATAAACCTGAGCAAGACTTATGTCAAGTGCAAGAATGGAACATACCTGAGACAGAGAGGCATAGATCACATATAAGACTCCTGCAATGTCAGACAGGTGATTATATATTATAGTGAAGGTTTAATATTTGCCATTCTCCCTATATAGCTTCACTCTTAATCCTGTGACAGGGGCAAGAGTCATATCACCACCTTTAATACACTCAGTGATTCATATTTTCTGTTCTCCAGGTTATACTTGAAAGACTCTTCAAGCATAAGAGTGTTCAGGATGCTGCTTTGTACGAAAGCAGTAAATGACAGGTCCCATGAAAGCAAAACAACTTTCTCTCTGATGAGGCTGCTTTTAGTGTGGGGGTATTCTTCTTCTGCATAAAGAGAGAACCCACCCTTCATACCTGTTTTGACATGAGTACTACATTGCAGAATTGGTGGACTTGAGCAAGTTTGGAGTAGTGACAGGCAAAAATCCCATGAGAGGTGAAGGAAGCCTGGGGGAAATTTAATGGGGTTCACTGTGTAAATCGTACTATCACGTGTCTATTTTTCTTTGTCAATAAAACCCTGAGGAATCTGTTTTCTCATTCCAAGTTCGGATGTGCTTTTAGCTTCATGGCAAATTCTTCTCTCTTTCAGTAGTTTTTTATATATTGTAACTTTCATTTCCACACAAAAATCACTCCTCTAAGCCCTAGGTTTTATTCATTTGTTTTCTACTGTCTGGGGATTTGACAACTTTCCAGTTTAATGCATTGGAATCCAGGCTGCAGTAAGTATCTTTACTTCATTTGCTAAGACAGCCCTTTTTTCTCTGGTTCTGAGCTTTGCACAACCTTATACTTCAAACCTAGTTACTTCTGATATTCTATATTTTTACTCATATGAACAAAGTCAGAGCTACTGTTGTTTGATCTCTCTTAATTCTGTATGCCTTGTTCAGGATTTATTCTTGTTCTAACTTAGATATCTTCTGTGTCACATTTCAACCAGGGACAAAGTCTAATTTAATGTCATGGCTGTCTCTTTATCCTCAGCTTAATCTTAACAAACTTGCAGGTTTCCCCTTTCATCTCCCCCTTTTATTTTTTAACAAAAAAAAAAAACAAACAAAAACACCAAACCACCACTTACCTGGTTAAAACACTCTTTATCAATTTAATGCTAATTTAGTGCTAGCCATACACCGAGCATTATTAACCTACAGTTCCTATATCCAGAACTTTAGATGGTCTTATGCCATAAATGCTTTCAAAAACTTGCTGTGCTTGGAGTTCAGAAAAAGTAAAGTAGGTGTGGGTGGAAAAAATAGAAATTAGACAAGAAACAAAAGCAAACATCTTACACAATAAAACCATCCTTTGTCATTATCACTATGAATCTTCATTACCACTTCCTTTTCTGAGGAAATGCTGTTACTTAAAGGCATTAAAAGGGATAGATGGAGGCAAATGTCCAAGGCCGGACATTTAATTCATATGTCTCACACCCACAGGCATTAATATACAGAAATCCACCAAATTTGAAGTGAATATGCATGCTACCAACAGATAAATGCTGTGTGGTACAACAGCTGCATGCTCTACATAACTCTCTTCCTTACACCTGACCTCCACACCACTTCCTCCAACAAGGCTAATCTTATAGCAAGTATCAAGGATCTTCCCAGATTAGCCTACTTAGAGCAACAAGAGTTTCAACTTATTGCAGCAGCTGCAGCAAATTGGTTTCAAACTGGAAGTGGCCTTTTGGAATATATCCAGGAAGAGCCCAATCTGCACAAAGGAAATCCCAGAGGGAAACAAGCCCTCTTTGGGAAGAACAGTTCTTATGCTGGATTGTTTGGAGCTGCTTGTGAAGCTAAATATGTGGGTGGAAACAAGAATGAACACCAGCTCAGGATTTACGTGCTCTCCTGAAAATACCATATATCATACTATTAACTATCCATTCCCCTCTCTTGTAACACAAAAACTGTCAGCCAGCTTGTTTCAGTAATGCATTGAAAATAGGTTGGTGCGCAAGAATTTTGTTGCTGGATTGCCTTACTGAACATCATATATCACAGGAAAGAGTGCTCAATGTTTATTTTTCTCAACCAGATGACTTATCTCAGGTCTGGGGACGGCAAAAAAAAATGTTAATGTTACGTCACTCATAACCGGATTTTCTGACTATGGGATTCAATATGTTCTGATCAGCATTAGAGGAGTACCAAGACCAGTCTGAAGTGTGTCCCACTGCAGAGACTCATGCTGTCAGCCCCTACGATGAGGATGCAGTCAGCATCCCATCCTGAGAAGTCCTTCTGTCAGCAAGAGCACCGGCTCTGGGGATGGATGCAGCATCACTGGCCAGACTGGCTGTTTCTGGGTGAAGTCTACAGAAAAGCAGCTGCCAAAGGGAGGAGTCAGTGTCACACCTTCTCAGGGATGTGGGCAAAAGCTCTTTATCCTAAACCATACATATGCTCAGATTCCACAGCAGTTCAAACTTGAGGTATATCTGTACCTCAGCAGAAGTTTGCCTCCTGCATTTTGTTGGGTTTTGAGAAATGTACATCCAGGGGCAGCTCTGTGATATTTGCACTTGGGCAGCTGCATACTGCACCCATGGCTGTTTGCAGTTGGACAAGTCTGGAGAAGCTGAGCACCTGAAAATCAGCTGGTCGTTTTCAAGGCATAGTTTAGATTATCATTTGAAACCTGGCTCAATGGATAGGTCACATACTTGTCTGGAGCACCAGGAGTGAGGGGTGGGGGCTCTAGAAATTAAAATACTCTTCAAACCATGAATTTAATTGCAATTTAAATCTTTTGCAACTTTAGATTTATAGACCACTATTTCATGAATAGATTTCTTTTTCTCTAAGCCATTGTTCTGTTGTTCTTTTTCCAGCCAATGGACTGGAAATGGTCAAAGACCTGTCAAACTCGACTTACGATTCTGGGCTTTCAGTACTGCCAGGCAGCTGAAAAATGAGCTGTACTCTGAGTTTGCATCTGCCAGTCACTGGTTCAGTGTCATGAAAGAGAGTAAGCACTGGGAAAACTTCTCAAAATCCACTATGAACAGTAGCTCACTGTTACAAGAGTCTCTCCTGTACTTATCAGTGCATTCCCATACAATGCAAATAGTCAGGTTATGGCTGTGCAGGCAAGGTCATAGCAGACCTGAGTCAATAGAGATGCTTTGGATTTCTGTCTTTTTGTCCACAAGGTAAAGCTTTCCAGAAAATCATATATATATACAAATATACACACAGAGCAAAAAGCAATTGTTTTTATAAAATAAACAATATAAGTGGAAATTTTTGTTGTTAAGCTAAAAAGTATAATCTACCTAAAATACTGTGTTTTAAAAGTTTTAAAGTTTATATTGAATGACAAAAAGGTATTACACCTGATCTTATACCTGTTGCTGTTACAGAAGGTAACACTATGGAGACAATTAGCTGCCACTTCAGGCCTTTTAAGTACAGAAAGATTTTCTAAACAGTAAAATTACATAAGAAAATAGTTGGTGGAAACCTCACACTTGCGGTGCTGGGAGGCTGTTTTGTTCTTAGTTTAAGTAATAAGTTTGTATTTCACAACCAAGCAGAGCCAGGTTCTTAGGAGCAGATTATGGAGAATGGCCTGCTTCGAAACATATCTGAACTGATCAGAGGGACACTTTCCTTGGTTGAGAGAATCTGTGAGGACCATCCCAATCTTTCAGTGATAGTGAGTGAAATATTTAACATCCACACGTCCTGCTGTTATGATTCTTATTGTTTAAATAAGTATAAATTCAGCTTTCACACACCAGCACATCATAAATGAAAGAGTAATTTCTACCCTGCCCAGAGGAAATTATAATATATGACATCTCACATTGCATTTTGCTTTTTTTAAATCCTAGCATGACGAACTTTATCCATTGCAAACACAAAATGTCTCTACCTCTCCTTTTCCTCTTTTAGAACCTGATTTGTCTTATGAGTGCATGGACAGATGGAAAAATGTAAGATAGAAAGTGTGAAAAGATATACCCTACTAAAGGAACAAGCCATACAAGATCCTTTCTATGAGCCAGCTCTAGGCTTTACTGAAGCAGAGTGGTAGCCACAGCTACCTTAGAAGAGGCTGTAGAGAGGTGAAGGTTGGTCTGTTCTCCCACGTGCCTGGTGACAGGATGAGGGGGAATGGGCTAAAGTTGCGCCAGGGGAGGTTTAGGTTGGATATTAGGAAGAACTTTACTGAAAGGGTTGTTAGTCACTGGAATGGGCTGCCAAGGGAAGTGGTTGAGTCACCATCCCTGGAGGTCTTTAAAAGACGTCTAGATGTAGAGCTTAGGGATATGGTTTAGTGGAGGGCTTGTTAGTGTTAGGTCAGAGGTTGGACTCGGTGATCTTAGAGGTCTCTTCCAACCTAGATAATTCTGTTATTCTGTGATACCCAAATAGCATCTGCTGGAGCTCCACAGCCAACCACAAGCCCCTGTTCCACAACTTCACTGGATAAAAACAAAATAAGAACTCAGATGCATATTTATTGACTATTTTAGGGAAGGAAGAATGTATCAGAGGAAGAGGAAAGCTATGAATTTCCTTATTTTCCAAGATGCAGTAGAGACTTGTGAGCAGTTGTATTAAAAACAAAACAAAACAAACAAACAAAAAAAAACCTTAGGTAATTTTGAAAGTTAATCCTTATTTGCTGGAGAGAAGGAAGTTTTTCTAAAATCACTTGTGAAATATAGTAACTGCCTATGCAATTATATGTTGGCAGAGCCTGCGTGAACTAGTGCTCCTATTTAGTTCCAGACTGCAGCTGCACATTTTATAAGAACTAATTCTTCCTACATCTCACTGCAAACACCAGTTTTCGCAATCAAAGGTAGTATTCTGCAGCAGTTTCACCCTTGTGCTAGATCTTATGAATAGGTACTGGTATGCTATCAATGTATCAACCTGGTGCTGCATGTTAGAGTTTTTACTGGCTATTAAGTAGGAGACTTTGCTGGCAGTTGAGCTGATTACTGTTGGAATAAAAAATTTAAACACTTGCCAACATTTGTTCCTGTTCTGATCCAAATTTGACTTCTTTACTTTAAGCACCTGCTTAAATCCCATTGAAGTCAAGCAGAGTGTATGCGTAAGTGTTCTCTCAGGCCAGGAACAGAACGATGAATTTAGATCTCACAGATTACTTACTATGGAAAAAATGCTGTATGTCCCATTTGAATGTCATTACCTAGCAGAGTTGTTTTATTCATCCAGTTTTAAAAGCACTTTTGGAATACACTAAACATTCTGTTTTCCAAACACCAATCCTAATCCTACTTTATAAATGTTACATGAAGACTTTTCTGCTTCAGCCCTCATCTCTAAGGAATTAAAAAATAAAATCACACAATAAAACACTAAGCCATCTTACCAACCCACAAATAAAATCATTCCTGTACAACACATGTAACATAACATTGCATCAAATGGTTAAAGAAGGGGGTGTCTCCTTAATTGTTCCTGGACAAATTAATTGTAGGGAGGATTCCCCCCCACTTGAAAAAGACGTCTTCGTCTTTCCATTTTTTCCTCCCAAAGCTTATTTTCTCAAACACTAGAATACAGCTCACATTTAGGCAGACAATGATGGGCTGTCCCCCTGCGAATGCCCTTTCAAGTGTGCAGCAGCAGGCCTCTTCCATAAAGGCAGCGCAGACGCTCCCGCAGAGAACGAGCGGGCCTTTTTCTGTCTCCTACTTTTTAACAGCTCTGCACATCCGTAATTGAGAAAATGTGTGAGTGTCTGGGACGGGGGGGCTGCGCGCGGACCCGGCCATCTGCCACCAGGTGGCAGCAAAGGAACCAGCACCGGACGTCGCCGGCGGGAAAGTAAAACACACACACAAAAAAAATAATAAAAAATATTTATTTATTTATTTATTTATTTTAAAAAGCGCATTTTCCAAAGCAGCGAAACCCTGCTTGGAGCTCTTTTCCCTCTTCTGTGACTCTCCACTAGATGACAGCAGCGAAGCCGGGCTGAAACAGCCAGTAATGGACTTGCAGAGAAAACTATTTTATCCCTACTGCTAAGCCCTCAGAGAGCAACGCAGTTAAGAAACTCTCATTATTGGCTATTTTCCTGGAAATTACAGAGCCCTTTGCTTTTAGGCTTCCCGCCTACAGGCCTCAATAATTTCAAAAAATACATTTCTACATTGTATGCAATGCACTTAAAGCATATGTACTTGGGTTGGAAAAAACAGTTAAGTATTGTTGCTTTAATGTGAATAATTACTTCATAATGTCAGCCATTAGTCTTGTAAAATGCTCCTTAGTTTTTACTTTCATAAGCCAAGGGGCTCTGTTCTTTCAGACACCAACACCCATCCTCACTAAAACTGCAGCAAGACAGGAGGTTGAGCTTCCCAGCACATTTACAACAGTGTTCAATTTTATAATGCAGGTACTAATTTTACGCCAATGCATTAAAATGCTGCTACACTTTTGCAGTTGGCCGGTCACCAGATTAAGTCGCTTTAATAAAAGTACTTTCAGCCTATTGCTGAACAGGTCACTTCGACCCAGTTATGGTACAAACTAGACTAGGGTCCAAGTATTTATGGCACAAACTAGGTTCAGACTTGGACCAGGTGAGGAAGGAAGGAATTAAGCACACTTATTTTACTGTCTCACTGTGCTTGAAAAAGAATCCATCCTGACCTAAGTTAAGCACTGCAAAGCTGCTGCAAGTAGGGTACATCCTGGAGCTCACAGGGGGCAATACACGCCCTTCAACCTTAATTGTATTCCTGAAGTATTTCAGAGCATTTTTTTGTGTGTATGACAAGAGGTAGATCTGGTGTAAAGCCAGCTTTCTAGCCTTCAGGCATCTGTGAGATTCTCTTGTGTGAGTGAGGGAGATCTCCAGTTCTACAATATTTGCAACTCTCTAGTGTGTAAGTATAAAGGTTTGCAGCACACAGCATGTTTTTTAGAGAGGAAATAAATAATGTATGTGCTTCTCTCTTTGCTCACTTGCTTTGTATTTCATCATTTTATCTTGTATTTTAATTCACTGGAATAATTTTAAGGTGTTTGAACCTAGTTGTTTTTTTTTTTTTTTTTTTCTTTTATTTACAAAGACCCTGTTTAACAGTATGGCTGTATACCTTCAATCTTTTTAATGTGTATTCTGATTCATTTATATTTTAGCACTCCCCAGATTTAGCTCCAGATTTCTGATGTGGCAGCTGTTAAAGAAATATTGTCTCTTCATCTTGTGGGGTGACAGACACGATACGTGGCCAAGATCAGGACGCAGGAATAAAGAAATGCTGTCACAGATCCCAGAAAATTATTACAATAGTAATTCAAAGATTTCAAGGTATTTGTTTGTTTGTTTGTTTTTCTTCTCTGAAAAAGTGCAAGGAAATATTTATGCATTCAGGCTAACATTTTAGTAAGAGCAGCGACATTGCAACAATTCATTCAGTCAGTAAGTAATGCATCATTTAGAATTCTTTGTGATACTTTGAATGCCGCTCTATCATCCTTTGCTATTACAGTCCAATAATAGCTATCATAAAAAGGGTAGGTATTTATTACAATAAATAATCAACTGGTTGATTTTGCATGCCATATGGACCACACTACATACATCAAACCAAATCACTAGTCAAAAGAATAAGGCATTATAAGAAGTAGCATGTTTATAATTTTTATTTTTTTTTTTAATTATACCCATAAGGAGACATTCTTCTATGCTCAGGGTATTTGTATCTTTTCAGGATCAATTCCTTATGTGGTACAAGAACATTGTAAAATAATGATGTCAAACAAATTGTATTTGTGACAAAAATTGGAATTCAAATAAAACAAGGGAGGGGAATAGCTTAATAAAAAATATTTATTGAAAAACTCCCATCAACAGCATTTGGCTGTACTAACTAAGTAAAACGCTGAGAGTGACTATGGTAATCAGGATGCAAACAGCTAGTAACATGAGCAGGATGATTCGGCAACATTTGGAATGCTTTTTTTCTCTCTCTTTCTTTTTTAACAAGGTATCGTACCCAGGAGTATAAATATCCCCCATCCAGAACTGTAGATCATCAGGATTTTCCTAAAAGAAAAATTAGAAAATGAACTCAGTTCCTCTGTCTTGCACATAAAGTCATTAGAACATTGCTAGAAGTATTTTGGCCATCATCAGATAGTGATTAATGAATTTAAAGCATCACAACACAAATGCAAGAGACTTTCACTTGAACATAGGTTACACTACTTGCCAGATGCTGCAAATGTTCCACCGGGGAAAATTAAAACCACACTTTTCAGCCAGGAACCAAATGCAGGACACCAGCCATTGAAATTAAAAAAAAGAAAGGGGGGGGGGGAGGGGAGAAAAAGA
>CM021729.1:41158387-41176779 GCA_011074415.1 Stictonetta naevosa
CCCCCCCCAGAAAAAGAAGAAGAAACCATGTTGCCGTTCCCAAGAAGAGATGCTGATTTACAAATGCAGATCTGCGTCCCTTTCCAAAAACTGGGAATAGCAAAAATCAAACAAATGAACAAAAAAAACAAAACAAAACAAAATTTAAAAACAAAACAAAACAACAACAACAACAAAAAACAGAACACAAAAGTAACCCTAAAAAAAAGGATTCTGCCTGGTATGAATAAGGCTGAGAAATTATAAGTTATCTGATAACAGAATGATGTTATAAACAGCCATATGAAAAGTTATGAAATTAGCCATTTATTGTTTAAGTACCTGATTTACAGATTTGTCCTATATATATGGGGAAACTCAGTAGCAGTGTGTTGTGGTTCAAGACCTTGTGTAGCTATAGAAGTCATGTTCTGCTGAACCAAAATTCCTGACATCTAACCAGGTATGTAGACTTATTTTTTTGATTACACTCAGGCTAGTGTCATGTCTGTACAGGAAAGCTTGTCCATACTTACTTCTGGAATCCTACCAAAAGAACCAAACATGGTGGTTCATGTCCACACACAGCTCATAGCAATCCACGTGACTAATGCAGTGCAGCAGTGCATTACCTTTATGTGGCTGGCCAAGTTAGAATGCAGTGAATGTCTATCATAGTCCTGCACAGTCCAGGAAGGTGTCCTTTTCTTCTCCTCCCAGTCATCATCCACCTGGATATCACTATACAGGGGATTGCTCTTGATTGTGGATTTCAGGGTGATGGGTGTAATGTGTTTCCCAAGGGCTTTGTCTATCATTTCTTGGCTAATGCCATTCAGTTCCAAGCCAGGCAGTTCAGTGATGTTTTTCTTTTCTCTCTGCAAAGCACAAGTTAGAGTAGAAGTTGACCTTCTTCTTCATTTACCTATGACACAGGTCTCCTCCCAGAGTTACTTGTAATATAATATAATCATTTTTAAAATTACATGTACAACAATTTTTCTTCTTCTGGCAAAAATCTACAGTGCATCAAGGGAGCCTTACTGTTCACTCTGTGCAGATTTCTTCCTTCTGTTGAAAACGTGAGTACAATGTGGACATTAAACTTTTCTACAAATAGAAACTGGCATTATTATACCTGCTGAAAGAAAGCCTGTATTTTAGCAAAATGGTGCCATGGTGTACAGTGGTGGAGCTTGTAGCTCTGACAGATGCCAAATGAGTAAGATGCAGAAGCAGAGCTCTAAAGACAAAACAAACACACAGTGATGGCATGTAACTGACTGGCTTTACTGGAGCTGCACATCTAACACTGGGTGCAGGTTGCAGCTCTGTTTACGTTATTGCACGTTAGACCCATGTCAGGATGTCAGAGAGGCCTGACATGTAACTGAGGGAAAGTCCGAAGTCAGGCACTATCAAAATTCAAAGGTAATTGAATACCTAAGCAATTTCCCTGCACAATATTAATTAAATCAGATGCTTTAGACAGAAGATAGCAAAGGAAGAGGAGGAACAATCCTGGTGGGATCTGCTTTTTGAAGAACTCAAAAGGTGCTCCTTAAAACCTTACTAAGTGTCCATTTGGGAGCTGGTAAGACTGCAGGTGCCTTCTTGTTTTATCTCTAGTTGCATGCAGGAAGGCTATCCAGCTTTACAGTTCAAGCTGTTCAACATTGTCTTTCACCACAACCTTGTCGCCAAGACTTGGAACTAACCTGCAGCTGATGGGTAGTTCTAGCTGCACCTCAATTTCCTAAGAGAGCTGTTTCTGACAGCCCTGCTCTCACACCAGTATCTGTCCTGTGGCTTCAGGACTGCCTTTACAGTACCATCCCACAGCACACAAAGCTCTCTGTGTTACCAGATGATGCTTCCGCACCAGCACCTCTGTCCTGTCTTGAGACAAGGGTGGTCATGGCCTGGCTTGGTGCCCAGGCAGGCCTGCCATCAGGACCACGGGGCTGCTGCCTTCTCCTCACACTGCCTCTGGAGCTGCTTGGCTCCCCTGTCAGACAGCACCGGTCTTGAAACTGACAGCAAACTGCTTGCTTCCTCTGCTTGAGCAACAGCCTGCCATCTCGGTGAGCTGGTGGATCCACATTCAGTGGAAGCCAGCTGCTGGAGATCATCACAAGCTCTGTAACTCGGGTCTGTGCAAACACAATGGCACGTGTGTGGCAGAAAGGTGTAGAAGGAAGTGGGGGAGCTGCCTCCCTTTAGAATGGAAAGGAGAAGATAAAGGAATAGTCTTTGTCTAAGAAACCCTAGCAGAAAGCATCATGCTGGCACACTTATCACTAAATCATCACAAGTGACTAAGAATATTTCCCATCAATAATTATCATGAGTAGGTGGGCGGATCCTCAGTGCCCTCCCAGTTCCTCCATTAGTTCATAATTTCCATATGTCATTCCTTAGCCTTGACGTGTCCCCTGACAGTATTACTCCTTGCATTGCAGTTACAGCTGGCACTGAAGCCCTCTGGATTGTACTGGCCAGATTTCAGTTGAGCTGGTGTTTTTAACTGTCATTTCTTTCTGACTGCATATTATTTTATTTTGTTTTATTTATTTCTTATTTAAAATTTGTCAATGACCTTGATGCCTCCCTCAGGCCTGCTAGATAACTGAACTTGAAGAACATTTTGCTGAAGAAAGCGAGCTGGCTTACTAGGGGATATTCAGTCTCCCTAGGCTAAAATGTTGTGAAAATAATGCAACTTGACAGCAGTTTTTAAAGCTGTTTTAAATAACAAACTCCAAAACTTGCAAAAGATGGCATGATGCAGAATTTGTTCATAAAGAGAGTTCTTTGTGACAAAACTTTATGCCCCTTCCCTCCAGACTAGCTTGCTTTTCATGGGCAGCAATGCATGAGAACAGGAGAATGTCTTATCCTGGAGTAATGCTAGGGAGGAATATGATGGGAGGAGCAACAGAGTTTTACTGTGAGAACTGGACTTGAATTTGTAGTAGGAGATGTTTTGCAGGAGGTCTGGAGAACAAACACTGAAGTGCAATGTTAATCAGAGTACACTTGAATGCAGCCAAAGGCTTGGTTGTGAAACTTCTGCAATAGATGTGACCTAGAGACTACTTAGGGAAACAGAAGGAGAAAAACCTAAGACACAGCCAAAAAGAAAGCGTAGGTCAAATAAATAGTACAGATAAGCATGAAGCAGGTTACATGAAATATATACATTTATAGAAACAGAGAAAATAAGGTTAGAAAATAAAAATATGAATCCAAGTATTAATTCAAGCAAAAAATACACATTTCTTTTAAGGTTCAAGCCATCAGCAGTTTTTATGGACTTCAGTGTTTTGATTCTTATTCACAAAAACAATATTCAAAGAAAGATGAAAGTATTGTAAACTTCAGTACTTAAGTGTGTTAAAGAATTAATATTGTATGCACTGTGCCTGAGGAGCCAGCATGAATGAGGGTGGAAGAGATCCAAATCAGAACTGATAGGAGGAAATTTATATTAGAGTTCACTAAAATGAAGAAGAGAACAGCAAATGCTCAAAGCAGCAGTAGTTATAAAAAACTCCAAGAAATTATAGTTGAAATATATTGAAGAAATACTCATTTAACAAGATGAGAAATACTCATCTGTGTACACATAACTACAGCTGATACACTCATAAGGAAGAAAGTTCGTGCTGTTTATAACTCATTTCTCACCACTGGCAGTTTGTCCCTCTTTGTCAGATCCAGAAAGCTGACATGCATAAAAAGAAGATGCTGTGAAAACAAAACCAAGATATCAAGAGCTAAGGCTAGGCCTTGGTCTAAAGCCAATCTACCAGCAAGAGGAGATCAAAGAGACATCAAAAACAAACAACAACAAAAGATTAAAGAATGTTATGTTGTGCAAGTCAAACTTTTCTTTACTCCCCCACGATGAGAGCTCTGTGTCCCATAGCAAGCTATGGTTACTGGCTGCATGTGGGCTGATACTTAATGAAAGCGACAAATGCTGTCTGTGGGCAGCTGTGCCTAACAGCTTTACCGAAGCAGTCTTTCAGAAATCTAGGGCCACTGCAAACTGCAGGAGTTGTTTTGTAACAACTTCCTCAATCCCCATGAAAGTGGGTAGCAGGGCAATTATTATATTTGTAAGTGATTTGTTTAAAATTATAACTCTCTGTTTTGCAGAAGCCACACAGCACACCCTGGAGAGCTCTCCCAGCAACAGGAAGGGCACTTTTCTGATGTAGGGACAAAAGTAGTGGTAGACAGAAAGCTGATGGTAACCCAAGGATTCCTGTGATAAGGCATTTGGTCAATTAAAAAAAAAGGGGGGGGGGGGGGGAGGGATGATCTTATGGGGGGATCTTATGTGGGATGCTGTGGAAAAATAACCAGGAAAGCAATCAGTAACCATGGCTATGTGACTACATACAAAAATGGGCAAATGGGCAGCCAGCACACATTAAGGGTTCCCAAGAACACGAGTTTTCTTTTCAACAGACCTGAAGGGCCACAGACATGCTTTTCAGGGACACGAGGCAGTATTGGGTACTGCAGAGCAATCTGGGGACCCACCCGACATGGATAGCAGATCAGTAGGTGGCTGTAAAAACTTAAGCTGACATGAAAGGGCCCAGTACAATTTAGAGAAAAGTAGGCATTCATACTGATGCTTTTCATAGTGCAGCAACAAGAGTACTGGGGTAGAAGTATCTACCCCAGTATTTAATTATTTACTTAAAGGAAGCTGTTTTATCTGTCGCTGTTAATGGAGGTCTGCAGGGCTGTGAGTACAATGTATAAAAACTGCTGCATGGTGTCAGACCAAAGCTCCTGCCAGCCTTGCAGCTGGTCTCTGATTGCAGCCAATAGCAGATAACTAGGGAAGAATAGGAGAAAGAGGTCTGAGCCAAGGGACAGGCAGTGACTAGCCCAGCACCTAGCTAAGAGGTAACAATCTCCTTTCCCAGTGCCTTGAGAAGTGTACAAAGGCAAGACACAGGCATTATGCTCAGATGAGAGACCAGGAGGGGTTAGGAGTGCAATTAGCATGGTAACTGCAATACTTGCAGGCCAAAAGTTATTCAGAGTTGTGCAATCCTAAGCAACAGCAGCAATGAGAAGTGACATGGTATTCAAAGACAAAATGCTCTTCCAGAAACAGTGAAAAGGGGAAAGCTCAAGAAGGAAAGGGAAGTCTGAGAAAGGCAGAAAACAAGGGGACAGGCTGGAGGAGAGGGAAACGCTTTGCTCCCGGAAGCAGATGCAGGCAATCAGTCACCCACTGTACTATGAGCACCTCGAGGTGTTGTGGGGAGAGCATCCCGCGGGGCTGGAAGTTCTCAGGGCAATCCAAAAGCAGTCAGCAGCTAGCCATTTGTGGAAGAAACAGTCTGTGCTTTTTATGCTGCTTTTCACAAGGAAGGGCCAAGATTCCTGAACCGCTTTATGGTCTGTTTTATTTGAAGTAGATGATGAAAATATACACTGAGAAGGAAAGCTGTTCAGTTTGCCTGACACAGAAGAGGAAAGTAAGGAGAAGAAGTGGCAACTTTTTGGTCAGAAATATGAGTTGTTGTTATAAACAGGCTGCTTTTTGAAATGGAAATATATTTTAAAACATAGGTGGGGAAAACACATAAGCACTTAAGTGCACTTGAATTTGAATGATCTCATGACAAAGATCTGGAAGAGGCCACAGATACACCACTGAGCAGTCACTTTATGCAAGGAGTCCGAGCAGCAACAGTTTCTTAAAGAAAATGAATTTTTGCAAGGAGTTTCGGCTACTCTCAAGGTTTAATGATTCTGGGAGCCTGTAGGTCATGCACATATGTTCTGAAATGAATTCCCCTCCCTCCACCCCCCAAACCCCCCCATTTCCGTTTCTGAATTAACTAACCCTTAACCCCATTAGCTCTCTCATCTTAAAGCAAAACATGTTATTCCTGTGCCATTAGTTCTCCACTGTGCCATCGTGTTTATTCTAGCGTCTGGAACTCATCAGTTCTTTTCCCTTTATTTGATTGTCAGCAAAAGGGAAAAAGAGGAGGCGAGTTCATAAGGGAGAGAGAATAAGGCACAATGAATTTTATCTGGACAGTTTGCATTCAATAATGATTGCAGTTAAAAGCATAAGTTGTGCCCTAGGTTCAACATTTATAAAAGTACTGTGTTGCAGGCTGTGTTTCTGAGAGACGTGGTAAGCACAGGAATTTCCCTGAAAATGCCCACCCTCCACATTTCCTCATCCCCTCACCAACATCCCCCTTGCTTGTGGTGAAGGGCAGAGCATGAGCAGAAGGCACATGGCTCCCCGCATGGTCGAGTCCTCCCACAGTGTGGCAGCCCTGGCCTAGCCTCAGTGCCTCCTGTTCAGCAACAATAGGGAGAAGCATCCCCGCTGTGGAGGCGGCTCTGTGTGTGGCTGCCTCTGTCCTGCACAAAAGAGGGGCCGCGGCGGGGTGGGGAGTGAGGCCAGCATTGCTCCACAATCCCATTGTTTGGGATCCTGCAGGCTCCTTCACTTGGCGAAGGCTCCGTGCATGGGAGACGACGGCAGCAACTGTGGGACCCCCCTGCCTGCCCCCTTCTTCCTCCCAGCTTCCCCCTGTGGGGGTGAGCCAGCAAGGAGCATACAATAGGAGCAGTCTCTGGGAGGGAGGGAAGGGGTCTGGGCAGCTGACGGGGAGTAGAGGCCGAGAAGGAAGAAGCTGAACTGGAAGTTGCTGTGGGAGACCTCTAGGTTCTTTCTCTTTCCCTTCCATACCCATTGGCTTTTTGGCTCCCGTTCCTCATTGCCCTGTGAATCTTGACTGCCACCCCAAGAATGCTCAGGATGCAGACCCTTCTGCAGCCCCCCAGCCACCTTCATGCGTCTCTATCCCTTGACAAGAACCAGACTTTGGAGCTTTTGCTCAGGCTAGGGGTGGGGAAAGGCGAGGGGCTCCCCGGGCAGCAGGAAAGAGTGCTGTGGTGTGCATAGCAAGTGGGGCCCAGAGGGGTGTGAGCTGATGCAGCTGTACTGCTGCTGATCCAGATATGAACGTCTCCTCTGCAGGCTCCAGGGCCTCTGCTAGGCAGTGTGCATTTGCATTTTTTACCATGAAACTGCTGCTACCTCCACATAATAATAACCTGCATTAATACAGTCATTGTTTTTCATACTTTCCACAGACATTTGTCAGGGTGACTGCAAGGTCAAAGAGGAAGGAGTTAAAATAAGGCAAAGTAAAGAAGCTACAGTGAACTGTGTAGACATATACAAGCTAGCAAGACAATAGCAAGAATTTCTATTGCTCTCTCTAATGTGCCTTTTCACTGAGTGATGTGGCCTGGATTTCAGATTTAAGTCCCCTGTTGTTTTGTTGTTGTTGTTGTTTTCTTTTTGTTGTTTATTTCTTTGTTTGTTATCTCCTTTGATATTATTTTTCCTTCTTTCTCATACTTCTAATTTCTTCAGAGAGGGTGTCCCATTAGCCCCTTAGTACAATTAATCTGTATTTGACTCCAGTAGGCTTTCTGGGAAATGCTATGAAAATGTTACCACAAGGAACATAAAGCCTAATGTACTGAAATGAATTAGGTGGACTGCCTTACTACTGAAGAGAGCAACTATATTTTTGGAGTCTGATCCTCATTGAAGTCAATAGGAAAACTCCCAGGGATATTAGTAGTGTGGATTCAGAGATGTGGGAAGCTGAATCCACCCACAGCTGAAATGCCAAGCTCACATCATTTGCCTCCAGTTCCCCCAAAACAGCATAGAAAAATCAAGAAAAAAAGTCTGCCTCTGTTAGGCCTTACCTGTAAATAAACCCTGTTGTGCCACTGCTGCACTCCAGGTAAAGCTGCTTCTGGGAATTTTGCCAGGCTGGCTTGTAGAAAGGCAGAGTTTTTCACTAAAGACTTCACCTCCAATTGTAGAAATTTATCAGGATGGTTGTTGTTTGGCAAAACGGAGAAGTCCATGTTTCTGTCCTGTACAGTAATAATTAAAGCACCCCAAGCTTCTGCTTCCTGGCTGTGCGCTCTCCTTCTATTATTAATGATGTGAAGAAGGATACGACAGTTTCCTGAAACTGTATCTGACCCCTGTTTGGTGTCAGGCTCACTTATATCATCTACCATTGATAAAAGGTTGTTTAGAAGTGGAAGAGCAGACAGGACATGTTTCTTTAAGTACATAGCTTAAGTTTTCAAGTTCAAGGTCTGTTTTGATAGATACATATGTGCTCATTAAAGCTAACCGAGTACCAGTGAGTAGATGCATGAGACACTTAAATGCATACCAGCACTTCCTCAAGTGACCTGCCAAAAATTTGAAGCTTACAGCACTTCAAAGCAAGCTCTTTTTCATAAAATTAGAAGCAGTTCCCAGTGCAAAGCCAGTCTTCCTCCTCCTCCGTGGCAGCACTTACAGGCTTCACCATGCCATGTGGGTTGGTGCCATTCACCACGGCAGCTATGACATGCACTTCTTCATATGCAGGGATTTCTCTGACAGCAAATTCTTCCTGACTCTGGGAAATACCAGTTTGTTTCAAGTAATTGATAACAGAAGTTTTCAAGGAATTGACTCTGCTTCTGTTCAAGTGAATGGAAAAACTCATACTGACTTGAACAGTGTAGAGTCAGTCCCTTAACTTTCACTATTTTATTTTGAGATTTGGTACTTTCATCAGCATTTTAGAAGTATGAAGCTCTTTTGATTTTCATCTAGTGAAATTCCTCATCATGGACATTACTTAATACGAGCATTTATTGTTACTTTTTTTTTTTTTTTTCCAGACTTTTTAATTTTTGTAAGACATGCTTAATTTTTTATGACAGAGCCACATAGAATACTTTTTTGAAATCATATTATTGGAAATCCAGGAAAGCCTATTTTGAATCAAATTAAGTGCTCAGAATTAGGGATGAAAATTTTAGCTTTGTACTTAAACCGTATAATCAATCCACTTCCCTGTATTTCTAGCATTTTAAAAGAAAAATTAAAAAGTAGATTTTTTTTTGTTATTTACATGAGGCCCTAATACAATAAATGACTAATTTGATATACATCTGAATTTAAACCTTTCTTATCCATGTAGAAAGTTCATTATTTTTCCTTGCCTGCATGTATTAGCAATTATTTGGCAGCACATTCATTAAAAAATATTAATCCATTGTCTTTCCAGTAGAAACTCCAATTACAGTATTTGCCAACAGCCACAAAAAAAGGCAGTAATGACCATGCTTTTAGGTAGGTGCTCCTGGGGATGAATGCCTCTGGGGAATGTACTGTTTAATTTAGACCTTTTTTCCCCTAACATAATGAAACCCTGGAACACTGTATCACACCTATACGGCATACCCTTAGTGACTACCTTGAATTTATGTTTTAGATTTAACATGACATGTAGTCCCCTCTTTCCCCGTGGACACCTAGGACAGCAATAACTAGTGTTCTACAATACATAGTATGTATAACCATGCCTTCTTTTTTGAATATATATATCTTTCCAGCTTCTTGCTGAAGACAGGATTTTTCTGTGATACTGTAGCATACAAGATGGTGAGCATCTGTGTGAATTTACTTGCTGATACTACTTAATTTCATTAGATGTGATGTGAGAACACAACAAAAGCGTGACTGGGCTAGGGGGATCCCAGCCCAGGAACAATTGTGTTTAAAACTAGCCACAATTTAAAATATTTGACATAGTGGAAAAACCTCACAAAATTCTGCATTCCAGTATCTTTTACTCTCCCAGAATCCACAGTACTTATTTTATATTATTTATTTATTTTTTAATTTAATTTAATTTTATTATTGCATTGTACTGTATTGTACTAGAGTGTCTTTTCACAGGCATCTTTTTATGGACTTCTTGTCCATTAATTTGTCTAATTATTTTCAAATCTTCTGAAAAGCAAGATTCAGAACCTCATGACAATCAGTGTGATGTTACTTTTATGTTTTATGCTAATTTCCCTACCAGTTTTATCAAGGAAGTCATCTTTGTTGTACTGCAGGGTTTTGTGAACAAGAGGTGCACATGAAGCGTGTCTATCACCTTCAGCATTTTTTAAAACTTGATAACGCTCATCTCAACCTTTTACTCTCCAATCTGAAGTATCAACGTTTTCCATCCCACAAGCCACCTGGTCCATCTCCTTGATTTATTTATTTATTTATTGCCTTTTTCTATGTATTACTGACTAATTCCACTACATTGTTACTGAGATGCAGTGACTACAAATCAATGCAGAGTCTGGACGGTGGGTATACCACAGTTCCAAAAATGGGAAAAATGATGCACTTTCTTCTGATGACGTACCATTTTTGTGTTTTTCTCCTGCTATAGATTCAAAAGCTTCAGACTACAATATCCAATGACACTGTGATCTTTTTCCAGCTCTATGACTGTCACTGCAAGTTCAGTACCTTGTAGGCATAAGTTAGGCTGTTTTCCATAGCTGTACTACCTTGCATTTGCCCACACTAAGTTTATTGGCTAATATTTGCCTAATCACTCATGTTTTGTAGTGTCTTGCTAAGTGAGGCAATACTTAGTTAACTAGAAGAGTATAACATCATCTCCAGAGCTGGTGATCTCAGATTTTACTCTCTTCCTCATGTCATTGATAAAGTGTTGAACAAAATTAAACCAGCTTCATTCCTTGGGGAACCATCCTGAAAGACCATTAAATTCCACCTTTTGCTTCCAATTCTTTCACCATCTTTCAAGGCATAGAGATTACTCCTGCAGTCCTGTGTAGTTTCCTAAATGTTCTGTAACATGCAACATTGTCAGAAACGTCTTTGTCCACCAGATCCTCTTTGCTCGGGACACCACTGAAGCCATGCTGACTCACCTGTGCACTCAGGTATTTTCTTCTTTATTATGCGCTGTTACTGCACAAGGGAAGGAACACAAGATTCCTTGGCCTGTAGTTCGAAGAATCTCCTAGAGATTCCCTTTTCCATAGACAGGAATTACACTGCAATTTACCAGTCCTCTGGAAGAGTGGCTGTTTGCAAGAATATCTTACACCCTGTGGCAAACAGTTCCATAACGTCACCATTATGTTCTTCCAGGAGTCTCAGTGATTGCCACCTTAGATACCTGTTAACATCTAACATAACTATTTGGTCTTAACCTTCTCGTGTTTCCTTCAGCTTCATCCAACATGTAACATCCCTGCTGTAGGCAATGTGCAATGTGTGAGAATCTGTGCAGCATTTCAACAAGAAAGACCAATGAAAACACTTCACTGTACTTCACTGTACTTCACTTTCATGGCTTTATCATCCCTCAGTGACCCTCTCACACTTGTATTATCAGATTTTTTTCCATTAGAGCATCTTTTCTACAGAGCTCTTCAAATGCATTTATCATGGATTCACCAAGAGGAAATTTTGCTTAACCAATTTGATAGCCTTCTATGATGCAATGACTGGCTGGGTAGAAGAGGGGAAAGCAGTGGATTTTGTCTACCTTGACTTCAGCAAGGCTATTGACACTGTTTCCCATAGTATCCTCATAGGCAAGCTCAGGAAGTGTGGGACAGATGAGTGGACAGTGAGGTGGACTGAGAACTGAATGAATGGTGGAGTTCACAGGGTTGAGCTCAGCAGCACAGTCTAGTTGGAGGCCCGTAGCTTGTGGTTTCCCCCAGACGTCAGTATTGGGTCCAGTCTTGTTCAACTTCTATATCAATGACCCAGATCAAGTAGTAGGGTGCACCCTCAGAAAGTTTGCTGATGATACAAAACTGGGAGGACTGGCTGATACACCAGAAGGATGTACTGCCATTCAGAAAGACCTGGAAAGGTTGGAGAGGACCTTCATTAAGTTCAAGAAAGGCTAGTGCAGTGTCCTGTACCTAGAGAGGAATAACCCCATGCATCAGTACAGCTTGCACCAGATCTGCTGCAAACCAGCTCTGTGGAGATGGACCTGGGAGTCCTGGTGGACGAGTTGGCCAGCAATGTGCCCTTGTGGCCAAGAAGACCAACGATATCATGGGGTGCATTGGGAAGAGCATTGCTAGCAGGTCAAAGGAGGTGATTGTCCCTCCCTACTCAGCTCTGATAAGGCCACATCTGGAGTTCTGTGTCCACTTCTGGGCTCCCCAGTCCAACAGAGACATTTGGAGGGCTTTGAAGATGATTAAGGAGCTGGACCATATCTCATAAGGAGAAAAGTTGAGAGAGATGGGCCTGTTTAGCCTCAAATAGAGAACACCAAGAGGGAATCTTATCAATGTATATGAATATCTTAAGGGAGTGCATCAAAAAAATGGGGCCAATCTTTTCAGTGGTGACCAGCAACAGGGATAAGACACAACAAGCACAAACTGAAACACAGAAAGTTCCATCTGAATATTAAGAAACACTTATTTTGGAGCACTGAAGGTGACGGAGCACTGGAGCAGGTTGCCCAGAGAGGCTGTGGAATCTCCTTCTCTGGAGATATTCAAAGCCTGCCTGGATGCGATCTTATGCAGTGTGCTTTAGAGGATCCTGCTTGAGCAGTGGGTTGGACTAGATGATCTCCAGTGGTCCCTTCCAACCTCTGTCATTCTGTGATTTTGTGATAAATTCTTCTTGAGAGCCGTTAATTTTCTGTTTACATTTGAAATGCTGTATCTTAGGACCTCTGTTGGTCTCCTCATGCAGGCAAACATTCTGTTTTTAATATGTTTTTAGAACTTAAGAAACGACTGCTTGACATGAAGATACCAATGGAAACTAAATGAAAACAGAAAAAAATCAAAACAAAACAAAACCCCACAAACAAAACCAACCAAACAATAACACATCCTCCAGAATGAAACTACAAATACTCTCCAGAATAACTGGCCATTCAATTAGAATTCTGGTAGTCTTTTTATTTAAGGAAGGTATATGGAGTGGTAGCTACTGTACCACACTTAACAAGCATGTATCTGGGATGAAGTATCCCCACTGCACAGAAGCCTACCACAATACTGTGCACCACTTAAATCACACTTAATCTAACCAAATTGAGGAGTATGCTCAATAGCAACTGAACACTCTGTGCATGGAAACAGTGCGTAGTGTGTAGTCAATTATACAAAATATAACTTCACATTCCATAATGTCAGAGTTATTTTTCTTTCATTTTTACTTTTTAAAACCAAAAGATATATAATTTAAAATGACACATAAGCACATCATTAAAGCTGCAGTTTTTGAATGCACAGCAGTTAAGATGCAGCCTAAGCAGGCTAAGATTTTGTCAGTAGAGATATCTGAAAGCACATGCATTGATTTCAGTAGAATGTTGCTATGTATTCACCCTGTACATGGTGACAGAATGACAGTCTTGATTGAGGTGACTGAGTGATTGAGTCTGTGTGGATATCTACATCACATCTATACAGTAGAATTTTTGGAGAGAAATAAAAGGCACAATCACTCATCTAAAGATACATTCCCTTTTTGCTTAGAGTAGAAACTGGAATCTGAATCTGCTACATGTGCCTATCAACAAGCATTTTAATATGATGCATAATAGTTACCAAAGAGAGGTCTGATGCTTAGTAATACAGTAATACTCAGTTATTGTATACTCAGTAATACTACAGTTATTTCAGTGTGGGAGTCCAAATCTCCCCTTCCTGCAGTCTTGAAGGGAGGCAAGTTCACATTAAATTATTATGATGATTGCCAACTACACCCTATGATGCCTTTCAGGCTCATTTCCCCAGCTGTCCTATGTGTTCAGAACATGACTAATGGCCTGCATTGCAAAATAGAGGTAGAGGACATACCCCTATCCTACAGCTACATTCAGTGTGTGCAGAACTCACCTGAGAAAACTAATTTTTCCTCTACTCAATATTACTCTGTTATAACCAGCTTTTCATTTATCAAGGATCATGCAGTGGAACTCATGTCTGCAGCTGCAGAAAAGTGCCTAAGCCAGTAGTGGGGAGGCATATGTTGTAGGGATTACTGTAGCTGTACATGCTGTTATGCAGGGCTCAACAGATTTTGCTACCAGACATGGATGCCCCAAACCGCAAAAATGCAAATAACAAAAGAAGCATTACTTTTTATTGAAAACGTAAAAATCATGTGAATCATGTACAATATTTTCTCATAAGGAAAATTTTAGCTGTTTCATAACGTTTCACAAAACTGTAAAACATTTTATTTTTATAAAGACTTTTTCATAAAGCAAAGATAAAACTAAAGTAGTATTACAAAGCTATTTTCTAAATCATTGACAACGAACTGAAAGTGTTTAACAGATTAATTCATAAAAGTGGCAGGAGGAAGGACTCTTCCTTTTGTAAATCTGCAGGAGGACACACAAAGGTATAGAGGGGCATGGGTTTTTTCTTTCAAAACGTTTAAAATCAAGTGACATGCTAAACAGTACAGACGTGGATTCATAGGATGGTACAAAATCTAGGACTGCATTTCTCTACACTAGCTCAAACAGTGCAACAGTGATTCAGTGTAAATCTCTACAGTGTTTCATTGATTTAATACTTGTGTTCAAGTATGTGTCCATGAGAATGATCAAAATCCCTACTTAGCTATTTTAATTTTCTTGTTTATAATAGGTTATAAATTACAGTAGATTATCCCCAACAGTATGTTTCTAAATCATATGAACTGATTTCACAATACATTCTGTAATAACCTGTTCAATAATGTTAGCTTACTCACCTCAACATCTGTTGCAAAATACACAAGATCATTCTGACTCTGAATGCCAAAAATGTAATAAAATTAAAAAAGGCTTTATTTCCATATACAACAAAACTATTCAGCTAAATTAAAATAAATTCAAGATAACATGGTGTCTTTTTTTTTTTTTTTTTTTTTTTCTTGGCAACAGAGAGATGACCCTACTGAAAATAAACATTTAAAATACTAGTTACTATTCTTTAAAAAATTCTAATAAATGTATCCAAAATTGTTCATATAAAAATTAATTATGCAAACCTCAGAGGATAAAACAAGTTGGCTGTCTAACCAAAACAATTAAGAATGTCTGGCAGGCAAAAATAAATTAATTTGATTAAATTATATGTAATCTGATAATATTTGGTCTGAAGAAGCGTGCATGTGTGTGTACGTGTACGCGCTTGTGTGTGTGTACATCTGTGTGTGTTTATAAATAATAACATCACAAAGAGCTGAGAGCCAGCCAGCCTGACAGAGATCAACTCTTTTGTTGCATCTTTTGCGCATAGAAGTCCCTGCATGTCTCACAGCAACGCTGGTACCACCTCATGTCTTGACACAGGTTCTTTTCTCGTATAACCCTGCAGTACACAGGCCACTGGTCTCCCAGGCACTTGAACGTTAAAGCAGCTGTGAAAAACCAACAATAAAAATAAAAATCAAATACATGTAACTGTTACATTTATTAGGGAAGAATCAGGTAGCAAAATGGACAGTGATACCAGAAGTATATCCACTGGGGGGAAAGGAGGGTAGATTTACATTTTCAACAAAAACAAAAAGACCCCAAATCCTCTTGCTTTCAGTATTTTCAACAGTTGATTTTTTTAGGGCAAGCTTAATATATCACTTGCATAAAGTCGCATTGAAACCGATAGGTGCATGTCATGTACCTGCCTCCTCACAGGAGTTAAGACCACATTTCTGCCCCATGCAGAGGTAAGCCCAGCTCTGCTGAGGATGGGTCCAAGGCTATGCAGGGGCTGCAGAACTCAGATGGAAGTTGTCACTGGAAAAACTGGAAGCCTCAGCTTGAATAATACCAGAACGTGGTTCTCAGGGACATGCACAAGTGGAAATGCTTCTATCAGTGGCAATCAGGAAAATGCAGGGACATAGTGGGTTTACGTGGCAAGGGTTTGGTAGCAGGAGCCTGCAGGGGTGGCCTCTGTGAGCAAAGCCCAGCAACTGTCCCATGGTAGATAAGGACTAGTTTTAGACAGGGACCTGCCTCTGGCCAGAGCTGAGTCAGGGAACGACAATGGTAAGGCCTCTGGGAGAGCTGATTTAAGAAAGAGAGAAAAAAAAAATCTGCTGTGCAGCAGCTGCTGGGAGAGAGGAGTGAGAAGCAGCCCTGCAGACCCCCAGGTCAGTGCATCAGGAGGGCAGGAGGTGCTCCAGGCTCATGGCAGCAGTTCCCCTGTGGCCTGTGGAGAGGCCCCTGGTGGAGCAGGCTGTCCCCCTGCAGCCTATGGGTCCCACATGGAGCAGATCTCCATGCTGCAGCCTGTGGAGAGGAGCCCACGCAGGATCAAGGTGTCTGGGGGAGCTGCTGCCCGTGGGGGACCCGTGCTGGAGCAGTTTGCTCCTGACGGATGCACCCCATGGTACGGAGCCGTGTGGGAGCAGTTCTTGAAGAGCTGCTGCCTGTGGGCAGCCCCTGCAGGATCAGTTCAGGAAAGAAAATCAGTTCAGTAACCGTGAAGGACTGGTGGAGATAAAGCATCATGAACTGACCACAGCCCCACTCCCCGTTCCTCTGTGCCACTCAGAGGAAGGAGTTAGAAGAAAGTGGATGGGGGCAAGGTGTTTTTAATTTGCTGTTTAATTCTCACTGCTTTAACTTGTTAGTAATAGGTAATAAATTTCATTAATATCCCTACACAGAGTCTGTTGTGCCTGGGACTATAGTTGTTGAGTGATCTCCTTGTCCTTATCTCAACCCTTGAGCCCTTTTCATCATATTTTCTCCCCCTTTCCCTTTGAGGAGGGGAGTGAGAGAGCAGTTGTGGTGGAGCTCAGCTGCCCAGCAGGGTAAAACCACCACAAGAGAATAAAGCATGGAGGCTGTTGCTGGTTTCCTAATTCAGCTTTTGCTCAGGAAATCAAGAATTTTTACTATGTTGTCAATAAATGGAGACGGAACAAAAAAACTACATGATGTCATACCTAATCTTTATAAGTGAAACATCTAATAGACCTATAGTTTTCCCTGGTTTATTTGTTAAAAGGGACAAAATGATATTGTCTTGCTAGCTTGATTGTGTTAGATACCACACGGAGAGGCACTCTTCAGTGTAGAGGGTGGAAGACAGTTAGCAAGTTCCATGCTACATTTAATAATGCAAATAAATTTTATCTAGAAAAATTAAATTGATAGCATTGTATCAATGAGACTTTATTTACTGGCAAATATACTTGTCCAGGCCCAATTATTTCATTTTGCACACTTCCTACCTTTCTGAAATTTTTCTCAGCTCTCCATACATTCAGAAGGTTTTGTTGTTGTTATTTTTTAATTTCCTTCCAATACATTTGTCTGACTGCATAACTGGACAGTTTTAATGACTCAGTGTGTCTTCCCTTCTCCATGCTGAAGTCAGACTATATTGATCCTTAACCCATACCTTTCACAGCTTATCCTCACCCATTTATTCAAGTTGCTCTATTGGTATTCTATTACTGCTTTCTGTCTGAATCTTTAAATACCAACTTCTTCCTCAGAAACCTTCTAAAATGATAAGGACATCGTAGAAGCCTGAAAAGCCACTCCCTGGATTATTCTCCTGGTGTTATAAATACACGGTTCTCTCTAGAAACCCTAAGCTTTCAGATGCAGAAGCCTAACTTTTCTTTTGGTTGTACAAAATATGCATATTTTCATGTCTATTCTCATTTTTCTTTTGAAGCCATATTTTACTTCATATACCTGTTTCACTTACCAAGGCCTCTTATACTGCTTATAATAGAACAATTTTGGATATTTGCACACTGAGTTATTCAAACTGTAGTGCATACATGCATTTAGTTTGGAGAAAACAGGTAAATACAGGGCAGAAAAAACACACACCACCAAAAAATCATCATGAACACTGAACTGAAAGAAGTCAATCATTTTAATAGAAGCAAAATTGAAACTGGGAGCATATTTTAAAATGAATAGAGACAGATGATGAAATCCACATTGCTCTCCACCACAGCTAAACCCAAAATCCAGGGGTACGTGATACAACATGATAAGAAAGGAACTGGAGGCCAAATGTTCAATGTATTTAAGTGAAGCATAGTCTTATGAATTCTGAGATGTTAGTGTTTCCACTGGACTGGATTCTGACTACAGTTGCATGAGGTTGACCGGTGGATTACTAATAACTCATATAATCCATTCTACAAGGACAAAATAACTCTTTTGTTTTCTTTTCTTTTGTTTTGTGAATTTTACATTAAATCAAATTTTAATCAATGTAAAGGTATTTTTTTCTCTGTAAAACTTTGTGGTTCATTTTACTCTGTGACACAAAGCTTCTTATACCTCACCGGATGGGGAGTGCCAGTGATGCTAAGAAGCCTCTTGCTTCTGTGAGATCAGTTGAACAAAGAAAGATAATGTATGAAGGGCACCTTTACAACAGTGAAATAGTAGAGGAGAGCTCTGTAAGCAACATCTGTCATCTCATCCAGCAAAATGAAACAATGACCACTACACATGAATGTTTGAGGG
>CM021729.1:41191779-41222507 GCA_011074415.1 Stictonetta naevosa
AACAGAACCCAAGTCAACAAGCTAAATTAATTACACATTCGCAGATGATACAGTCAGAGACACTGAAGAAAACTTTTGGAGAGACAGAGAGATGATCTTAGCGATGGAGATACACCAGGCAAAAGAACGCCTATTGGACTGAGTCTCAGCACTGGACTGAGAAACTGGATTTTCCTGTACATATTGACAGCTTTGGCTTGTTTTGTCACTTTTCACTTCTGAAAGATCTAGGCATCATCATGAACAGACTGATTAAATAATTTGCCCAATGCATATCACCAAGTAAAAACAAGAAATAGAAAACAGAGTAATGCAGCACAACATGCAGAACATGCAGCAAAAGTCTACACTGAAAAGATGGAAGAAGTTTGTGGTTTAAAATGTCAGGGAGCTGCTGTTCTCCAGATTTAGACATGAAATGCCAGATAAGCTGTAGTGTCTTCAGTTTTACAGTGAGATAATACCTACTGCTTTGCACTGTAGCCTCAAGTATATCATCAGTCATTGTAAAGAGATTGGAGATTCTTACCTGGAATGGATTGTATGTATGCAACACTCATTTCAGTTAAAGTCTAAGAAAATGAAAGAGAAGTTGGTGTTCTTGTTTTTCTTGTATCCTTCCCTGGCCCCCATAGCCCATGTTACTTCTCTGTTCCATTAGCTCCTTTCCTTATTATTTATTTGTGACGTTATCTGATGGTATTTTTTGCATATAAATTCAGCATAGCTCCTTGGGAAACTGTGAAATTCTGATGGTCACTGAGTTCCTATCTTACAGAATTTTGTTGAGAATAACCTTTTTTGACCAGGCCTGACTGAGGGAGAATTAGTGTCAGCACAAGGACACTGAAGGGATGCTTCCTGTTAACTCTTCATCATTCGGTAGAGATCTCTGTGATACACATCCTGCTAGTTGGGCTGTGAAGCTTTGCACTGTAATAGTATAAATAAGTGTAAAGTAAAACTTTCACTGGTCAAGCACCATTTATCTCTCTGGTGATTTATGTGTTAGCCTTCCAGAAGCCTGACGGGCAAAGATGTGAGGAGACCGTAACACAAATTGGTTGGCATTTCTGGGAGACCACATGTTTAAGTCCTGGATATAGGACATTACTTCTCATCCCTAATTTATTCAGTATGTTATTCTTTATTTAAATCTATGTTTATATGCATACATGTGCATATGTAAGTCCCTTGCAGCAGTAATGCCTGGCTTGGCACTGCAAGGCTCACAACCAGAAAGTCTGGGAATTGGTATTGGGTCTGATCTAGTCTGTACTAGAATGGCTTGGAAGACGGTAGTGGCAAAGGAGGTGATGAAAAGCTGTGCTCTGTGATTTCTGCCTTTGTATACCTGCATGACACATCTCCCATCATGTATAAATCTGTATCCTTTGCTTGGGCTTCTTACCTTCAAGAGATCACGATGTCCAAATGTGAACAGAAAGAAATGGGAAAGCCTTAGCACAAGAAAGAGGGTACCTGATACCCTGTCTGTAGCAGAAATGCTTAACCATTACTCAAAGGCATCCTTCTTCTACTTTAAGCTCTAACAGTTATAGCTAAGTTGTTTTTTGTTTGTTTTTAAACAGGCTCCACACTGATTCCAATCGTATCCTCCCTTGAGGATAATCCCCAAATCCTTAAATAATAAAGAAAAAAAAAAAAAAAAAAAGATCCAGTGGCAGAACTTAATGTTGCAATACGGATGAACATGTATGATCTTTTTCTCTGTGAAGATTTTAAGTAAAGGACATGATGTTTAACAATTCAATCAGACTTCCTTCCTCAAGTCATACCTTTGTGTCACTATGTGTAATTTTAAGAAGCCTTTACAGTACTTGGTCCAAAAAAATCTCTTTACTAGAACTTACCCAATTGACAGTATCTTGTATGACTAGTCATGCAATGCAAACATTTCAGCTTAATTTGGGGGAGCTGAAGTAATTCATTTTTAATTTTAAAGAACATTTGAAAAATATTCATGTCATTCTAGACAATCACATTTTTACCTTATTGTGTGTAGTTAAAGAAGATTCCTAAAATGTTAAAAATATTGTTATAGATTAGCATTTTGGAAATCTGAAGTTCATCCAGTTTCTGGAGTATAGATTACTGACTCTGCTCTGCATCATTGAAAAGAGCCATTAAAGTTAACATGGAATAGCGGCCCTTTTCAGAATGCCAAACCCCCACACCATCACTTTCCAGTGAGACTGTGGGAAGAGTAATTTCCTCAAACACAGTCATTGGCATGGTAAGAAATGGGTCAAATCACAAAGATCAGTGGATACTCTGAATTTAGTACACCACTAAAATATCTATCACATCTATCATATTTGGCAATGCCAGACTCCCAAATCTAGTAATTCAATAAATAACTAGACAAGCTGTCGGTACAGAAGGTAATTATGGAACATATAACGACAGTTAGTTGTCAACAGTAGAAAATGGCAAAATAGAGATGATCTATTTGCGTACAGCATGGATATCTAGAACCTATTCAACTTAAGACGAGTTGGACCACGTAGTATAAAACTGAATTTCTTAAAATTCATGCAAACTGACACAGAAATTTCAACTTTTCAACTTCACTGGAAATAAGTTTGCTTTGATTATACAGACACATCTTTTTCTCACCAGTAAACCTGAGCCCAGCCAGTAATCATTCCTATCAGATCGGAGGAGTGACAAACAATTGGTAAGGCAAATGGCAGCCAAACTGCTTCACTTAAAGCAATGGTCTTAGGCTTTAAGAACCACAGAGGATATGGCTGGAAGGACAGCCCAGAAAATTTATAAACTGCCCAAAGGTTCAAAGTCCATTACTGCACACTAATACTAGTACTAACAATATTTACTTCTGAAATATTGATGGGTATAAATGGAAGAAAATGTCATTAATTTGTGAAGTTCTCAGTTACCTATTTTAGCAGGATTTTTACCACTTTACTTCTACTACCACAGATTAAGAAATACCCAGATGTATTTCAGATTTCAGTTTCTTGTAGAATTTCCTACACCTCCTCTAACTGCTAATGCTTATGAAGCTATCCTACAAATCATCCTTTTCACTACTGATTTGTGTTTCTTACACATATTTCAGCATGCCTCCCTGAAAACTGTTTAAGAATCAGCACAGTCCAAACCAATTAGATTCCTGAACTCATTGGTGTTAACTTCTTCCTCTGGGAGGTACAGATTTAACAAGTAACAACAGTGGCAATGTAAGTGAACCTCTTCTTTCCCCATACAACTCTTTCACATGGCACCATGCAGCATGCTGCACCGCATGCAATGAGACTGTGACTGCACAGCCCCTTGAGCTTGGGGCTGGATTTGCCTCTGCTAAATGTTGCCATCTTCCAAGCATCCTCTGCTGGCTATCAGTTTTGTTTGTTTGTTTGGTTGTTTAGTTTGTTTTTACTGTTGTTGTTTCTCATTTTTTCACCTTTGTTTGGCATTATACTGCCTCTTGAAGACCCTGAGAAGGTTGCTATGGGCACTCAATTTCTGGAAGGGCAAATTCAAAACAAATGTATGAAGGCTGTACCTTCCACTTGAGAACATCCTACAACACAGTGTAGAAAAAAAGTTAGCTGAAATCAGGTGGATTTGAAATGCTTTGCATTCTTTTCTTTCTGATTATCTATTTGAATTCCCCACCTACCACATCTCTTGTCAGACAGGATTGCAAGCACTTTCAGCACGTGCTGTAAGCTCCTTCTGTTCTTGTTCTTGGTTTGGTTTTCTACAGGGCCAAGCAAGGCTCTAGTCTTCATGACAATGGCTGACATACCATAACTTTGTATTTTTCTAATATAACAGTGCTTACAGATAAAGCAATTCTAAAGACACCACAACTTCTGCCCATAACTGCCTTTTGATTCCAGGCTGCCATTCCTGAAAACTTTGCTTACCCTAAGGAGCTTTGTAGCAGCAATAACAGAAAATCAGTAAAAATGTCCCAATAGATCTAAGCATGATACAAATACCTGATTTTCCCATTTATGCACAGTTTTATGCATGTTCTAAATGGGTAATGTCTACTTTTAAAATCCCTGCCAGTCTTATCAGTTTTTACCTTTTATGAAGAGTGGTCTTGATTTGTTTTTCTTGAAACTGATGTTATATTTATTCCAGGCGAAATACTATGGTACACTGAACTGATCTATGAAAGAAAAAACTATCTATCTGAAAAAAAATGATGTTAATATTACAGGATTGGTTGCAAATGAACAAAAACCTCCCCACTCACATTTGATTATATTGATATCTTCCATTTGATTTGCTCATACTTCTTTTCTGAAACAGGCATACCTCATTTGCTGGAATCTTACTGTATAATTAAGTCAATATAAACATTAGCAACAAGATGACAATATTGACTTCAGTTATTTCATCAAAGTCACATATTTCATTTGTCCATAGTCTTATTAATAGTGTCACATTTTGACTTCTGGCCAGCACTGTTCCACTCGCAGAATCTAAAGAGCTAACAATCTTGGACTGGGATCCAAAGAACAAAATGAAAGCTAATTACCTTGTCAGGAAAGCTGCTGCATTAATAACATCCTAACTCTGAATTTTTAATTAAAGCAGACCACATCATTTGAGATTATTTGCTATGGAAATTTAGAGGTTGTTTAGATGTTTGAAGTTTGAATACCCCATGTGGTTGAATAGTTGGCAAAACTGAATTTTCTTTTTTCATTTTCCCCATTTTTACATGTTTTTTGGTCCAGACAAAAGAGAAGCAATCGTCATCAGTGACAGCTGCTTTTTGTACCACTCAGCTGAGAGATCTCTCTGTGAACTGTTGGTTTCATTCTGTCTCCCTGCAACAGCTGGAGACTTCACTTTCCCCCCACCCACTGTCTAGAGGGCACTGCATATACGATCTTAAAAAAATAATTTGAAATAGGACATGAGTTCTGAGATTTGTTGGTATAAAAATGAAGCAGTTGCTTCAGATGTCCTTTAGACTCACACAAATATATATATATATTAGACCAACCTCTGATCCTCCATTTTCTCTTCTTCAGACTACAGACAAAGCTTTCACTTCTTTACTGTGAGGGTGACAGAGCACTGAAACAGGTTGCCAGTAGAGGGTGTGGAGCCTTATTCTCTGGAGATATTCAAAACGTGCGTGGGTGCCAACCTGTGCAATGTGCTCTAGGTGATCCTGCTTGGCAGAGGGGGTTGAACTAGATGATCTTCAGAGGTCCCGTCCAACCTCGGCCATTCTGTGATTGTGTGAAAACAAACTACGTTCTAACCATTGGGATCATTATCACAGAAGCTATATTTGTATCCTTTTCATGTCCAGTCTAACACACAGATACTATTTAGGAACTCTGCTGGTGCTTCCTGTTTAGCTGCTCCTGAGTGAATCTTTTCTCTCCAGCTTCCTTAGCCCAATCTTATTGTAGAACTTACAGTCTGTTATCTTCTCTGGTCTCCTTTATGCTTACACTTTATACTTCACTTCTTACAAATGGCTGCTCCTAAAATCTATTCCCTTGCACGTTGTTTTGATCCTATTGACTGTGCATTTAGTCACATGGTCTAAACTTTTGGGTAGACCTGTGTGGTGCCAGGAATTGGACTTGATGATCCTTATGGGTCCCTTCCAACTCGGGATATTCTATGATTCTATTGTCACTTGCTGAATCCCTCCAAAAGTTTGGGGTATAATATCAAATAAAAGTTAAGCTTTTTATTATTGTTTTCAAAACCTACACTTCTCTCCACAGTATTTTCCCTCCCAAAATTCATCCTGCTTTTTATATATACTTCATTTACTTTATCAATGTTCTGAATTTTCTAGATAATTGAAAAAAAAAAAAAATCCAATATATAAAGTATCCTAAACATGACCTTATGACCTTTGAGTATCCAATTCTGTTGTCATGTAAGTATTTGTACTTCTTGGAGAATTACTTCTACAATGATGTGTAGTTCTCTTGTAAGCCAGGTAGATGTTTAAACATGCAATGCATATGCATTTCATTTTACTTCTCCCCTGCTTACTTGTTTCTCCTTAGATGATGAATTCCCCTGAGGATGACCTAAAACTTGTATAGCCTTGAAATGGGTAGTAAGGGTGCAGCTTAGTATAGAACACTGCCGCTGTTAAGAGTGAGCTACAACATGCCCTTTTTGGGCCTATATTAGATATGGTAAGCTTTCCTCATCTGAAGAGAACATTTATGTTGTTCAGCATCATATTCCAAGGACACCATTTACTGGAAAAATGTAATTGCTAATGTTTCTAGGTGGTGGATCCAGCAGCTCAGTTTGAGCCTTTATTCTTTACTTTCGCAACACACTCATGAGGGCAGGCACAGAGTCTAACTGAACAGAAATATTTAGCATATTGAGCCACCTTGCTGACTTAAGAGCTATTGTGGAGTTCAGTGCTCCACACAGTCCAGATTATACAGCATTCTTTTAAATTCAGCAAGAGTTTTAGAAGGATTGATGTATTTATTGACTCACTGGAGTCTGCAATTTTGGTCAAATATTCTTTGATCTTGGTGTTGTTAAAATGTTGAGTAAAAGGAATATTTGATCTCTATGTGACCATACCTCTAAAACAAATTAACTCCATTACAGCACTACCATGATTATTAATAATGTTATATTTTCAGTAACAGTTCAATTCAAGCTTCATTTAAAATTATGCCTTAAGAGTTCAAGGCAAGCGGCAAAGCCAATAAGGATCACATTAAGCCTCTTGTTTCAATGTGTGAGAAGCGTCATTTGGATTTTTCAAGCCAAGTCTTGGCATTAGCTTGGGGGAACTTGGCTCTGCTCAAAGAAACAGCCTTCTGTCAATGTCAAGAATGATCCTAAAGAGTAAAAACAGTGAACACAGAAGGCTGCACTGAACCTCTGAGTTAGAAACAAACAGTGAGCAAAGATTAACATTTATCTGAGCTTTCCATTTGTTTCCCCCATTGCAGACATATTAATATGTATGCCATGACTTCATGTTGCTATGTACTCTAGTAATGGAACAGAATAGTAACAGGGAAAAAAAAGAAAATCCAAGTATATTTTAAATTGAACTCATGTCTCTATAGAGAAATTAAAGCATCTATTTTTTGGTATAAATCTTGGAAAATCTCAGCTGCATAAGTCACTCTCAGGCTGCATGTTTACTGTTCAAAAGCTTTTGTCAATTCTGTATGAAATATTTCCTCATCTTCTGATTCTGAAGCTTAAAGGACTATTTAGGTGACAGTGTTAGAACCTTGACAGAAGTAGGAAAGAACATTTGAGATGTCATCAAATTTTAAACAGGAAGAAATACGTTCTTGTACGTTCATCTGTGACATGGATTTTTGTGAAAAGTATTTTGTGAATTAGAGAATAAAGCCCTTCTTTTCTCCAGAGGGCACCTGGAACACAGCATAACTGTCTGAGCATCCTCACATAGCCTCAGCAATGCTGATTTGAATGACTGCTTCAAGAAAGCAGATGGTTATTTCTCCACAGTCTAATCCCTGCTGGTGCTAGTGCTAAATGATGCAGGTTTTTACTGCAGTTTTGTGCTACGGAGATGCAAATACTACACTTCCAAACACATCTTCATGTAAAATCCTACTATTGAAGATTAGTTGCTTCTGGCTGTTGCTTTAAAAATTAATGGCTATAACACCTTGTGTTTCTGAAGTAGCTAAGATAGGGGGGTTATCCTCTAGTTTCTATGAGGGTGTTCCAAAATATCAAATATTTTAAATTATAACTAGTATAAAAACAAACAAACAAGTGAACCCCATCATTTAACCCCATCACTACCATTTAATCATTTATCCTTTAAATGTGAAAAATAACTCATAAAAAAGACAAGAAAATGGAATAAACAGTAACATGATAGTAACAATTTGTACCCATAGTCATAAAATAAGAGCTCCCAACCAGAATTCTATGAAACACTAGTTGCCCACAAAGTACTTGCAGCTAATTCTTGGAAGACTGGCTAGTCACACTCTGCTGGCTTTAGTCCTTGTTTCCAGCTGTTACATCACATGAAAGACAACTAAAAATACATTAAATACTTCTCCATACAAGCAAGTTAAAAAGCAGTCATTTTGTACACTGAAAGTAGAAGATGTGTATGCAAAAGTTACAAACAGAAGCTAAAAAAAAAAAAAAGTTTACAATCTCTCTGAAGTATGGTCTGTGATATGACAAGAAAAAAACCTTGACTCTCAAGGGTCAATTTCAGCATATTTTGGATATTTTAAGCTGTATCACATGTTGAGGTAGGTTCCTAGTCCAAAGACACAGTTGATCACAGACCTAGCCAATATTTTCTGATACCTTTTGGCCTGTGATTATGTATCTCATTGAAATCGAAGCCCTTATACCAAGGAAATAGCTTACTGGCAGTTACATTAGGTGTTCAGAAAAAGACAGTAAGAGGTGCTTCCTAGATAGTAAATGGTCTATGTGGAAATTGAATAGGCTGAAGGAAGGCCACAAAGATGATATGGGGCCTGGAGCATCTTCCCTATGAAGAAAGGCTGAGAGACCTGGGTCTGTTCAGCCTGGAGAAAAGAAGACTGCGAGGGGATCTTATCAATGTTTATAAATACCTTAAGTGTGGGAGACAGAGGGATTTGGCCAACCTCTTTTCAGTGGTTTGTGGGGACAGAACAAGGGGTAATGGCCACAAAATGGAGCACAGGAAGTTCTGCACCAACATGCAAAATAACTTCTTCACAGTGAAGGTGACAGAGCACTGGAACAGGCTGCCCAGGGAGGTTGTGGAGTCTCCTTCTCTGGAGATATTCAAGATCCGTCTGGATGCCTACCTGAGCAGCCTTCTCTAAGGAACCTGCTTTGGCAGGGGGGTTGGACCTGGTGATCTTCCGAGGTCCCTTCCAACCCCTACAATTCTGTGATTCTGTGATTCTCTGAAGGTGCTTCCTTATGAGGCTGAAGGGTGTAACTTACAAGAAACATGGAAGAATAAAATGTGCAAATACAAATTAATGAAATGTGCAAACTATGAGTTTGAATGGACCTATGGTGGAGGATAAGAATTAGAATTTATTGCAGTTGGGTATCATCTAAATGGCAAACAGCCCTGTTTGGGAAAAAGGCATGTAGGGGTAGTGGGGGATGGGATGGCCAAAGCAAATTGTTCTAAATGTTTAGTAATGGAAATGAAGTTATTTGCCTAGAAACATTTTGTTAAGCAACCCTTGAAACAGATTCCACATTATCACAGGAAATGCATGACAGAATTAGGACAGACAACAGCAACCTTTAGGTTCCTGCCAGCCTATAATGGAAATGGAAGTGGCAAAGAAATACAGTAGAGTATCTCACCAAAGCATGTACTACATAAAGCCAATTGATAGCCTGTATGCTATAATCCAGACATATTCAGGAAGCTCTTGCTGTGAGCCAAACACAGTACGCAGTGCACTTGACACATTCTCTCAGTAAGGTATCAAGCCAGAAGCAGACAAGAAAATACGTTAAACTGAACATAAAGAAAGATTACAGACATGATTACTGCTGCTTTGCTTAATCAATTGCTATCAATATTTTCAAATAGGTCTGAAAATGGAGTAATCCTGATAGGTGTCTTTGAAACACAGGTACCTGAATGCATCCCTTACTCTTTAGTTCCGTGATTTTTTTCCTGCCTACTGGAAACAGTAAATTTATATCACATTTGCATAATATAGAAGATACACCTCAGGCTTTCTTCACATTCCTGATTTTTATTTATACTTTGGCCACAGTGTGACTTTTTTTTTTTTTTCACAGTTTTATTTTTTCCCTTAACTGATAAGAGTCCTACACATCTGATAGATACAGTACTTACAGAGAATTCAGCTTGCAAAATCTATTATGCTATTGGAAACTAGTATCAAGGATGACTCACCTTAGACCAGTCTCCCATTCTCCAGATGTAGCATTTGGAATAGTCTTCACAGTCCTCTGCTTCTTTAGGTCTTGTGGACAAAACACATTTCTTGCGGGGATTGGTGCACCTCACAGTCCGATGTCGTACTCCCTTACCACACTTTACGGAGCACTGTTGAAAAAAGATGTTTTGCAGGTTTTTACAAAAGGAATAGTTATGCCCTGTTACCTCCTTCTAATGCCCTCTGCCAAGATACCGTATCTAATTCAGGACTTCAGTGATTTTCCAATTTCCAAACCTCAATTACATAGATACACAGTTTGTTAAAAACTAACACATGAACAAAAATTCCTTATGGGGCAGAATGATCATATTTGCATTTTCAGCTGGAAATATATAATTGGATCAAAAATTATTTCCTTAATCTTTAAAAATTGTATTTGGATAAGAAAACATTTGAAAAGTTATGATGAAACAAATGCAAAATGTTGCAGTAAAAATGTTATGCAATCGTTGTTCAAAGAATTAAGGGAGATATAATGGAAGAGAATCTAAATAATGTTTGTGAGAACAAGACATGAAGCAATTCCAAATAAATTTCACTAGTAGCTAACAGATCCTTTTAAGAAGAAAAAGGTTAAAATGTAAAAGAAAATGCTCTAAATCTATACAAGAATCCAGACTGAATTCAAATTCACTGCATATACAGCATGTGACAAGTCTTCAAGTTGCACAGAAGGTCTTAATCTATGTGTGTTTTTTTTTCCCCACTATTCCCATTTACACTGCCAAAAATTATGCCATTTCCTTCTTAAAACATTATCACTGCTTTTGATCATCCCACTGCTTGCAGATCAAAATTCTCATTTGCCAAGCTGATTATAACTGCAGGAAGCAGTAATGGCTAACTTCCAATACAACAGTGATAGTAGGAATTGCCATGGGAAACACCTCACTCTTCAAAATATATTTATTAATTCCAGCAGAAACATACTTACTTATTTGTAAAATCTCAGGTAAAACAAACCAACTAAAAAAAAGTGGATTTCTTTCTCACACCTGGAAAGTGTGATAATGGAATTGAATAAACAGAAGTGTATACAATTCTTCCCACAACTAACTTTTGTGTTATAAACCTCTGTACCAAACCAGAACTGTGGCTATTTGCTCCTTTTATCTCTACCTTAACATCTTTCTTTTAACTCTTTGAAAACATTTCCTATGTCATAGCTCTTTCTCACTTGAGGATCAAGGGGTGCCACTGAGCACAGGAACCCAAACAATGCTCTGTACCCACATTCAGAAGCTGCTGTTTTGAGCCTGATGGGACTCATAGCACAGCTTCCAGTGTGGAAAGCACTTAGAATTGCTGTATTCTTCCAATGGAGGCAGAAGGTCTAAATAAATACTTTCAGCTTGTCCAGATGACAACGATAACAACTCCCTTCCTCCACAGTCAACTACTTTAAGAATCTTCTTAGAAGAAAACCAAACGGTCACACATATTAAAATATCTTATGATAATAAAGCTTTTTGAATAGCAACTACATTCAACAGCAATGTTTCAGAATACAATGGATCCAAAATTGTGTTATTTACAGGTCCTTTTGTTCACTGTTTTTTCTGTTCTTAGAAAAAGAGGTAAGAAGAGAGAGGAATGGAAGTAAATGTCCTTTTCGCAAACAACTGCCTTCATAGCCTCTCCGAATTTCAACAGCAGCAACCTTCTTAATAACATCTCTTGGTACAACAGTACCTCACAGATGCTCACACTCTGAACCCAAGTTCTCATAGCTGAAAAGTGACTGCCTTAAATCCATTTACCCCTAGTTACCTACTACCAAGGTCAGGATATACTTGATTATATGTGCTTGAAAAATGTCCAAAAGAAACTGTTCCAGGACATTAACTAGGTAAAATGTAGTAGTTCTACATGGCTTGTTTTCCTAGTCCCTGATACTTTTGCCAAATCATTGCATGAGGATCCTGAAAATCATTAGGCTGAGCTAAGCCAATTGCTGGTGAAAAAATCTCATTCTCAGAACATAGTAAGGCATAAATAATCATTGTGGATTATTTATACAAATAAATGCAGCACCTCAGACCAGACTCCTGCCTCCCACACAGTCATGCAGTCTTGGCCTTCACAGCGCTGTGCAGAAGCAGGCTTTGGCCCAAGGCAATCCCTCTCCCTTGCTCTGATCAGGGTCCCATTTCTTAGCTGCTGTGTGCAGGCTACTTGTCTGTTCTGGGTCCCTTTTCCACATGTTCTTGAACATGGAGTCCATTCAGTCATCATCCATCTACAGAGAAATACAGGCAATACAGTAAGAACAAATCAGGAAGGAAGAAGTCCCATTAAGTCATCTGTTCTCTTGCTTAGCACTACTTGCTTACCCAAGACATATTTACAAATTTTCTCTTTCCTTTTAAGTTAACTCTCTTTAACTGTGTTAACAGACTAATTACTAATCTAGCATAATTTACATTTAAATAATATGTTAATCTTCATATCATTTTATTCCCAGCCCATTGTTTCTATGTTTTCAGATACTCTCTTGTCATTATAATTCCAATTAGAAAAGTTCCAAAATACAATCACACACATTTCAAATATGATGGACCACTGATCAGACAGTTTTTTTATTTTCTGTCAATCTATATGACTACCTATTTGCCAAATGCATATGCCCTTCACTTAAGCTCCAATAAGTTTCAATATAGAATCACTCCTGTGTGAAAAGCTTGTTGCTCTGGAAGAAGTACAAAAGTTCAGTCTTCTTCATGTTCTTTAGGATCAGGCCTAACTCAGGTTACATAGTTTAAATTACAGCAACAGGGAAGGCTCATGCAGCTTGGCATAGCCCACATACGTGGAAAGTAATCACTCTAGAATATAATTTTCCCCAAATGTTCTGTAGCTCCAGACTATGGCCATATGCCCTTACAAATCAAAAAGTTCTGCCATTAATGCAGTACACAAGTATAACCGAGGAGACTAGATTTGCAAGGGAGTCTTCGGTAAACCGAAGTTCTATAAATCTGTTCCAACTATCTGTCAGACAATTATTGTAAGAAAACGAAACATTGAACTAAGTCATTTTTTTATTATTATTATTAGCAGTACAGAGACTCAATTTACAAATCACAGCCTGTCAAGATAATGCAATAGACTTTAAGATATTTCTTCAATTGCCAGAAACAAACAACTAGTTATGCAAACATATGTTCTAGCTCTGTTTCTATTGAAAGCTAACAATATTTGTTTTTTAAGAATCATGAATACTGTGGTAAAATCTGGATCATGATATCTTTCTACCTGTCTCAGCATAGCAATTAATAACACCTACAATTTTTCATTTAATAAGCTGGAAAACGTACAGAATGTTAAAAATACATATTTGACATTGCCTTAGAAAAAGATCAGACTATTCCATTTCTACCTATTCAGTATGCAATGTTATTAATATAATAAAATATGAAACTGGCCAATTATGCATATAATTGAATATAAATTTGTCCACTGTGTAATGTCTGTGGAAATCCAAACATCAGTAGTTCAGTCTTGCTTAAAATGTGTAAGTTGCATTTCATCTATTTTAGTATTTCATCCTATCCAACAAAGCTATGTCTGCTGGTTCATTTTGCATTACTTTCTTTAATAATATTTGTATTATATTTACTTTGCATTGTCTTCAAAAATTCCATCCACCTCTCCTCCAGATGACTCGTAGATCTATCCCAGTGCTTACTCCCAGAACTGTTGGCTGACTATCACCAGCTGCTGTCCGTAAGCTGACTATCACCAGCTGCTGTCCCTACCTTGAGAGGTGGCAGACACTCTACCCAAGTCTGCACTGCACTGGGGACTTCCTTAGTTGTGGTTCTTAGCTGCCATTCAAAGAAAGGATGGTAAACCCTGAAAACGGGTCATCACGCCATCCTGGCCAGCCACTGATAGGAACAAGCTGCCAGCTTGGCTGCGGGTATGCCAGATGGGGGGGGAGGGGGGTGGCGCTCTACAGGGCATATGCTGCAGCTGCCTCACTTGGTGAAATTCAGAGAAAAACAACTCTTTCTCCTTCTTCCATCATTCAACCATCAGAGTCTAGTGTCTGCATATTGATCCAGAGACAAGGGATAGAGGGCAGTGGCAATAGAAGAGTGAGGGGAAGGCTTTCTACACTTCAGGTTAAATCAGTGTAGATGTACTGATTAACAGATTGTTTATTTATTTATTTATTTATTTAATTACTGCTTTGTGCAACCAGATCTTTCAGAGTGCTTTTAAAGGAGTACAGCCCTGACTAAGCTACAACAACAAAATATAACAATACATCATTAATTATAACCATGTTATTAAATCTATTGTTATATAAAAGCAATTAAATTTCAATTCATAGTATACATCAGCCAGTGAGAACTCCTATCGAGGAAAGTAATGAACTGCTTTATTGAATGAGAATTGATTTAGACATGTGCTTAAGGACTCTTTCATTAAAACTCAGGAGAAACAGCAGCCAATGTTTCAGTGTTACGTACATTTCACACTATAACTTTTGTTCTATGTATGTATTTACTGCACATTCAATGCCAGCAGCAGTCATTTCTCTTTGTAGCTCCTGAGATGTTTACTTCTAGTTTTGACAATGTAATTTAACCAAATCAGTATTACCTGGTCTGGCATGGCTGCTCATTACACTTTCGGATCTGTGGTTCAGGTTTTGTTAAATATTTGCACTTCTTGTTGTCCACAAGACTGATATTCTTGTTCATAATCTTTGTGCAGGAAACTGTTGTTTTTCTTTCACCTAGGAAAAAATAAAGCAGGTATGTGGAGAAACCAGGAATATGCAACTTTGTTAATAAAGGAAGGCCAGTGATATCCTTATCACATACAGTTATTTTATGGTCAATTTGGCAAAAAGAAGTGTAAAACCTACATATGTGAAAAATCTGAAGTGAAAAACAAAGGTAGCAGTGAGCCCAAAGGAGACATTAAAGTCTATAGGGAACAATGTATTTTCTTATTCCAGTATTTGCACACCATTGTCAACAGGGTTTTGCTGCTTTATTCCTGCAATAAGTCATATGCCAAAGCCTTAGTCTTACTGGCATTCTTGTTTCCTTCTCAACCACCAAGACCCTAGTATTGAGAATGACTTGCAGAAAAATTGCACAGTAAGGAGAAGATATGCCTTTCCATTAATATGTAAATTAAGGAAAGGAATAACAAGTCCTGCCCTCTGTATTGCTTAAGTTTAGTAGTTCTGCCCAGTTTAGCAGTACACTGGCACACATGGCCAGCACTCAGAAAAAGGGATTCAGATCATGAAGCCTTCAGTAAGGAGCCTGCACCATTCTCCAACTGCACCGTTCTCTGTAGACTAAAGAAGCCATATAAATGATCTGATCTGTAGGTTAATCAGTTAGGAAGTTGGGTACTGCCTGTGGAGACCTAATGCATGTTCTGTTACACAAACTGTGCTTTGATGGATGGGCTGGGACCTTGTGTCTCTTGAAACTGAACAAGTAAGAAATCAGAATTTAATGTAATACTTAGAACAAGCAGTAGCTTGTAATCAAACGGGAGCATAATTTTTAGAAAACTAGCAAACCTTTCATTAAAGACTTTAGTTAGTAGAAAATAACTTCATAACCGTTTGTTCCTATGATTACATTATAACACCCTGTTTATATCTGGAAGTTTACTTACAAACAGGGTGTGTGCAGGAGCAGGGCAGACATAAGAATTCAGTATTTTCTAGTGGTCAGAAATGTGTCTGTGGATTGAGCAGTGAAGCTATAAATATGCATTATGTGTTTGACCACAACTGACACTTTATACAGCATTTGTGTACGTGAGAGCACATGCAACTAATCTATCATGCACAGCATTTGAAATGTTTGACATTTTTTTCTGCATTTACATATACATCTGTGTATTCATATTCCCTCCCACACAAAGAAAGCTTCTCTGCAACACAGGAGGTCACAGACCAGTTACATGTATAAACACGCACAAAGCCACATGGCTTCATTAATACTTCTCATCCTGACGTACATTTTAAACATTTAATGAAAACTACTGATAATTGTTATATACTTTAATCAGATTTATCAAAATACTGATGTTAAAAATTCAAACACAAATATTTACACAGGGTACAATCTGCATCATTTTAATTTCATTATTACTTCTTATTAAACCAAAGAACTAAAAGAAGAATTAAAGTTGTGTTGCCTAAAGTATGAAAAACCTTTCACTTATATTTCAGAATATTTGCAGTAAAAATACCTTTTATGGAACTTTGCATTAACTCAACTATTTTAAACAATAACAAAACGTGATGGCCAGTTACAACAGAAAAAATATGATAAATAAACATTACAGTAAAACACTTCAATATTTATTTAAGCATTAATGTAGAAAAAAATCACTGACATACTGCACTTCAGGACTTTTCCAGATGATAGGTAACTTTAGAAATAACTGAGGCAATAATAAGAGATTGTGGTAGCATTCAAATTATTCTAAAAGTATTTCAGGAAACTGTAAAAAGCATTCCAAGTGAATATGAATGCACTATGAAGAAACAGAGGATGATACTAGCACCACATACAAAATGCCTTCAGGGAAGAAGCTTTCTTACCAAACCACAAAAGGCATGTTTATGGAAACTACAGTAATCTGTCGTGACACCAGGACTGTTCACAGAGTCAAAGTAGCTAGAACACAGTGTTCTTTGTGTTGCTGTTATGAGAAGGTAAAGCATTTCCAGGCTTTCTTATTTGAACTACAAGGTGCATAGCAATTTTCAGGACTGCTGATCACAGCAGCCATGATTATCAATGTTGTAAGCAGGAAAGACAGGTATCAATAATCAATATAGTATTCACCATGTAAGCCTGACTAATTAATTCACAACATATAAACAGATTTCCATAGGTAGCATTCATAAAAACACTCTTACGTTTCCCATCGTAATTACCTTTTCTATTAACCAGCTGCTAAACAGTTACCAATTTTAAAGGATTTTATTACTGTAATATTGCTCATGTTGCAATATTTGTTTTCATATTTGCATTTTGTTCTTCCAAATTCACATTTTTTAATGGTTTATAAACATAAACATAGGAAAAGTATTGCATCAGCATACTAATATCTGCTGTTGCAATATTTGTTCCATATGTTTCTGGATCTCAATTCATGTTACTAACAGTACATATTTGATCGGAGATTGGGGTTCAGCTTTTCTGTAGTTTGAAATGTCTTTTACAGATCATTTTTCTTCAGTAGTTCCAAATACACAGTGGAATGCACATGAGCTTTCTATTCTTGTTCTAGCTCTTGCACTTGTATTTATTCTTGGAAACTGGGTCCCGAATTTACTTTTTTAATCAAGTTTTGGTTCCTTCACTAACATTTTCTTTCTACCTACTTCATTTAGTTTGAATCTTACCTGGAGTTATCAGTATTCTTTTAATATAATCAGGAGGAATGTTACAGAAATATGTGCACTGTTCTATGGAATCATATAAGTTGCAATGAGGATATTACTAATATATTGCACTGATCGTCAGTCTGAAATATTAATATATCATGTGTTTTTGTCATCATATATATATACACATTATAAATACACATACGCATATTGTAGATGCAGTGTGTGTGTGTGTGTGTGTTTGTGTGTGTGCTTTTTTTAAAAAAAAATTACCTCCTCCACACACAGCATCACAGTCCTCCCAGCCAGAATGAGTCCACATGAAAAGAGGCTCTGGTACTTTAGAGCTTTGATTCTCAGGAGGAGGATCCAATGGGATTGTGTACTCATAGTGTAGACCGTAGCTCTGGTCATGGAATAGCAGCACCTGTAATTATAGAGAAGGAAAACATTCCTATGTGCACAGGAACTATTGGAGACAATCTTGGACCTGTGAAGAGATAACGTTGAAGAGCATGCCAGAATGACTTAACGAACTGTAGCCTTTAGACCCTTCTGATAGATTTTGTAGATGGAACTAATTAATAGAAGTAACCAACTCAAAACAATGGAAAAAAAAATGAATTTATTTAACATAACAGTCACAAAGTTCTCTATGTAAAACTGTAAAAAATATATATTTACCAGAAATCTGGGGAATGATATATTACATATCCTATGTTTCCAGTGCTCTTAAAAAGAGATCTTTCCTAGATACATGAAATTTCAAATTATTTTGGATATACAAGATGATTTCTTACACTTAAAGGATTTTGAATTGTGAAGTGCTTCTTCATCATTTCTTCATTTTTCCTTCGGTTTTGGTCTCTCTGGCTATCAACTTTTCCTTCCCTACACTGAAATGTGTCAAAACTCTACTTCTCAATGGAGAATTTGGTGATTACAACCCTAAAATGGCAATGCTGTGCTATAGCATCAGCCAGTGTGCCAGGAGGATAGAAAACATCTGATATTAATTTGAATTTCTCTGCTCAAGCTGCACATCAGCTTTGTATGAAATTTCTAGGAATTCTGAGACCTTCCATCCTTCCTCAATAACATGAAGATTATTATTGGATTTAAAAGTACTTTTTAGAAGTGGGCTGACAGATCAGCAGGTATATAGATCTCATTATCTTCAGGAGCCTGGAAAAAATAGTTCCCACACTACAGGACAAGAATCAGGTTTAAAAAAAAAAAAAAAAAAAGGCAAAACAAAACAAAACAAAACCCACATTGTCATACCAGTAAATGTAAAGGTGATGTTGTGGGACCTTTGGCAGATATCTTCTCCCAGAGACCTCTTCGAATGTAATGGACGGTGGTCCCAGCAATATTGAAAGTTCCTGAATGCTCTATCTTCCAGTCACTATTAATTGACTGTTTACCAGCATCTCGAAGAGCTGCCAAAATACATGAAAAAAGGCCAGTACAAAAAATAATAATAATAATAATAATGCTTGGTCAGTAGTGATTCTGGCCTCCTTTTACTTCCTGTTTGGATAATTTAACAGGTAGGTGAAATCACATAACTCTGCAAAGATATTTATGGATGATACTATACGTGAACTTCAACTGGAACATGCTTCAGAAACACTTTTTGGAAGACATCCTTGGCAAATCTGTGTGTGCTAAGCATTACTTGAAGTTAAAACAGTGTTTTAATGCAATGTTTTAGTGAGACTGACAGGCTCCAGCATGATTCATTAAATTAATTTATGACAAAGGCAATGATTCCCTTTTCCTAGGTAGTCACTTCTGTGACCCACATAAGACATGGGAAATGCAATTTTCACAAGACATTCTTCAAGATCTGTGGAATTACATTAAAACTTCAACAAATTCTGGTTCAGAATTCTTTCCCTCTAATTACTATATCTACTTTTTCCTCCATCTTAAAATGTGACAATACTACTGTCATACTTAAGCACTTATTTTATACAGATGTTCACCACCTAATTTAATTATTCTAACAAACAGAAAAAGCTTGTTCTTTTCGGATGAATCATTGTCTTCTTGGCCTAACTAATCTTCAAAAGCATCATCAAGTCAAGAAAGATATTCAGACATTGAGAACAGAGTTTTTTACAGTATTTTTCTATAGTACATTCTGAATAGACCCTTCTGTGAAGAATCTTTAGTTTAATTTAATTTAATTTTATTTGTAATCAGGTCTGTAATAATCATGTGAAGTAAAATACGCTTGAAGTCACCTTCTGGACAAGAAGTTCTACACATTCCTCTTCATTGAAATTGCATGTTTGGCATCAGACTGTTTTAAGAGAACTTCAACAGTTTAAGTCTTGTCCAAAATTTCTTATTTAATGTTGTAAGTTAATGTGAGTCATTCCTGTAATCATCCTCTCTCCTATTCATATTTATACTGTTATGTTTTGTTTCTATGGGAAACAATGGCAATAGGTCTATGGACTGGCAGCAATACAATTGCATAAGACACCACTGATGTGTACCACTACAGCACAGTGTAATAAATGTTAAGAATATAAACTCCATTAACGCTGTAGAACAGCCTTGTGCTAAAAATAACCAGTGATTTTACAAGATTTAAAAATTGGTATTTCAGGTTTAAACATTCTATTATTAATGGTAATTAACTCCCATTTTGTTTTAAAACTTTACAGGTCAATCCTCTTCGCAGTGGAGAAACAAAACAATTGTACTTGAAAGTGCCAAGGTCCAGTCGGGTCATGCTGCTCACATGGAGCAGCATCTTCTCCCTGGAGAGCAGTGGACCTTGCATCATCTTCCCTGTCTTTAAAAGGACTGTTGTGCTCCACAGCATAGAGATATGTGCAGGGGACTGGAATCCCAGACCCAGAATACAGAAAAGTCTTGCACTTTCCGCTCACAGGTTCCTCACCTGGGAGCCCCTGTATTGGATGAAGGAAGAATGGGTGCTTCCATTCCTAAAATATAGGCTTGGATTCAGGCAGTCCAAGCCTGCTCCTGATTCTGTCACACCCCATATTATGAGCAAGTTCACTGAGTTTTATTCAACACCACACATATACTCCCTCCTCTGCTTAGTTTTTGATGAAGGAGGATTTCCTGTACAAAGTAATGCAATGCAGGAGGAAAATTCAGCATGCAAGTGTATCTTATGGGCTATAAAACAAATGGAGCAATATATCTACAACTAAAAAGATGAACAAGCAAAAAACTCTGATGAGGAAAACCTACCAAGAAAAGAGGCATTTGTATCAAAATAAGAGGGAAGTAGACAACTTTGAACTGTGAATTTGGTCTTTTGTTCTCTGCAAAATTTAATATTTTTTTCCAGGGGAGTACTAAAACAATGCCATTTTGGCCAAACCCTATTTTTCCAAGAAAATTGGCAAATATAATATATATATATATACATATATGTATATATTTGAAATTCATTTCTAAATCAGAATACTTTCACTGATATCTTTTCTCAGGAAATCACTGTTTCACTCCCATTAAGGTTATCATGGGATCCCTTCAAATCATTTTAAGAATATTAATACTCAAGGTTTGAAAAACTTTTTCAAAATTTTAACTTGTCATCTCATGAAGGACAAAATTCCATCTTTATCTTATTAGATAAAGATTCCATCTTTATCTTATGAAATTAGAGTTACATACGATTTGGCATAATGTCTTACTGTTTCTGTTTAAACTGTTAAAATTACATTAAGGCATTTCTTTCCAACATTGAATAAGAAGGTACTTAGAGATGCTGAAAGCAAATATGCTTTCACTTTGTAGTACTGTATAGGACACATTATTGTTCAATAAGTTATGTATCTTTTTATGGGAAGAAACTTGCCATTTTTTTTTCTATCAGGTCACATTTTAAGATTGATAATTGTTTAATTGCTTGCTGCTTTCTCCAAAGTAAATAAAGATGAGATTATCATCTGCAGCAAACTTTCCATTAGTTTCTGCTGCTTCAGTCTTTTCCACATCACTGTTTTGATTTTAAGGAAACTAAAGAGAAGAGAAACCAAATAGAAATGCTAAGAAGTGGGTATGCAACAGAATGTCAAATGTCAGCACAGGGATATCTTTTTAAATTTCAAAATAAATGTATTTTAAGATACATTCCAGGAATTAAACATTTATTTAGAAACCAATCAGGGCTATAAGTAAGGCACTGAACAGTTATTACTAATAAATCCAGGTTACAGTGGGAGAATCTAATACAGAAAAACAATCAGTTACGAATTTCATAGTTCTTGTTGAATTGTTCTGCATATATATTTTTGTTGTATTATATTTCTACTATTCACTTATAAGATTGTTGTACATGATCAATGTTTACTAACTTGTACTGGGTCTGGCTGTGGTAAAACCACCACATAACTGTGAAATGGTGTTTTTTATCTGCTTGTGGGTTTTATTTTTTCTGGAATAACAAATCTGATGTAAACATCTCTCTTGTATTCAAGTGTGAATTTAACACCAATGATAAATCAGCAAATGCTCACAGGTGCTATTCTGTTTTATAAGCAATAGCCATCAAATTATAGGCCACATCCAAAGGTCTACATATTGCTAGAAGCACTTGATAGCATTTCACTATCACCTAAACTAATTAACCCCAACTGTTCATTAGTATCCAGGAAATCCTTGTGTTAAGGTCATTACTGCTAATATGAGAAGCTGAGAACAGGAAAAGCAACATGCATATTTTGCTATGATAGGACAACAAATGCAATTCATAGTTAAAAAACAACAACAACAACAACAACAAAAAAAAAAAAAAAACAGGAAGTTTGTATTTTTGCACAATAACTCTTGAAAATGAAAAGGAATAATCAATCTGACCTGCTTAATTCTTGTGATTTGTAGCAAACATTCCTTGCTAAACAAATAAACAATAAAGGCACCAATTTACAAGTACCCCACCTAAAGAATTATGAAATCTCATAAAAATTAAGGACTTTTAGGACTGTGCTTAAAAATAAGTGTTAGTCTATGCTTAAAATGAGTGTTACTTTTATTTCCTGTGCTGCAATGTTCACACATACAATGAACTTATTTCCAAAATTAGTTTTAGCTTAGAAACCGATTCCTGTTTTATCTGCCTATTTTCTTAGTTATATGTTTTTATCATAGCTTTGCTGACCTATTTGCACTTTCTTTATCACTTTTATTTCACAGAAGTACAACACAAATTCCCATGATATTAGATACAGTTGCACAGGAATATTTAATTAGGTTGTATATGTTATTTCTGTTGCATAATTCTACATAGACAAGGAATATCTTTTCTAGAATGAAATCTGAGCTATGTCAAAATGTGTACATGCAAAAATACACTACTAGCATTTATATGTATAGCTAACTTATTTGCATGTGCTGAGCAGGAAACTTAAAAAGCATGATTCCACTTTGGTACCAATCTTCACTCTAATTTTTGATCAGACTTTAAGATAATTCTTTTTGTGGTGCATAGCACTTTGAATTTCAGTTTTATTGACTGCGAAGGAAGAGCTGATTCGTATCACTTTTCACTTTGTCTTCTGCATTGGCAATGTGAGACCTCTATAAAAATTTTAATCAGACTTGGGCACCAATTGAAAAAAATAAGCATTTGTTTCTTAATTCTGGATGTTTTCTGAAATGGGTTGCTCAGCTGTTGAAAGTTGTATGGCTGCGTACACACAGAGAAAATTATGCTTATGTGCCTAAATTCAAACTGACTTTTAATCTCCCACTACTTTTGTCAACAAGAAAAATAAGGAGTGGTAAAGACTTTGTTAATACAGTAACAGAGAACAACAGTAACAAATGTGCTCACTATTATCTGGAAAATAATTTAAACTCGTTTTCATGAACTTCTCTGCATAGTTTATATTGCTATAAACTACACTTTGCCAAAAGCTTTGCTAATAGCTTTCACAAATGTTATCTTATCACAAATGTTAAAGAATGGATATTTGTTTCATCTTGATGTAAAAAAAGTTTTAAAATGTTTTATTTACTAACCATTTTCTATGGCCTTGTATAGATGAAAGGAAAACACAGAGGACTCTGGTATCTGCTATATGATCAGCTCCTCAACTGGTTTCCAAGGTATTTTAAAACTATGAGTGTTGTCAGAAATGAGGAATTCAAAATTTTGTATTATTTGTCAGACCCCAACTGCTTTCTTGCACGCTTATGTCTCTGCCACACTCCCCCTCTCTCATCCTCTTCCTCCCCCCATAAACATGGTACAATGTGCTTCTTTCTTAACTAGGAAACATATTTGATAAAGGAAATTCGACAAGAACATTGCATTCCTCTGAACTTGACACCTATAACAGAATTGGAAATTACAATGTAATGCAGTGTTAAATACAGGTGTCCAAAGGGTCTACGTCCCTGAAGCAGATTGATTATATTTGTCCAAATTATTATACAGCTCACTGAAGGATTGAGGTTGGAAGGGACCTTTGGAGGTCATCTCCTGCAACCCACCTGCTCAAGTACAGCCACTTAGAGCTAATCCATTTCTGTATTTCAGTTAGAAACAAATAATTTCTCTCATTTCCAATTAACGCTGAGTATTTTCAGTTTTTTAATCACAAGTCATCTGTCTGTAACTAATCTTATTAATTCATCATAGTGCTGGACTTGACATCTTGACATGCCATTATGCAAGTGTCACATAAATAAGCATTCTAATCTCAAAGCCTGGCATATCTCTTATAAAAGATACTTTAAACTTCCTTTCTGGATTCTATTTTAAGAACTGAAAGAAAAAAACAACAACAACAACAAAAAAAAACCACCTGCCAAATATAAAGAAAAATGTAGCAGCAGACAAGGCATAATGTTAGACCACAGGAATCCAGATAATGTTTGAAATGTTTTTATAGCTATTCTTACGATAAGGTTTTTTAAGTAACCATTAATGAATCAATACTCATGCTAGCACCATTTTAAGCTGACAGGGTTACCACTGCAAGTTCATTCCGTAACATCAAATCTCAAATTTCTTTCTTAAAAATCCTAATTCCAAAATTAGTAAGTGTGGTTTAGGAAATGTTCTTGAATCAAATAAACACTTGTTTTCCCCTCTTTACTATTACAAATAATTTCTATTCCTGAATGCTCTACTGAGGAAAGAAAAATCACAATCTCATATGTATTTCCTCATATAACTTAAGTAAGAAGGAATACCTGTTAATTTGGCTTCATCAAAATAAAATATAACAATAATAATAATAAGTATATAATTCTTTCAAAACTGAAAAGAAAACCTCACTGGAAGGGGATCTGTGGGTCATCACTTCTTCTACCTCCCCAGAGGGGAGAAAGGTGAGGACAGACCTTGACAGAGTCATCAATCAGTAAATGCAAACTTTATCTTTTCTTCTAGGATGTCAGAGCTCCTGTTACTATGGTAAATGTTGGTATACGTCAGATAAAGGTATCTGAGGTGTTCAGGAAGAATTCTTCTGAAGATTTACTTCCATCAAATGATGCTACTTATATGGACTGTGGTTTTACTGATCAATTTAGCATCGTCATGGAAGTTTCCAGGTCACAGTGACACTGTTTTCTGATCGCCTAGTAAACCCAGAGAATGGCATTTCACTGTGATTGTCTCTGTATTTGACCTGTGCTGTACAACAGGGATCAAATTTTACAGTAGTTAAAATTAGTTTCTACTTTGTAAGCCACAGCTCTAAGTAAGAAAAAAGTGCAAAAACCTAGGTTTCAATCCAAAATAAGAGATCTTTTCCTGCTTCCTCATAAAGTCTTAAAAAAATCTCAGTGAAATACTGGCTGATATGATTCAGACTGACATTAGCTACATTAAGAAAGGTAAAATTAAAGTGACAATCAATGAAAAGCTGATTAAATGCTAATTAGCACCTTTCAAAAACAAGCAGCATATCTGATATGATTTCATGGGCATAAAAAGAATTATAATTCCTTTTGCCTCCCTGGTAAGGGAGGAAAGCTTGCTATTTATGAAAAGGAACTATTTTCCTTAAATACAGGTCCAGCTTTTATTCATTTTTACATTATTTAAAAAATAAAAACTAAGCAGTACTTCACTTGTCTGCATATGATAACACAGCAGATATATAGGACGAAAAAAACAACTTAGAAAACTATGAAAATGTATCAATGAAACTTCTGTTATCAATTTGACACTCTCAGACCCCCATCTTACGCTCCATTGGTGCACAATGAAACAATCCAGAACTCTAAATCTCCTGTGATATTTTAACAGGATAGGCACAGCCCTCATGACAAATCAACAGTCACGTTAATAACGTCAGCTGTCATAACTAAGACTTGACATTTTTGATGTTCTCTTTGTTAAAGTACTCAGTAAAAAGTTCCTTAAAATGTAAATATTACTTATGAATAGAACTAAGAACAGGGAACAAATTGGGGAATTTTTCATTTCATTGTCCTATTTCATGTACTAAGTTTCTTTCAATTTAGGATACAAGCAGTTCACTAACTAAATAGTTATGGTATTTCATTTATACCACAACAACATTAACCATAAAAATTACAAATTACACTCTCCTAGACAACAGCTCTACAACTCATTAAAAGCTACAAACAAATTTTCCATTAAAAGTAATTACATAAAAAAAAAATAATAATTGTGGTTAAATTTGTCCATGAAAACATTTAGATGATTTGAAATCATCCAAATAAATATTTTTGTGCATTCTTAATTTTAGAACTTTCATTTGACTTTGTTGGTATTTTCCTGTGTATTAATTGGTCAGTGCATTTTTTTTGTTGGGTGAGCAGAAATTATTCCATGTTTCAGCATAAAACTTTTCCTTTCACTAGTTTCAATGTGAAGCATTTTCATTTGTGTTCTTGACATAAAACATTGAAAATCCTGCAACATAAAGTACAGGGAATTTTTCTTATATCATCTAAATTACTTCTTAGAATATTTCTGTAAACAAGATGATATTAAAGTTCAAACAAACAAACAAACAAACAAACGTGCAATAGCCAAATGTTATGTCATTTCTACAAAATTTCTTTAAAAGCTCCTTTCAATGATTTCTTTTTCTACACACAGTTTTGTTTAATTACACAAGCATGTTTAGCTAGCCCTCTTCAGTGCTGATCCAAACAGGACATGAACACTAAGCCATGTTTACCTAAATAACTGTGAGCTGGTTTTTCTTCCACAACTTTGATTCTTCTTGCTCCTGCAGGTATCACCAAAGCTTCCACATAACCTAGACATGAGACCATATGTACTATGTTAAATACATAAGTATAGAAAATTACATCTTCTATGTTTTTCTTTTTCTTTCTTGTTTATTTTCTCTTTTAAATGTAACAAATTATAATTTACATCACAATGGCTTGAGAGTCTTTGAAAAATGTTACAATCGTTAACAAAAATGAAACTGTCTTATGTATACTATGATGTAATATAAAGAGGGCACAAAAGTAAAACATAACCAGAGTTAGTGACGCTGGAGCAGACTGAAGCTGGGGCAGACAAAGGTGTCTCCAGCCAAGCAGAATAGTGTCATTATCACTACCAGACCAGACAAATTCCAATTTCATTCAGCATGTAAAGACAAATGATATGGCACCAGAAAGTAAACATCATCCCACTGTTTGTTTTGGTAAATGTTTTCTACTCCAGATTTCTTGCTGGAACATTCAACCCCTGTTATGAATGACTTTGAGGTATATTTATTAGTTATTTGTATTGCATTAAAATTGTTTCCTTCCTGTGTGGGATGGGATTAAGACATGCTCTTGAGCCATTTTCTCTAAGTAAAAAGAGGTGAAAAGGCAATGCAGGTGGAAAACACTGTGCAACAAGGAATGTTATAAATAACAAAATCATATTATAAATTATTTAAGTGAACTTCAAAAAGTAGTTAGTAAAACAAATATTTATTTATCCTGTGTAGCTATGCAAAGTTTTATAAGCAAATACTGAGCACTTATAACATTTTTTCAACATTTTAGTCCTGAAACATCAGCAATCACCTTCTCCATAGTTTTTGATCTTGTAGTCCTCAAGACTCAGCCATGGTTTGGGATCCCTGTTCTATATTACCTTTAGACAAGGTCAGATGTAACTATCTGACTATTATACCGTTCTTATTTTTAATTTTTTTTTAAGTATGCATTTAAGTAAATGCATTGAAGTCCTTGATTGTTCAAAGATATAGTCTGCTTCTAATTACAGTATTTTATGATGTGATTTACTTACTGACTTGAAATTCTGCACATTTTCTATACAAGAAACTGAAAGTGTAATGGCAAACAAATGCTGAAACAGTTGGTCAATCACTGTTTGAAAGGAAAGACTTTTCTTCAAGAGCAGGTATAAATGCTCTTTGCATTCATAGTGCACAGTGAACTCTATTAGGGTTTAAATCCTCTACTCTGTAAACATTACTGTGCAGCAACCAGTCAATTCACCTAATTCAAAGAACAGATCACAGGACTGTTTGAAAATCTAATCATTCTGCATCAGAAAATCTATTTACTTTTAAAAACATGTTGATACTAGCATAAAATAATGGAAAGGATATAAGACTTCTCCACACATTTGATTTTATATTCTCCAACTGCTTGGTTTAATGACATCACTCTAGGTAACAGATCATAATTTGGGTATTTATTTTGAAGAACATTAAATTGATCTAAACAATGTAAGAATTAATTGTTTGTTTACTTACTAAACACCAAGAAAAAATTGCAAATCTTTAGCAATCATGTTTTCCTATGAAATTATGTGTTTAATGGCATATAAATCATATAATTCCATAATTTTGTTTATAATTAAAACAATGTTATTTTGCACCAATTTAATAATAATAATTTGCTTTTATCTTAAACATTGAACATATGATCAGGGTAGGATTAGTTTCAAAAATCTCCTTTGTAGACCTGAAATAGTGAGAAACTGCATAACCTAGTTTGTAATGCTCCAAGCCATCAAAACAGTTAATGCTTTTCTGAGTCTACAAAGTAAATAGACTTACCAGCTCCTCTGGTATGGTTAAAATCGCCTTTAATAACTTTGCATGACTTTCCATTACCATTGCACACACCACAATGATCTTCACGAGCCAGAGATCCTAATATACCATCACAGCCAAATTTCTATGGGAGAAGAAAATAAAGCTATTTAGAGACAGGCCACGTTTTTCATCAGGCTGCACTTATGAGTGGGCATCTCATCCTTTTTCAAGATGACCCAGCATTGATGTTAGGCCTCCTCAGATTGCTGCATTCACTCTTCTTATGTGGTTGGCCAACAGTATCAGCTGCTTTCTAAGAGGAACACACATGTGCTCTCATCTCCCCCTGGCATCTCCTGGCACTGATGGATGGGCTACTGTGCAAAGCACTAAGCTGGCCTTACTGCCCAGTGATTGCAGCTTGTGCAGCTTTTGATTCAAAATACAGCTGATTCTTTTCCACCCCCATAATGGTAAAGTGCCACCTAATGAAAACTAATGTTTAACTCTGAATACCACATGAACACATCTAGAACAAGTATATATAAAATTTATATGTGCTTTATAGAAAAGTATTTGGTTTGAAACAAATAGTGTTTACTCAAGCACTTTCACATTACTATTTTAGATATATTTCTATCACTAAAAATCACTGCTAGCCTGACAATAGAAATAGAGCTAATTTCATATGTTGGCCTGATACGAAATAAAAACTTTTTAGAGACTACAGAAGACATCACAAGGTAATCTCGTACACTGCATAAATGCACCTGATAAAACCAATAAAACTTAAACACTGTTTGATAAATGATGAAGATAAAAGCTAGGCTAAAAAGGAAGTAAAGAATTCCTGTAACAACAGAAACTGTATTTTATTAAAGATCAGCTCATTTCCAAGCATATGAAGATTGTTACTTTACTCTATGCATACAATTCTTATTAGAGTGATTCTACCTTAAAAAATATATAGAGTTTAAAATATGTTTTATGGCATAAGTGTTCAAAGACCTGTGTATCTAAAATGGTATATCTGCAAGATTTAAATATTTAACTCTACAGCTGTAGTCCAGAAGTCCCTCCTCATCTGTTTGAACAGACAAGCTAAATGTGAGAGATCTTATAAATTAAACATTCAAATTTGATTAGCACTTGATATACCAAGAAATCATTTCAGTGGTTTATTTATTTATTTATTTATTTATGTTCTTTATTAGCCAGAAAGATGCAAAAAGTGGATAATAAAAGATTTATTTTTTTTTTCAAGAAAAAAAGGTGGGTTATATATCATCTTTGTAATTAAACTTCTAATTTTTATCTCATGAGCAAAAACTCCAGTTCAACGAAGTCTTAAGTGCATACATGTTGCACATGATCAGTCACTCAAGACATTATACATACACATGCATTTGTATACATATATAAATGCATGGATGCATCTACAAGTATTTAATTTACTTAAGTTATTACAGTATCTAGCAAAATTGTTTCTGTGTTAAAGGTCATTTTTTTGACTGAATTCAAGGTGTGCAATGGTAAGTGGACCAAGGAAATAAACATCTCTGTGGGATTTTCATATGAAAGAGTTTCCATGTGAGGCACTATAAAAGAGTCAAAAGAACTATGAACCAAATAAATTCTCAGGACCATGAATAGCAGAAGCGCTCTACTTTAGTTATCTGTAATTCAGTTTCTTTGGTATATTTCGCTGTAAAATTTTGTACTGTTGACAGAACTAAGCACACATATCCACACCCCATAGCAAAATTTCCCAGTCTGTTGAAAGCTGAGACATCCTCAGCTTTAGAAGTTGAAATCAGTAACACTTATGTTCCAATCTGCTGCAGTTTCTTGTAATCAGCCATATCAGAGACACACATTCCCTGAAGCTAAACCTGCAGTTATTTCAGGTACTATGTTGCAAGTGAAAAGAGTTTAAAATATTTTAGCATGGTACATAAAGAGACATTCAGTCTTGGTCATGCATATTGCACCATTCCATCAAAGAAAGAGCACAGATGCATAACAAATGTATGCACCTGCGTCCATGTGCATATGTATCCAGTTTCTAAATGAGTAACTCATACCTGGCATCTACCATCTGCACAGATATCTAACCCGTGCTGGCCACAAGAAGTCCCATCCATCACCTTTTCTGTTAGAAGAATGGGCTGATCTTTTCCAGCCGGTGAACAGAATAAGGCACAGGGTTTTTCTGTAGTAGCAATTGATGGAAACAACAAATAAATAAATAAATAAATAGATAAATAGATAAATAGATAAATAGATAAATTAATAAATAAAAGAGTTCACAAAAGGTCATTTAGCAAATAGAAGGTTATTATCAACAGTATTTTAAAACTAATATATGATTATCTTCATGGTATGGAT
>CM021729.1:41222907-41243005 GCA_011074415.1 Stictonetta naevosa
GAAAAGAAAAGAAAAGGAAAGAAAAAAAAAAGACTAAACACCGAACACATTCTTTCTAACATCTTTACCAAGGTCAGGCAATTTTCTACTACATTTCTACAGCATTCTGAAAACCACTTCTACAGCATTCTGCAAATCATTTCTCATTTTGAAAAGAATAAAAAAGTAATTATATCCTATGTATCCATGTATTCCTCAGGGTCATCATTTATAAATAATGAAGTTTGCCTTACCACTGCCAAAGTAATAACAAATAAAATAAAGTCTCCTGTCAGTGGTCAACCAAGTACAAAATTACATGACTTTTTTATATCTTTAATCACAAGTGTACTAACTCAGAGCTTCTTCCCAATCTTTTACAGATTTTTGAAAGGATAATATCAATCCTGAACTTGAAACTGATTTCACTTGGACACAATCTACATGACTCTGACTTCATGCTGACTTTTAGATTCCTGGAGTGCATTTTTATTAGTAAATTAAACAGTTCCAGGAAACATTCAAGGGCACTGGAACTCTACTGTCTATACAGTTAAACTGCAAAACACTCCATGGCACATTTTTTGCCCGTGCCAACTAGTATTAGCTGGGTCTAGACTGGAAATTGCCACCTGCAAAGGACCGTTTCCAAAAAGCTGTTTGGATGTCATCATCCTTTTCAGAGTGCCAAAGAGTTGAAAAGTGTGGGCACAGGCCTTCTCTACCAGCTCACTTGCACATTAGAAAACGGTCTCGGCATATTTAATACACTAAAATTGACACAGCTTCTGAGTATCTCCAGGGGGAAGGTACTAAAAGATGTGATCTCTTTTGCCAGCATGTGAAGCCTGTCAGACACAGCCATCTCCAGTTCAGAAGAACTAGCCTCAGCCTGAGCTTGTGCATCCTGCATTCCTGTTATACTGCTTAAAATGTAATTTGAATGTCACCTGGCAGCTTTAAGAACAGCATGTATCAGCATCTTTCAAAGGAACACCGTATCAAGATTTACAACCTAAAAATTTTGTAAGGACATTAAAATCAAAGAGACAAAAAAATTGTAGAAATCACAGAATATCGCTACCCTGGACTTTGGCAGAGCAGACTTTGCTCTCTTCAGAGACCTGCTTGGTAGAGTACCATGGGACAAAGCCCTGGAGGGAAGAGTGAAAAGAAAACCAAGAAAGATGGTTAATATTTAAGGATCATCTCCTCCAAGTTCAGGAGCAATGCATCTCAACAAAGAGGAAGTCACGCAAAAACCCCAGGAAGCCTGCATGGATGAGCAAAGAGCTCCTGGCCAAACTTGAACAGAAAAAGGAGGCCTACAGAGGGTAGAAGCAGGGACATATAGCCTGGGAAGAATACGGAGAAATTGTCTGAGCAGCCAGGAATCAGGTTACGGAAGCCAAAGCCCTGTAAGAATTAAATTTGGCCAGGGACATCATGGGCAACAAGAAAGGCTTCTATAGATAGGTACATCAAAAACAAAAGACCAGGGGAATTGTAATCCCTCTCTGGAAGGAAACAGAAGATTTGTGATATGAAGAAAGCTGAGGTATTCAATGACTCTTTTGCCTCAGTCTTCACCAGAAAAAGCTCCAGCCACATAGCCCAGGCTCCAGAACACAAAGCCAGGGATTTGGAGAATGAAGAACCTCACACTGCAGGAGAACATCAGGTTCAAGACCAGCTAAAGAACTTTAAGGTGCACAAGTTCTGAAGGTGGCAATGAGACTTGTTGAGATGCATCCAAGGGTGCTGAGGGAACTAGTGAATGAAGTTGATAAACCCATCACATTTGAGAAATTGTGGCAGTCCAGTGAAATTCCCACTGACTGGAAAAGGCAAAATATAACCCTCATTTTTAAAAAGGGAAAAAAAATAAAGAAGACCTAGGGAACTACAGGCCAGTCCATCTCACCTCTGTTGCTGGCAAGATCATGGAGAAGATCCTCCTGGAAACTACACTAAGGCACATGGAAAGTAAGGAGGTGACTGGTGACAGCCAGCATGGCTTCACTAAGGGCATATTGTGCCTGACAAATCTGGTGGCCCTCTACTATGGGGTTACAGCATTGGTGGGTAGGGGAAGAGCAAATGACATCATCTACCTGGACTTGTGCAAAGCACTTGGTACTGTCCCCTGTGATATTCTTGTCTCTAAATCAGAGAGATGTGGATTTGATGGATGGACCAATTGGTGGGTAAGGAATTATCTGGGTGGTCGCACCCAAAGCGTTGTGGCCAACAGCTCAATGTCCAGGTGGAAATCAGTGACAAGTGGTGTTCCTCAGGGTTTGGTATTGGGACTGGGGCTGTTTAACCTCTTTGTTGGTGACATGGGCAGTGAGATCGATAGTACCCTCAGTAATTTTGCTGACTACACCAAGTTTTGTGGTGCAGTTGACATGCTGTAGGGAAGAGATGCCATCCAGAGTGACCTAGAGAGGCTTGAGAGGTCGACCCATTTGAGCCCCAAGAAGTTCAGCAAGGCCATGTGCCAGTTCCTGAACCTTGGCTGGGGCAATCCCAAGCACAAATACAGGCTGGGCAGAGAAAAGATTGAGAGCAGCCCCGAAGAGAAGGACCTGGGGCTGTTCATTGATGAGAAGCTCAACACGAGCTGTCAATGTGCACTTGCAGCCCAGAAAGCCACCCATATCATCGGCTGCTTCAAAAGAAACATGGCCAGCAGGTCAAGGGAAATGATTCTCCTCCTCTACTCTACTCTTGTGAGACCCCACATAGAGTCTCTGCTCTGGGGCCACCAGTACAAGAAGGGCATGGACCTGTTGGTGCGTGTCCAGAGAAGGGTCATGAGGACAATTAGACCACTGGAGCACCTTCTCTTATGAAGACTGGCTGAGAGAGCTGGAGTTGTTCAGTCTGGAGAAGAGAAGGCTACAGGGAGACTACTGGAAAGTAGCCTTCCAGTAACTAAAGGGAGCCTACAAGAAAGCAGGAGAGGGACTCTTTGCCAGGGAGTATAGGGATAGTAATGGTTTTAAACTAAATGGAGGTAGATATAGATTAGTAATTAAGAAGAAACACTAATCTGAGGGTGGTGAGACACTGGAACAGGTTGCCTAGAGAATTTGTGGATGTCTCCTCCCTTGAAGTGCTCAAGGCCAGACTGGATGTGGCTTTGGGCAACTTAATCTAGTAGAAGGTGTGGCAGGGGGGTTGTAACTAGGTTATCTTTCAGGTCCCTTCCAACACAAAGCGTTCTATGATTCTATGACTCTCATGGCCTTGTTGAACTTCATGAGAGTCGCACTGGCCCACCTCTCAAGCCTGTCTATGTCCTGGTATTTCTTCCCTCTAGTGTATCAGCTGCACCACACAGATTGGTGTATTTGGCAAATGTGCTGAGGGTGCACTTGATCCTACTGTCCATTTCACCAACAAAGATGTTAAACAGTGCCAGTCCCAATACTGATCCCTGAAGTCCAACACTCATCACTGATTTCCATTTGGAGTTTGAGCTGTTGACTGCAACTCTTTAAGTGCTGCCATCCTGCCATTTCATACCCACCAGGTGGTCCATCTATCAAATACATGTCTCTCCAGGTTAGAAGCAAGGATATCATGGGGCGCAGTGTCGAATGCTTTGCACAAGTCCAGGTAGATGACATCAGTTGCTCTTCCCCTATCCACCAATGCTGTAACCCTGGTATAGAAGACTAGGCACAATTTGTTAGACACAATCTGCCCTTAGTGAAGCCATGCTGGCTGTCACCAATCACCTCCCTATTTTCCATGTTCCATAGCATAGTTTCCAGGAGGATCTTCTCCATGATCTTGCCAGCAACAGAGGTGAGATGGACTGGCCTGTAGTTCCCCAGGTCTTCCTTTTTTTCCCTTTTTAAAAATGGGGGTTATATTTTGCCTTTTCCAGTCAGTGGGAACTTCACTGGACTGCCACAACTTCTCAAATATGACCAGTACTGGCTCAGCAACTGCATACACCAGTTCTCTCAGGACCATCTCATCCATAATCCTCAACAGGAAATAGAAGATATCTGATTTTTCATCAGATTACTGAGTTATTTTAAATCAGGCTGAAAATTCTTTATCCTTTAGGATATAAATTACGTGTTTCTTAACTAAAATGAAATTTAGTAAAACAAAGCCAAACTGATTCACTAGATAAGTACCTATCAAATACATAGAGTTCCCCTTACTCTGAATATGAGATAACATACAAGCCTAATGAAAACTGTCTGACAAGTTTTCATTGTGTCACCTTCAGAAGATTAGTACAAAAAAAAATTTTTTTTTTTTTAGCTATATATATACACTTAAATAAGATTGTGATAATAAGCTCATATTTTTCAGGATTCAGCCAAATCTGTGCTTTTTAATGTTTTCTGATAATTTATTTCAAGAGTAAAATATAACTGGCAATAAAGAACTACTTAAAATGTGGTAAAACATACTTACAGTAATTCTGTGTCATTCTAGGATCTTCTTTATTACCAGTTCTTACAATTCTGCTAATATCTCAAAATAACCATTTTCAGACCTTAATTCTTTGTGTGTGTGTGTGTGTTATTGTTTGGTTATTTATTATTATTATTGTTGTTGTTGTTTATTAAATAAAATATACCATAACAATCTGGGAAATGTGGGGAATGGCTTACACTTACCATCATCGATCACAGCCTGCCACTGGTGCACATGCTTCTGATATGAAGATCTGACACTGAAAGCCTGGCACTGCCAGTCTCTGAAGGCAGGCACACCAGCAGGACAAGAAGGATTTTCACATATTCTATACTGCATCATGGGACTGTGACACTCTCCTTCAACACCTAGACTACAAAAGATGGCATAAATATCATGTTTTATTGTTTTTAATGTTTTGTCAAGCTTACAATATAATTTACTTAGGTCATACACTAATTCAATTTAAATCGCAGAATTTTGCTGCCATACAATATTAAGAAATAACTCAGAAAAAAATCAAAGTCACAGAACAAAAACGTATTTGACTTCTGTTTAGACCTGTTACATTACAGATAATTAGTCATGTTAATATGAGTCAAGTTATGATAATAAATCATTACTTAAACTTGGCCCCAAAGAAGTACTAGGGTTAGTTGGTGTGTTCCATTAGCAGAACCTCAGCTGCAGTTTTGATAAAGTTCAAATTATTTTTCTCTTGATGGACTGAGAGGAAGGTGCCAGTGAAAGGACATAATATCTGCATTATTTCCGATTTGCTACCTCTCTCTTTTTTTTTTTTTTTTTTTTTTTTTTTTTTTTTTTTAATTAAGTGTTACAAAGCTCATACAATACACTGTTATTTTCTGGTTGCACAAATTGTTCTTTCAGGTGTTAATGAAAAAGGTAAAAGAATAGTGAATTCTGAAAACTGGAATAATTATTGGGAATCTTATGTAGAAAAATGAACTAAAGTGAAATTAAGATGTTACTGAATTCTACAAACCGATTTTAGACATGATTCTGGAAGTGGCATTTAGATGGGAGGAAACAGCATTTTGCTTATCGAAGGTTTCTGTTAAAATACTACTCTTTCATAAGCCATATACAAATTTTCCTCATGTTTAATTATGTGAACTTCTTGCTTTTAATTCATCATTTTTATAATCTCCTTTTTTTTTTTTCCAAAATCTGTTATATTGTCTTTCATCCTTCATTTTCTTTTTTGTTCTGTATTTTCCTAAATCACCTATTCTGCTCTGCTCTGCGCTGCTCTGATATACTCTACTCTGCACTTCATTACCTACTGTACTCTGTACCCACTTTTCTGCCTATTTTTCCATTTTTTCTTGCTGTATAAGTGACCCACAGAAGAAGAATGTGGCACTCAATAATTAAGAGGAAAGCATATTTTATCTGGCTACTGTAATATGGTTATACACCATTCAAGTCAGTGGTAAAAATCTCTTTATCCCCAAAGACACAAGGTTTCCATTTTCAGAAGATAAGAAGTTTCTGTATCTTGTTTCTATAGATATTCTAGATATCTATATTAGATATTCTATCTAACTGTCTGCAAAACGGGCAAAAAAAGTCTCTTTGTAAAAGCTGCAATTCCTTGGCTCTCCAAATGATACAGAAGACAATTTTCTCCACCACCAATAAACAAACAAATAAATAAATAAAAAGTAAAGACAAGAATTACGTACTGACTCTGCAAGTCAAAAATTATGGATTTAATTTTTTGTTTCTTCTCCAGGTTAAGCTTAAAACAGAAGTTGTATTCTCCCATAATCTAAGCTTTTGAGAAAAGCAGAAAAATGGAAAAATAGTGTTACCACGCAATAAAAAAAAAAAATCCAATACTTATTCTCCTATGTCTTTTTGAATATTCATAAAAAATTACTTGCTTGTGTCTAGAACAACTATATTTGAATGGGTTTCTCTAACATAAAGATTTAAATTCTGTTCAGAAATACAGATGACAAGCAATGGAAGCCTGAACTTATTTTTACCCAGGACATTTGCGTTGTCGACTGCTGATTCCAGTGTTGCAAGTACGGCTGCAAGTGCTCCATGTGCTCCACTCCCCCTCCATATGCTCCATAAAAGAAGTCCGATTGATGCATTCTCCAGCCTTACACCACTAGATGAAAATTCAGCTCTTAGGTAAATAAATCATGACGTATATAAAAAAAAATTAATTGCTCCACAGGCATGTGGGAAGCACAACAAAAACACATTGTTAGATACACAGTTTTCATATAAATCAGCAGTATCTTCTTGTACTGTTCTATATAGCTTTACTTTCTGAATATAACATATATATAAGTAAATATAACAGCTAATGTCCTTTTTGTAGCTCAGTGGCATAGTAGCGTGTGCAACTTTTGTCCACAATTTCAAGATCAAGTTCATTCCCAACACAGGGTGCCTCCTGGAACAGGTTTTTTGTTTCCAGACCATGCAGCCCCCTTTGTTTGAGCTAGCATATTGCCTAGGAAACTGTTTTTAGGTCCAGCCAAAACCCACTGCAGGGATCATCCACCAGCTGAACTGTAAGAATAATCACAGCACAGTGTTCAGGGCTGTTCACTGGACTAGTTTGGTTCACTAGCACTGATACAACCAGTGGGAACCGCTTTGTCACTCATAATCCAGTGACAATTGTAATATGCTATAACTATACTGTAAGTTATAATTAAGTTGTATAACAGGTTATACAATTGTGCATATATTTATATATGTGCATGATTATATAATTGTGTAAGTTGTGTAATTAAGTTGCATAGTAACTTATAAGTTGTGACTACACTGTAAGAGAGAAAATGAGATTTTATTCACAATTTCTGTTTAAAAACAGAGGAATTAAAGCTTCTACAAACTAGTGCTGAGGAATTTAACTGAATTTCTGACATTTAAATCACTTTAGAATATCACCTAAATAATTGTATGCGTATGTATCATTTCCCAAGGTAAGAGCAATTTCTCACTCAAAAACTATCCAACTATCGAATGTTATATTCTGTAGCCTATGTCCATATCATGTATAAATGCTCATATTTTTTAGAGATATTCCTTCAGATACAGTAGGCAAAATGGACTTTTCTCCCACGATAGCATCCTCCTGATGTAGGGTCTGAGGGGTGCTCACAAATTCTTGACTTACAAAATAACAGAGCAGGAATAAGCTTGAAACCAGACAAAGTAAATCACTTCCTAAAATCCTAAGAGAGCAATACAAGACAAGAATACTCCATCTCTACAATCGAAGAAACTAAAACAAATGACTTCTGTAATCTAAAGCTCATCTTGGACAGACGTCAAGTAAACAAGAAGAATCCCTTCTAACCCTCTGAGATGTCTCATAGATCTCTGCTTAATTTTCTACTGCTAGATATTAAAAAGGTATCCCTGCAGCCTGGAACAGAACTCATCAATCCTAATTAGAATCAGTACTTTTTCTAACACTCATTAGTTATTTAATCCTTAAAAGACAATGGTGTTACCTTCCTCACAGACTTTCTAGGACTCATGTTACTACCATACCATAAGGCTCTCAAAATTATGGCCATAACCTTTAAGAATGAGTTCTGTGCAATTAGGTGCACCTTTTGCAAGTGAATTAATAAAGCACAGACCATAATATTCAAAATGCACACTAATTTTGGGTTTCCAGTTTGAGATGGCAATGGTTTTACAATGGAAAATTTGGGGCTTTAATGAGTAACACTGCTTTCTTATTTCCTACCACAGGCACAACAACATCAGCAAAAAGAACATAACCATAAACAAAGGTATGTCTATGATTTTCGAAGTGCTGACTCAAGACAAAATATCAGCTATATAAATTTACAAGAATCAAAAAATCAGAGCAAGTGTAAGACTTTTAGAGATATGAAAATGAATAAAGCCTGATTTTCTTCCTCAGTATGTAAAATGATACCACATGAAAATTTACCTTACTCAATTGATTTGTTCACTTTTTGGGAGGGAAGATGACAGTCCTTGGTGAATATAATATGACTAAAAGAGGAAATCACTCCTGTGGGAGACTGCTGTCAACACAATATCATGAAAATCCCAAGATATATAAATACTCCTGCTCTGTTATCTATTTTAGTTTATTTATCTTCATTTACAGTTACATACACACATGACAGCGATTGTTCAAACATGAAAGCTCTTGAATGACAACATTTAAGTCTGACTTCAGGTGATCATTTAATTTCTCTTTGATGTCATACTTCTAATGACATTTATCACTCTTTTAGATGTACTGACATTGTAAAAACATCTTTACAAACTTAACCTAAAAATTTACATTGCAAATTTGTATTGATTCCTTCAGTGAGACTATTTCTACTAAATCTGAAATCTTAGCCAAAATCTTTATATCTCTGAAAGGTTATATTTCTGTTTACAATAAGCAATGAAACAATGGCATTCCATTTATAAATAGAATATGAAAACAAAACAAGTTTGAAATAAAACAGTGTAAGAATTAAAACATCTGTGGCTTTGGCTTTTTTTAAACATATAAGTGCTTGTAGGGAAATGTACTTTTTTTGTACCATGTATATACTTTCTAATATAAAACATATAGTTTTAGTATGCATGTATAATTTCCATGATAATCGAGGTAAAGAAGTAACTTTAAACAAATGCAAAGATTTATCCTGCTTTTCTCTTAAATGTCAGGTGTTCAGTATAATTTATATTGCTTTACCACTTCTTCTGCAGGAAAAAAAAAAAAAAAAAAGAAAAAAAAAATACCTTTCCAGTGTCACAGTCTGTTCCATCCATGGGTGGATCCAGTTTAGTTTTGCATTCCTTCTCACTTTCCACCTTACACCACAACCCAGTGCATATGACATGCTGAAAGCCAAATACACAGGTAAGTACATAATCTGTTTTATGCAACATTACTTTCTACACATAATCCAGCAATTTTATAATAAAGTTACCAATTGTGTAGTACTGACGTATGCTTAAAGGTAGCTTAAACATGCACGGAAATCAAAGTGTGCAAATTCTTCTTTCACTTCTACTAATCACTGGCTAATGTAACAAGTCAAGGTAGAGTGTTGACAGATAGGGAGATGAATTCCTTACATCTAACCCTAGAGATCATAGTCTTTGCATACTCCAGATCTGACAAAGCATATCAGAAAGACTTTATGCTCTGTTGTCAAGATGCCACTGTGCAGATACACTCCACCAGGGACTGAAAGAGGTATGATAGTGCCAAGTCTAAAAAGTTGATTCTGCTTCTATTTGTTAGAACACAAGTCAGGAAACAGAGCAGTATGCCTGGATAAAAATGAGCTCCTTAGCACCATTTTAAAAACAGTTAAGTAAAAGGGATGTAATTCTTTATTAACAACATTTGGATACTTCTGAGAACTGTTTTTAAAAATAAATTCATGTTTTCACTCCTTTTATTTAGTGTTCATTCATTTTATCTTAAAGGGAGAAAACAGCACTGTCACTAGCATTAAAAGGCAAGGTTTTAAAATGAATTAATTTATAAATATAAGGTCTAATTAGTCTTTGTGCAGCTATATAGATCTATGATCACTGGAGGATAGCAGGAATTTGTTTGTAAGAAACTTGGAGGTTTCTTTAGGATGTCCAAATCCCCCTTGTTCATACAACCACAGTGACTGCTGCTACCTTATGCTCTTCCAATGATTCATAATTTTCATTACACTGGAAATATCTCAAAAGTAAATCAAGCCTGACATCCACAAAGACGATACAAAGTAAGGTGACAAATCAGGCTGAGACACTTTTGTGGGGAAGGAGAAGGTGGATGAGAAGAACGCTAGTCAGTAGTTAATTTTAGAGGTGGAAAGAAAAGCTGCTTATTTTGTCAGCCTTGAGCATCAGAACAACATAGTTTTACCTTCTTCAAAAGCAAGTACAGCCTTGCCGTATGTTGGCACATATTTCCCCAGATTTCCTTGGCAGCTTTCCCCACTTTCCTCTAAAAAGCTCTCCTCCCATGACTCTGTCATGGCTTCTCTCTGTTTTGTTACACCCTTACCTGGAAACTGGGTGGATATGAAGAGAGGCCACTTGGGTATGGTTCAAGGCCTGAATGTACAGATTGATTCCCCTCTCAGATATGCACCGTAACCCCCAAAGAGGAGAAGAAAGGATCCAGCAGAGGTGGGAGGGAGGCAGGTCACCCGGAGCATAAAAGGTAAAGATCAGCATATTTTTTTTTGAACCCTGGGCTGCCAGAAGACGTGCTTTTTATGACTGAAATGATTTGTTACATTGGTAAACCTTCTAGGAGTCTCTGTTCATTTAACATTATGCATGAAAATTGTGTGATAAATCTTACCCTACCTTGAAAAAAGTCTTACTGCACAGGAAACATAATTCAATAAAAGATTGTGTCTGAACCAAGGAAACAGGACAGTTCCAGTGGGAGTCTTGCATGTAAAAATGTCTGTAACATCAGCTTTAAAAAAGTTTTAAGATTCCAGAGGGCTGAAGCATTGAACAGAAAAAGTCAGGATGGCAGCAGTCAGACTCACTCCTGATTCATTTTGTAACAGTTTTGTGCAGAAGCTGAACTGAGAAGAAAACAGATAGCCTATGCAAATCATAAAATATAACTACAGAAGATCTACCCTGCACCTGGAAAAAATCTAAAACAATATTTTTCAAATATTAAACTGTAATTTCTACCCTTGCTCAGGGGAGAAAGAGCATTTATGTTTCTAAAGTGTTTTTTAAACACACTTTAAGATAAAACTGAGAACTAAAATCTGAGAACTAAAATTTAGCAATTGGATTTCTAGGCCAGTTTCAGAAGATGGTACAGACTAGACAGTATCAGTTGTTCAGGACTAACTGCTTCCACATAAATTGTGAAATGATTGACTACACTTTTGCCACAACTCAACCTCACTGAGACAAAGGCTTGCTAATCTAATGTTATCTATTAAAGAGTGCTTTCCTTTTTTTAAAAAAAAATAATAATAATAATTTTAATTTTAATATATATTTTTTTAATCTTGTGTTAAACTCCTGCTGCAAACCCAGAAAAAATTCTTCTCCTCTTAAGATGTCAGATTTACAAGGATTTGGGTGCCTAAGCACACAGATGCACTTGAGCTTTGCAAAGTCAATCAAATCAAAATGCTTGACTCGCTAATGTGCTCTGTATACATCTGCATGTTTCTGCAAATACTTTTATACCACCTCTTTATGAACCATGAATCTAACTCCCCCAGCTAGATACATTTCTGAGCTTTGAATGAACTGTATTCCAAAAATACTCACTTCTCTTCACTAGCTTGTAAAATTAGCATTCAATACTACTGTAACATTTCACCCTAGACTTTGAGATTCCCCAAACCCAAGAAAATGGAGACATGGAATTACTAAAACTGGAGGATGACTCATATTTTCTTCTGGGCTTTCCATTTTAGTCAAATGCCAGATACACTCCTTAGTTACTCCTCAAATTGTGCTGCTGCTGCAGAAGCAAGAGATTTAACATTACTGTTACCATTTAACTTTTGTCAGCTGGGGATTTCTACATGTAATTGGACAAAAACAGTGATGTACACTTTTACATCTTCACTAGAAATCTGCAGTGCTGCTGATTGGAAAACCAGTAGATGACATTATCAATATTACAGTCACACCAAAATCAGAGCACAAACTTCTAAATCAGAAATTTACTCCTCTGGGAAAAAAATGTTTCATACACTCAAAAACTGTATAGTTACATTCACAGAGGTTCATTAGGTATTTATCAGAAGCACAGTACAACAGCTGTTACAATTATTTAAACTAAACAAGGAAAATGTGAGTTGTTGGAAGTGATAAAATTATACTGATGATCATTAGCAATTTGTAAAATATTTCAGTGTATGTATACCAGAAAACAAAATATTGCCAAGCACACATGAATTATTTTTTTGTTTTCTGTAAGAATGAGTTAATAGTTAATCATGTGTTTTTAACAATAAAAGCTAGTAAAGTGTAACAAAAAAGTCACAATGTAAAATGGAACATTTTTTTTTTCAGGGGCTCTTTAAATTAAAGGACTGAAGGAGATCTGTGTGCATGATAGGGATGCTTTTCCAATCATACAAGCATCTGGAAAGAAGGTCCAGTTGAAAGGAAGGACTGGAGACAAAACGAGCATTTCAGAACTGTATTTGTGCAAAGTCAAGATTGTTTAAAATGTGGTGTTGGATATGAGGATGGATATTTCACCAGAGCTATAATATTTCCATGACTTTCATTCTTTTCATTGTGATCTTTCCCTGAAATGCCTTAAAAATCACCATGAAATATAACCAGTCTCCTACTACTTTGCAAAGATCACAGCTGTGTTATAACAGGAATTGTTTTAGTGGAACTGACTAGATAGCATTCACATCCTGGACTTTAATCTTAAAAGCCAGCATTTAATAGTTCAACAATTATATTCAATTGTCAAGTTCTACAATCTCATTTAATCATCAAGAACTACTTCTGGGCCATGATCTCACTATCTGTTATGTGAAACAATGTTAGGGTCTAATTGATTCTTTTGTGAGACGTCATGGGCATAAAAGCAAACTTGGCTCCCTTACAAAATAAGCATGGTGACATGGCATAAATCTTGTACCCTGAGAACCACTCACACTTTTCTCAGGCTCTATAAATTTTGCTTAGGGTATGAAAAAGAAGTCTTTGAAATAAAGATGAAAAAAAAAAAAGTCTGGATACCATTCATAAAAGGGGAGGCTGGGGAGGGGAGAGGGGGAAAAGAGGCTCACGTAGGAAAAGAAAGAAGTAGGCCCTCAATGGTGCCTTCAGTCCTTTGCTTTAGACATTACACCATAAAAAGGAATTCTTGATAGCAAGTTATAATCATTGTCATCTGCAGTGTTTCTCAGAGGTTGCTATGTTAGGTTATGATAAATTACATTGAAGTGCAGTTGTATAATAAAATTTACAGAATTACATCTCAGCAGAAATGCAACATTGATTGTACCACTGATACTTGTAGATTATTTTTAAATTGTAAAGAAAATTATTTTCATCATTACTCAATTGTTTTGTTAGTTACATACAAAATACACCCATTTAATGAGAAAGGCTACATGGAAGTCCAGTCATCAAACCATCTCACAGTCAGAAAAAATGTAAGACTGACAAAGTTCATGATTTATCTTTTACATAGAAGTGCACAAACCCTTCAGCAAATAGAACATGTCCAAGAAAACTTGGGCTATAAACTATTGGATTTACTGAAGTTTAAATTAACTTTCAAGGAGTACTTTTCTCTCTCATTTCCTGGCTTCTGGACAACAACTGTAACCACAGTAAATTGCCAGTTACCAGCAGAGTAGAAGACAGTAAGCAGTGATAAAAGCAAGTAGTTTGGACTCCATGGAAAATTCAGTGTTCTCCAATGCACAATAAAATAATTATTGCAACAAATTAATACTGCTCCTACTAAGGAGTTTTAGACGTAACTTTTAGATGTAACTAGATGTGTTTAGATGTACTAATAAGGTTTTAAATGTAGAAGAGTCTCCTACGTGTTGACTTCTTTAATTGCAGCCAGAATAATCTGCACAGTCAACAGTGAACTTTGCATCACCTTTATAACATTTAAAATGTAATTATTTGGTAGGTTAAATTCAACATATTTATTGTTTCCAGGTAACATACTCATATTTCAGAGGGAGATGATAAAAATAGCTGCTAACATCAATTCACAGTTAGAAAGTAACGTAAATGTTTCATAGTCAATTAATAGTCAATAGCTTACTACAGCCCATGGAGGATTCTAGGAAGTTTATATAGCTTAGTCTAAGCCCAATTTAAAAGGAAACCTTTTTTTTTTTTTTTTTTTTTTTTTTCCTCTTTTTTTTTTCTGTTCATATGCAGGGGACACATGTAAGAGAAAGATGGCTTTGGGCTGTCTTCTGTCCATCATTCTGAGATCCCATTTCACCACAGAAATCTTATTTAATTGTACTAGGATACTGGTACGTAAATTTCCCAAATCAAAGAGCTGTATGTAAGACTCACAGCAGGGAACAAAAGAAGGAGATTTGAATACAGTGCCTAAGCTTCCTATACCTAGCTCTTTAGGTCTACAGCCTGAGGATCACATTTATATTCTTTTTTGTTGTTGCTGTTGAGAGGCAAGGAGAGAGTGTAAATTTTGCTTCCAGAGGAAGATGCAGAGAAAAAACAACAGGGTGGCTTTACAGAGATCAGCAGTGGACCTTTGTGTAAAGTCTCTCCTGCCTTTTTCAGATTTTCTGAATTCTGCCCTTTTCTTCATTTTAATGTAATTTCTAGTAGGCCAAAGGCCCTTGAAGATGCATTGAAGTCATATTGTAGTTTAGTATTTGCTCATATGATTTCCAGTTGAGGGCTATCAGTCTTGCAAAGGATTTTGGCAAAACTTCAGAAGGGTCTTCTCCTTGCCTGCTTCTCAGAAATTGCTATGAAGTTCTCACTTTATGTTTATGACGCAACATACTTGGTTTATGAAAAATACTAAGAATTAACCTACAGTTGGTCAGAAGAAAAGAACTGTTCAAAATACCTTTTGTATGGTCTTGCAACATTATCAGATTCTTTCTTCGAAGCAAGCCTACATATCTTTGGATTTAAGTTACTATTGTATGTTAATACTAACATTTCATAGCAATTTTCCTAAATTAACAATTTTATCATCCAACCAGTTGAGAAAAAAAAGATGATAAGTGTATTAGTAGTAGTGTTAATTCTTACATACAAAATGCTGTAAGAGGAAAAAAAATGAAGATAATGATTAGAAATGAGAAATTAGATACCAACACCCAGAGCTTAAGTACTCTCTGTGCAAACAATTGCAGCACTGCCAGGCTGATATTCTGAATTTAACTTCCTAACACTTCTAAAATAATAATGAAAAAACAAAGAAACCCTAAAATCAGTATCCTGACAGAAGCATATTTACTATTTCTGTGAATGAAACACAACAGGTATGGGACCAAGAGGGTACCTGGATTTACATGCCTGAATTAAAGCTAAACACAAGCTAAACACAAAGAAGCAAAGTGCCCAGAGCAATGAAAAGCCCATAGAGGTATTATACAACAGCAAGTCTCCAGGTCTGACCATCATTTAGTCTTGAAATTCAATTTTGAAATTCTTTTACCTGCTATGGAGCACCTTAAAAAGAAATAGTGGCTAAAGCAGTACCATTTTCTTGCTCTGAATAGGGATATGGAGAATGAGAAATTGAAATTGCATCTTTTAATTTCAAACTTTCAAAAAACAAGAAACAGATTGGAAGTTTCTTGAAAAAATAAACTTGCTTGGAAGTAACAAAGAACATTTATAGAATCATTTTATTGAGTTCTACTGCTCATCTCTTCAGAGCAAAAATGTTTTCAATAAGATAGTAAAAAGAATAACCAGAAACTTAAAGCTCTTTTTCTCAGCTACACCCTCTCAATTTGTCATAGTCACACGTCACACAGGTCACACATATATTGTGACATGCACTGTTTCCTTTGAGAAACTTGAGGATAAAGATCAGTCACACTGAAACTGGCTAAAGAGTACTACACCAAGTTGAAAATATAAAGACTAAAGAACTAAAGGAGTAAGGAATTATACTATTCATTTTAAATACCTCTGACCTTTCTAGACTCTGTCACTCTAACTTTGCTGAAATTTTACTTCACAGTTCCTCCTAGCACTAATTCTGTCAGGTCATACTCCACGCTCTCTGTTGCTTTATACATTTCCTGTCCCATCTTGTATTTTCTACCTTCTCAAGGGCATCCAACATGTCTAGTATCTGACCAGTCTACGTTACAGATGGACATTTTTTTTTGTGTTGAAACCATCTCAAAAATGCTTTTTCAATGAGATGTTACTAGTATTAAGCCATAAAATATTGTTAATCTGTCTTCTTGAGATTAATATATAGTGACACTGTTTAATGCAATGGTATCTCAGCATCTCTTAGTTACTGGAAATCCTATTGCACTGCATGGTTCTGTCTGGGCTCACAAGGGGCAATGTTGGGGGTCAGGGTATATTCAGTTGTACAGACATCCCAGCGAACACCACTGTTCTCGCTCTGAGCTAGCACAGGCACTGAAAGTTACTGATGGTTTAACATGGAGGTTGAATACCCAAAGCATAATGAAACAGAACCTACATATGAAATCTGGTCCCACTGGAATATATCACAACTATTCCATTCACTGCAGTGAGGTGACTTCACACTATGACAACTTCTATTTCTAAAGCACAAGGAGCATATCAGTGATATGGTATGACATGACTCAGCTTGTCTGGAGATCCAGAGCAAGCATTACAAGATAAACAAATGAAAATGTTTACATTGACTTCAGAAAGCATAATGTAAAATTAGTTTTGAAGGTGCTATCTTCTCTTTCCCTCAAACACGTGTGCAAAAATATCTTTCATGGAAAAACAAGTTGGCAGATGCATTTTCTGAAGTATACACCCATACTTACCTGCATTTCTTGGCAAAAAGAAGCAGTTGGTCCAAAAAGAATCTGGCACTGTTCATCTGCAGTGTATGTCATTCCTGGGAGCTTGGAGGGAATAATCACAGAATTGAGGCTTTGAGGATTCGTCTGTAGCAGACAGCTACTGGCCTTTGACCTGGCAATATTCAGAGATTGATATGCTAAGATGCATTATATGCATTAGACATCAGAAGAATCTAGACTCAAGATTTTTTATTTTATTCATCAGCATTAGGATGGCATTCAGAGAAATGGCTCCATGCAAATTAACGTCTGCTTTCTTGATAGAAGTTAATGGTATGTTCTGATGTTGCACATTTGCAGAAGGAAAATATAAATAATCAGCACTGCTAGGAATTTCAGGAAAACCCTAGACTACATTTTATTGTCAATGTTATGTAACTGATTATGGTTTGGATAAAGTTTAAAACAATTATATATAAGTAGACTATTGCTAATGCCCTGACAGACATGTAGCTTGTTTTTCACACCCAGTAGGATTTAAAATTAACATTTTCAGATATTCTCTATATACATTTAAAAATGCATATATTTCTGAGCTGGTAAAATCTAACTTCTGAGTTAGATTTATCTAACAGAGTTAGATTTATCTAACTCAGAAGATTTCTCTCAAAAATCCAATTTCTGAGCCAAAAATCTAACTTCTCTTGACGACTGAATGTTTGAAAATGCTTAAGCTTAGTTAATGTACCACGTTATGAAGATTTTATTTCTGCCTAGATTCAGTATAAATGTGTCAGACTTCAAATCTAACTTCTATTAACTATGTCAGTATCATAAAGCAGATTTGGGGACTGCTTTACTGTTGTAAGTGAATTCTCAACAGATATATTTATGAATTCAAGATCCTATTTGGAGATAAAGCGTGAAATATGTTTTCATTTGGTTTCTAGGCATACTATTTCCTATCAGATATATAATAATAAATTAAAAGAATTAATGTAACATAATTAAACTGAATAATTAAATACTGAATGGCACAGCATAGATCACAGAATTCATATAATGTATAGACGTCATTCTCTGTCCAGCATTCTTCAATGCACACTATATTAATATATTTTAAAATATAAATGTTTAATATGTAATTGTATGTGTTAATACAAGAACATATGAATAATTGGTGAAAAGAGTGAAATTTTAATTTGCCAAATAACATCTAGTTCATGATGAAAATTATTTTGATGGGCTATATAAACAGGACTTCCCTTTTAATCCCCCACAAAGGGGGTAAAAAGTATTGAAAACTTATTTCAGGATACTTACTGCAACTTTTTGTAAAAGACACATAATGAGTTATTTTTCTTGAATGATATACCTGAGAAATCTTTCCAGATCTTCCCTGCTGCACCGGGACCATGAAACATCACCAAGATTCTGTCCTTTAATCCACTCTCCAGACATGATATGGAGACCGTCTGCACAGGATGGGTGGTCATTGTCGTGGTTTATTCCCATGCTGAATTTTCAAGTTATTAGAAGTAAAACAAAGCACAACAAAATAACAAGTTGTTTTCAAAATGTTCATGTTAAATTCTTGCAAGATGCTAAAATATCACAGGGCTTATACATATCACATGTATGATTTTTTTTTTCTCCATTATACCTTTCATAGAAGTACACATAACCATGTCTGAAGGACAAGACTACTATCTGAAAGGTAAAAGTGATGATTCGTTCACTTGATGAGAAATACTAATCAGCTGTTCATTGTATATTTTGGACAACTTTTTGAATATTAAGAACTGCATAACTATTGCACAACTGCACTTTTCTTGCTAATGGGCAACGAAAGCATTGGAAACTTACTTTTTAAGATCAGGGAATCATTCTACATTTTGACAGTGATTCTGTCTTAATTCCACATGGAACTGTTTGACTGAAATTTTATAGAATAGTAAAATGCTTACTAATTCAATTTATCACAACTAAAGAAAAATCACCTGATTGTGTTTATCAATGTCTACTGTTAGAAATAACATTGATGAAGCAATTTATGTTGTTATTTTATTTTATTTTATTTTAAAGACCCAGCATCCATATGCACCCAGGTGAATTCTCAGATAGGGCACTGCAAGGCAATGAAAAATTCTAGTACAAATCTACTTTAAACAGCTGCTTTAACTGAAGTGAAGACTCATTATCACCTTCACTGTTAACACATAAAGAGAGGAAAAATATTTAATTGAGAGGAAAAAAAAAGCTTTTTAAAGTGCTCACAAGGAGCTAACTGCAAGCATGCTCCACTAGAATTAGGAGAAACAAAATTCTCTCAGCTGTTTTCAAAAATAAGCATGTGACTACTCTCCAGAACACTAAATTCAAAGTGCTGCTTGAATTCTGCATCCCATCTGCCCTGCAAAAAAGCGAAACCTTCTACTGAATAAAACTTTAAACCTTTTATTGATGACCTCAGTCAAAGAACAGTCAGATGGCTTAGAGACTGCAGAGATGGGAGAAGTTTTTCTATTTCTGTAGAAAAACTGGAGTGAATCATGCTTTTCCATATTCCACCACAACGTAGTGGCCAAAGGGCAAAAAAGGCCTGCCACCCATCACTGAACACACAAGCCCATTTTTTTCCTTCACTCTATACTCCAATCCAATAATGACTAGATCAAATTTTTACATCAAGTTTTGCAAGCTGCATAATATTGCGTTTACCAAAAAAAAATGAATTTAAATCCCTTGTAGGGGATTTTTGTGTCCACACTTTTTATTTATTTATATTTTTTATCAGAGTACATGTTACAGTTTGGAGCACTGGAACACATTGCTTCTGCTTTAATGGGATAGTTTTCTGAGTTGCAAAGAGTGTAATCACAGTAAGCTAAACTCTTACTCACAGTTTCTCTTTTCCTAAATTTTCTGAAGGGACAAAACATCTACATAAAAACACATTTACGTTTTCCATACATTCTTCCTACACATGGCTGTTTCTCTTTATATATAATGCCTTATATACCAAACTTGAGATGTCCATAACTACAGACCTCTTAGTCTAACAACAGTCCCTGGAAAAGTTACAGAGAATATTGTGCTGGGTGCTACTAAGAGGCATTGAAAGAACAAGATTTTAGTAAGGCCTTTGATACAGTCTCTCACAGCATCCCTCTGGA
>CM021729.1:41243505-41255835 GCA_011074415.1 Stictonetta naevosa
ATTCTATTCTATTCTATTCTATTCTATTCTATTCTATTCTATTCTATACTATTCTATTCTGTTCTGTTCTGTTCAGTTCTGTTCCTGTTCTGTTCTGCTCCTGTCCTGTCTGGTCCTGTCCTGTCCTTTCCTGTCCTGTCCCTCCAGAGTTTTATCTTAGAATTATAGAAACATAAAATCATTTAAGTATGAAAAGATCATTAATATAATCAAATTCAACATTTAACCAGGCACTGACAAGTCCACCATTATCACTAAGCTCTCCATCTACCAATTTTTTGAAGATCTCTAGGGATCGTAACTTAACTACTTCTCTGGGCAGCCTGTTCCAATACTTCACAATCTTTTCAGTGAATAATTTTTTCCTAATGTGCAACCTAAACCTCCACTTACACAACTTAAGGTCATTTCCCTTTGTCCTATCACTTGTTGCTTGGGAGAAGAGCTCAATCCCTGCCTCAATATAGCCTACTTTAAAGTAAGTGTAAACCACAATAAGGAGCCTTGAGCCTCCTTTTCTCTGGGCTAAACAACCTCAGCTCCCTCAGCCACTCCTCATAAGACTTATTATTCTCTAGACCCTTAGACCCTTCACCAACTTCATTGCCCTTCTTTGGAAAGGTTCCAGCACCCTGATATTCTTCTTGTAGTGAGGGGCCAAGAATATCCATGCTAACTAGAATATCCATAGGAACTATAGAAAACAAAACAAAACAAAACAAAACAAAAAAAAACACTCTAACAACACTTTGTTTTGGTGACTGCAGAAAAAATATATGTGGCTTACAGTTTTTCTAGTTATATACTTCCCTATTTTGAAAGAAGTCATTTATTAGTATCATATATGCATTGTGATTTACAATAAATCATTCACAACATACAAGTTCTCAAAACCTTGTTGAAGTCATTACTTACAGAACAGATGGCACCCATTTTTCAGTGTGGGAATTATCATATTTATATGTTAATTGAAAATTTTTTAAAAAGTAAAAATCAATTTAAAATTATTTCTGATAACAACTATTTTTTCATCCGGTCTGAAAAGTAATTCTTGGATTCAGACTTTATTAGACTGTAAAATCATTAAGAGAAATCCAGACTGAACTGAATCAAGATCTTAATTGTTTCAAAAAAGAGTTACACCAAGCACCATTACATAAATGTACCACTGCAACCCTATTTTTTAATCTACCATAACAGAATCATTCTGTGCATTCTATCAGTACAAGATTTCTGAAAAAAAAAAAAAAAGTGTCTTTTAAGGTGAAAAGTGGTAAAATCTTTTCAACTTACAGCTTTTTTGTATACGTGTAACATAAAACACTATTAAAAAAGCTAACTCCAGTCCTCTACCAGTATTTTAGCTCCTATAATTGTAAAGCTTCTATTTGACTTCAAATTTCAAGTACACTCCAAAAATGAATACATCAATACTCATTTGTCAATACATTCCCATTTACAAATTAAACACACTTAGCAAAATATTCAGCAAGTGGTGAAAACCACTTGTCCAAAGCCTGTGTCCATCAGAGAACACCAACTTCAAAAGGGATATATAGGTCATTATGTTAATATCAACTAATGAGATCACTAGAGAGTATTCAAGAAGTTTGCTCAAAGACCAACAGAACTTGCTCTGGAAAATTCTCAGAAATCAGTAATATGTGCTGTTGATTTCCTCTACAGCATGGTAATAACTGCACACTTTTATCTGACCTAATATCAATTACATGATTGTATAAAGGTAGATATGCAGTAGACTTGACTTCCTGTTTCACCACATATATATACATTTATTTATGAAAAAACAAACAAACAAACAAACAAAAAACAGCTGAACAGTCAGTGCCACTTTTCTATCCAGCAAAAAAGTAATATAAGCATATATATACATTTCTTATATAAAATCAAGGATAGAAAAATATTTTAATTCTCACACTGATAATCATGGTATTTTCCTTAATGTACAGTCCATGTGAAAGAGACAACTGCAACCTTTCACTAAAAGAAAGGCAATACAGAAACTGCCTGTGTGAGGTGCTGTTCTGTCTTTTCCTATAGAATTTATTATGCTAGCATTGGGCATATTGCCCTCTCTGTGCATAGGCTTCTCTCTCCAACAGCTGTGATCATTCAACTTCATGCCAGAGTAAAGCAACAACATGTGTATGTGGGAGAAAGACAAGTGAGTTTATTGTAAGAGGATAACTTTATAACATTCTGAAAAACCATAATTAACAAAGAAGTCAGTGCTGTACTTTAAGAAGTAGTACATCATATCTACATGGAAACAGATCAATTTGTTTTAAGAATGGAAGCACTATTTTTACACCGATACATAAAAACATTCAGTCCGTTCTGGATAGAGAATATATGCATGTCACATAATATGAAAGTAGGAAGCATCTTAGGGAAAGCATTCCCTAACTGCAATAACTTCAATATTAGCAATATTTGAACTCACACTACGCAACTAGACTACATTAAAAAAAAAAAAAAAGTTTAAAAGTATTTTGACAAAGAGCAAAGAACCTTGGCCAAATAAACTTCACTAACATTATACATGGTTGTCAAGTCAACTGAAAAAATATTTTTATCTTATAAAACCTCTCTTACTTGTTTAAAAAACATTGCCAGATTTTTTTATTTTTTATTACTTTTGTGTGTGTGTGTGTGTGTGTGTGTGTGGTGTGTGTGTTTGTAATATCATGCAGAAAGCTGGAACAATCTATGCTAAGTTTTGAAGATGATCCCTGTTGATGTTTAATGTGCACCATGAACAGTCCAAAGAAAAGATCTAATTTCTCCATGCTTAGAAGTTAGAATTAAAACATAGGCTACTGAAAGTAGGAGACAAATGTTGGCTCCATTTTTCAGTAAAAAATTAATTTTTTTACACTTCACTACCCCTGCAATGCATACAACTGGATTCAAGATAGATAGACAATAGCATCTCTCTTACCATCAAGGGAAGTTTACATTCTTGCAGGCGCAAAATGCATTCCAGTGTCAACCCACATACTGAAAAAGTACCAAGTACCACACTTCAATTTGATTTGATTATAGCTGAGCATTAAGAAATAAAAGGTCTGTTATATCTCAAGAAATGGGCCTCATTCATTATTTGATATTTAAATAAGTTAAATAAGGCTATTGCACACACCTTCTGGAAAGAATTAAGTCGCATTATAAAGTGCTGTTCTGTATTTCTCACTATAAGTCTCAAAAATTCTCCTACATGTGCTACATTCATGTCATTATATTTGCGCTGTGAGCCTACACACTTCCAGATGAAAAGCTTTTAATTTTTAAATATTCATTATTTTATTTGTGCAGATGATGACCTAGTTATCACCACCACATTCCACTTAAATGCATGGTCGTTCAGCTGAACAGTGATGATGCTTTTAAACTCGAAACAGGTAATGAAGCCCCAAAGGCAAAATGGTATTAAATGGTATAATTTAGGAGCAAAGAGTTGGGAGATTTCAGATAGCTGCAGAGAATTACTTTAAGTCTACCTCTTAATAAAACTGAATTTAAAAGATGATAGAAAATAGCTCTTGTTCAGAGTTTTATAGAGTCTCTACCATAAAACAGTAAGAGATAGACTTACTGATAGACTTAGGGAAGAGATAGACTAGAAAAAATACAAGACCCTAAAGGAAAATCTAGCTACCCAAGGAACCAGGGGTACCTTGCTGAATATTCAGTACAGTAAATAGATTATCAAATCCTAAAAGATAATAGTTCAGCCCAAGAGAAACAAGCAGCCGAGGGATGGTAAGGATAAACTGCAGATCTAGGATAATAGCATTAGTTTAAATCTATGGCAAAATTAAAAGTATTGAAAAAAATAATAATTCCCTTTATGAAGGCAATAGTAAGTCTCTGAATGCTGCTATTAGTTTGTACTTCTGATCTGTGGTGGAATCAGGGCGACAACTGACTTATTTCCTAATTAATATTTTCTAAATGTTATATATTTTTACAAATGGCTACATGCAATTTTCAAATTTACTCAAGCAATTTTTCAAAAATATTTCTCCTGTAGAATTATTTCCATTCTGGCAAATGAAGTACAAGCATATAATGGATTGTATCCTTCTGAAAATAGGAATAACTTTTAATTAAAAAGCATTACTAATTATAAAGTATTATTCTTTGTATTATTTCCACTGTTCTCTTTTTTGTTGTTGTGTGCAGGATTATCTTAGAATGATAAAAACTTGTTTTTACTATGTTAAAGATTTGAAAACTACAAGGTTTAAAAACTTACATGACATTTACTAGTTCAATGATTACTTCTAACAATTTCTGTAATCTGAAATTTTGCATATCGCATTATCAAAAGGACATATTTTATAAATGAAAATAACATCACTTAGGCTTCCACAGACGGAGTACATGGAAGCTGCACTGCTTTGTTAGTACTTGTGTTGCACCTTTAAGATAAAAATCTGAAGTGTTATTTATGGCATTATTATCTTCATAGTGAAAATCATGTTGTAAAGACAGGTTTCTATAAGTTATTTTCTATATAGCTACGTTCTGTAAGGTTATTTTAAACCATTAACGCAAAATGTAGGTATTGCATGTTTGTTGTGTTGTGTTTTTTTTTTGTTGTTGTTTTTAATTCCATTTTATTTTCATTTTAAAATTCCAGTTAGTGAAAAATAATTCTCTGATTAATATTTTATAAGTGGTTTTTAACATATGACTGTTTCTCAGATCACTGCATAAAGAGGATAAGACTCATGAATTATTGACATTGAAGTGAATTGAAAGGCCAGCTACAGAAAATCTAAGATGGTAAAAGGTAAAAGACAATTTCTTTTGAAAAAAAAAACACCTTTGTCTTTAATGGAAGAATCTGAAGGAAGAAGAAACTTCAGCCCTCTTATTAACAACCTGATGTTTAAAATAAAAAATAAAATAAAATAAAATAAAATAAAATAAAATAAAATAAAATAAATATGTTTACCCACTGAATATTTCTCTTTTGTCAATCATTGCTAGGACCCAAGACACCCATAACTTAGATTACATTTTCAATCTTGAAAACATTGGATAAAAAATACAACTTGTATATTAATATACTTTTGTTAACATATACTGCATGTTGGTGTCCACCTGAGTGTTCACCTTTTGCTACACAGCTGCCTTCCTCTCTATCACTCTAACATTTCTAGCATCAAGCTTCAAGAAGCTGGATCTAGACACAGGATGGTATCCTTCTCCTTTGGCTTAACTATATAAATAATTTAAAGCTTTGATGTGACAGTTGTATTTAGCATACAGACATACTCCACTAGATTTTTTTAACAGAAAGTGTACAATACAAAAGAATTATTCACCTCTGGCAAATACGATACCCCTGCCACATCCTGCAATCTGCACTATTTCAAGATAAACAGTTATGTCTACGGTTTATGTCTTTATGCCTATGCTAAGAAAAACATTGACATATAACACGTCTTCAAGATAATTTGTAATTAGAAAAAAAAAGAAAATTATTTGAGCTATTGTGTATTCAGTGAATAGATAAAAAGATACTAAGCCTCTTTATTAACAAAAATATTGACACTATTAGAATACTTTGAACATTTGCAGTTATTTTAAATGTATCAGAATATCAGTTCAAGTTAGGCTGTTATTCATCTCCTAACAGTTCACTTTAGAAATGTAATTAAAAGGAAAGTTAACTACAAATCTAACTTGGAATTCTACAGTCTGGCAGAAATGGAAGACTTGCTATCTTCCTAGAGAAAGACTTGACTAATCTTCTAAATTTCAAGTGTAAAATTATGCAAACTTACTAAAAATGCTGATGTAGTGCTACTTCACTGTCTCATTTCTTCACTGCTTCATTTCTTTCTGAGGTCTTTCTTTCTTCATCTGTCTAGCTTGGCACTATTGTGATGTGTGATAAAATAAGATCTTTCTTGAGCTGGACTGGATCATTAGAACTAGACTAAGCAAAACTTTTTTTCTTTTTTTCTTTCTTTTAATGATTTTGAAAAACATACACATTTTCAAAGTAAGAGTTAAATGAAAATGCAAACTGTGTAATGAGCTGCATCCTCTTCTGTCATCTCTATTTCTGTGTTGGAAAATGTCCAGAATATGAGGAAGTTTCGTATGCTATACCCATCTGCCCAGTAAGATCGTAGGTTGATTTAAATAATGTCTGTGAATCACAGTTACTTACTTTAATATGTATGCAGAAAGATCTGAGGCTACTGCTTTTTAAATAACTTACTGACTAAACAATTCAAACTGAATGTCAGAATACAAGGTGATCTCAAAAACATTGTGATTGTTTTTGTGGGAAAACATTATTTTTTGCCAATGCTTTCTATTTTCTATTATTGGAGAGTACCAACCATCCTTCCCATGGGGATAAATGTCAAATACTTTGAACTTCACTAATATTAGTTAAAAAGGAAAAAAAAAAAAAAAAAAGGAAAAAAAAAAGACTAAAGTCAGTGCACCGTGGGGTTTTTATTGCAATACTTTCAAACAGTATGGATTCTCTTCTTAATATGATAGGAAAAAAAAAGGCAGTATTTGAGATGAAAATATGGGGTGATTCCCATAAAATTGTGTGTGAAATCAAAAATATGTAATGCTGGAATGCAAAGTAAAAATCCAATATTAACTTTTATTAAAAGAAAAAAAGAAAAGGGAAAGAATCTTTCTTGACAAGAGAAAATGCAACAAAATTAGTTTCTTGATTGAACAAGTACTATGCTTTATAGGAAATAAAAAATCCTTCAATGTGAACATTTTTGAACAAACACTACAGGAAATGCTACCACAGATGTTAAAATAATGACAAAAACAGTATAAAAATATGTATGTGTTATATCCAGCTAACCACCAGCTGCAGAGCAGTATATTGATTTGACTGTAAATTCATCAATGACATAAATATGTTTACAGGAAAGCTATTTTCTTTTAGTTTGTTGTGCATGTATTTTAAAAAATTATAAAGCTCAACTTTGCAAACTGCAGCTGTATTTTTCAATATATATTTCCCCACGTTATATTCTCATGTTTACTCTTCAGAAGACAGTCAACAGTAATATTATTTAGAACAACAACAAAAAAAATCAGTATTGATGAAAATCAGTCAAAATAGTTAAACCTCAACATCTCAAAGTCAGGCTGCTTCTATATCAGACTGCCTACAGCAATGGATATTTATATATCTAGAGACAGATTAATATCTGTATCTACCTATCTAAATTTGGGCTGAGAAACCTACCTTTGGACACTGTTGGCCAAAAAACAAAACAAAACAAACAAATGAAGTTGGGAGGCTACAGTGTCAGACAGGCACTTCCCCACCACCTTATATCCACTCCCTGTAGACCATGGGATCAGGACTTTATGAGAGAGAGAAGGAAGAAAGTAGATTATTTTTGGACAGGTTACCAGACATGATCCCAAGAGATAGGGAAGTTCTCCAGCAGCATCTTTCTTACTTAGATGTCACTGTCATAGGAAGGAAAAACATTGACCCCAAAGTAACCTGAGTCAGGAGGCTTGGAAGTAAATGCCCTGATAAAGAACAACCCCAAAGTGATAGTGTGGACATTATCAAATAAAGGATTAGATTAATTATTAGCAAATAGAGTACCTATCTTAATACACCAGTTCAATATACCCTTGGTTAAATAACCTACATTACGCAAACATCCTTTAAGTCAATAATTTATAAACAAATCAGAGGTGGCTAAATATATGATATGAAGTAGAGTTATTCTTAGGGGATTTTAGCATTTGAAAGATAGGTATATTTTGAGATATTAATAGACTTCTGAACAATTCATTCACTTAATGTATATAATGAAGCAATTTTCTCACATTTCAATGTTCCACTGCTTGGAACAATAGGGCCCCAAATCTTAATTAGACTGTCTCCTTCCTGCTACTATACAAATTATACAAACAATAAGAAAAAATTCATCCAAAATTTTAAGATATTTGAATTCAGGCATACGTCTTTCTGCATAGGAATTACAAACAAACAAAATAAATTAAAAAAAAAAAAGGTAACACAATGGCCATAGTTTCGTATCAATGACAGGGAAATAGGAACACATAAAATAGAAAAAATAAGTACACAAACTAACACTAAAGTGGTATTTTAAAGCAAAAATAAAGAAAAAAGCTTATAGGAGACAAGAAATTAAGTTCTCGGCCTCCTAGATAACAAATTCAGAAATCCTACTCACTTTTAATAATAAGTAATTTATAATTCACTGTTAGAAAATAAATAAGTAAATGAAACACAAAAGCAGAGTATTAAAAAGTTTTAATATTTCAGAAAAGAAGGTTTGGAGATGGAAAAAATAGTACCATTCAATCCATTAATAAAATAAAATATGGCCATATTGATCTCATTAGTTTCATATTTTTACTTTCACTTGAATCAAAAGCATGAGTAAGGGATTGCAGTACAAACTTGCAAAATGCACTCCACTAATGAAGACAATTGCAAAGAAACTGCAATTGTACTGAAACAGTGTTGCAATTGAGAAATCTCAAAAGACTACCACCTATACCATAAGCTCGATTACTTTCATTAGTTTTCTTCCAAAAATATTCCTCAGTTTACACTGCACTTATACATCTGCACTTATTTCTGCAGGTTTTTATCTTCAACAATTGCTTATGTCATCATTTCATACTGTGGTGCACTGTCTTCAGATCATATATTATTTCATTTATGATTCATTTATGATTCATTTCCTAATGAACTAAAACATATTCTGAGCATTACAAGAAATTAATTTGACTGCCTTCTCTGAACACAAAAATGAACACAAAAAACATATGGGGAGGTTTTTCCTTCCTATGTGGTTAAATAGCACTAAAGTTTAACTTTTTTACTTTCTAATTCATTCCAAATGAATTGCTCCTTTTATGTAAGAGAGCAATTAGAGTGTACCCAGCTCCACGTGGGGGAGGGTGAAGGACAAGTAGAGAGCTTGTGGGTGAGAATTAAGTGGTGGGCTGGTATGAGGGACACTGTTGTGGGGGTTTACTACTGGTCACCAGATCAGGAGGAGGAGGTCGATGAGGCCTTCTACAAGCAGCTGGTAGTAGCCTCACAATCACGGGAGCTGGTTCTTATAGGGGGACTTCAATTATCCAGACATCTGTTGGGTAAGCGACTTGGCCAGGCATGTGCAGTCCAAATGGTTCCTACAATGCACTGAAGACAATTTTCTAACGCAGGTGGTGGAGGAGCCGACAAGGCGGGGGGTGCTTCTGGACCTTGTCCTTACCAACAGGGATGGGCTTGTTAGGGATGTGAAGGTTGGGGGCAGCATGGGATGCAGCAACCATGAGATGGTGGAGTTCAAGATGGAACTTGGTGGAAGAAGTAAGGCTAAAAGCAGGATTTCTACCCTGGACTTTCGGAGAGCCAACTTCAACCTCTTCAGGGACCTGCTTGGGAGCATCTCATGGGCTAGGTTGCTAGAAGGCAAGGGTGCTTGTGAGAGCTGGGCTACATTTAAACAGCACTTCTTCCAAGCTCAGGATTGGTGCATCCCAAAGAGTAGGAAATCAGGGAAGGGGGGCAGGAAACCTGTGTGGATGAGCAAGGAGCTCATCGATAAGATCAAAAGGAAGATGAAGGTCTACAAAATGTGGAAAAAGGGCCTGTCCTCTTGGGAGGAGTATAGAAGTATTGCCAGGGCCTGCAGGGATGTGACGAGGAAAGCTAGACCACCTAGAGATGAAGCTTGCAAAAGATATAAAAGATAGTAAGAAGGTTTTTTGTTGTTGTTGTGTTTTTTTTTTTTTTTTAAGTATGTAAACAGTAAAAGGAAGACTAGGGATAATGTGGGTCCCTTACTGAATGAGGGGGGGTCCTGGTAACAGGAGACGCTGAGAAGGCGGAGACACTAAATGCTTTCTTTGCTTCAGTCTATTCTCCAAGGACTCCCTACCAGGACTCCTTGACCCTGGTGGGAGGACAAAGGGTCTGGGAAATGGAGGGCTCCCCCCTGGTTGATGAGAGAGTGGTTTGGGAATGTCTGAGCGGGCTCAACACACACAGATCCATGGGTCCCAATGGGATGCATCCGCATGTGCTAAGGGAGTTGGGAGAGGTGATCACTGAACCGCTCTCTATCATCTTTATCATCTTTGAAAGGTCTTGGAGAACAGGAGAGGTGCCTGAAGACTGAAGGATAGCCAATGTCACTCCAGTCTTCAAGAAGGGCAAGAAGGAGGATCCGGGAAACTACAGGCCAGTCAGTCTCACCTCTGTCCCTGGAAAGGTGTTGGAACAGTTTGTTCTAGATGCCACCTCCAAGCAATTGGAAGAGAAGAATGTTATGAGAAGTAGTTAGCATGGATTCACCAAGGGGAAGTCATGCTTGACCAAACTCATTGCCTTCTGTGATGGTATCACCAGCTGGATAGATGGGGGGAGAGCAGTGGCTGTCATCTACCTTGACTTTAGCAAGGCTTTCAATACTGTCTCTAATGACATCCTGATAACAAAGCTGAGAAAGCGTGGGATAGAGGAGTGGACAGTAAGGTGGGTTGAGAACTGGCTGACTGGCCAAGCTCAGAGGGTGGTGATTGGTGGCACAGAGTCCGGCTGGAGACCTGTGACTAGCGGTGTTCCCCAGGGGCTGGTGCTGGGTCTGCTCTTGTTCAACATCTTCATCGATGACCTTGATGAGGGAATAGTGTCTTCCCTCAGCAAGTACACTGATGACACAAAGCTGGGAGGAGTGGCTGACACACCAGAAGGCTGTGCTGCCATTCAGCAAGACGTGGACAGGCTGGAAAGATGGGCAGGAAGAAACCAAATGAGGTTTAATAAGAGCAAGTGTAGAGTCCTGCACCTGGGAAGGAACAACTGGAAGTATCAGTACAGGCTGGGGGATGACCTGCTGGAGAGGAGCTCTGAGGAGAAGGACCTGGGGGTCCTGGTGGACGACAGGTTGACCATGAGCCAGCAGTATGCCAATGGGCAGTATGCCAAGTGCACCAATGGGATCCTGGAATGCATTAAAAGGGGCATGGCCAGCAGGTCAAGGAAGGTGATCCTCCCCCTCTACTCTGCCCTGGTCAGGCCTCACCTGGAGTACTGTGTCCAGTTCTGGGCTCCCCGGTACAAAAAAGACAGGGATCTCCTGGAAAGTGTCCAGCGGAGGGCCACAAAGATGATACAGGGTCTGGAGCATCTCTCCTATGAAGAAAGACTGAGAGACCTGGGTCTGTTCAGCCTGGAGAAAAGAAGACTGAGAGGGGATCTCATCAATGTGTATAAATACCTGAGGTGTACGAGACAGAGGGATTTGGCCAACCTCTTTTCAGTGGTTTGTGGGGACTGGACAAGGGGTAAGGGCCACCAGATAGAGCACAGAAGTTCCGCACCAAAATGTGAAAGAACTTCTTCACAGTGAGGGTGACGGAGCATTGGAACAGGCTGCCCAGCAAGGTTGTGGAGTCTCCTTCTCTGGAGATATTCAAGGCCTGTCTGGACGCCTACCTGGGCAACCTGCTCTAAGGAACCTGCTTTGGCAGGGGGGCTGGACCCGATCTTTCAAGGTCCGTTCCAACCCCTACAATTCTGTGATTCTGTGATTCTAATTAATTCCAAAAGATACTTATCCTATATTCTGGAATGTGAAAGAAATGTAAGTAAATAAATACCCAAGTAAGAATATTATCTTTTGCATATCTAAAAGAAAACTATTAAACTATTTCATATAAGAGAAAGGTGCCATTGAAGCTGGCAATTTCAAATCATGGATTGCTCCTTTAAATTCTGTTTTCAGCGTGGAAAACTGTATGTTGATAAGACAGATAACACAACAACAATCCTAATACTAATTTTGTTTAGAAAGATGAACACCAACTGCTTGGTATATATCAAGTAAAAACATAAAGTTTTAATTATCTAACACATTCTTTGGCAGACTGTCTAAAACTTGCCTCCACCTACTTTTTGTCTAGTGTGATAATAGAACAGCAAGTATTATTGTAACAAAAAGAGTTAGAAATAAGGTACTGAGTATCACTATTCTGCAGAACTAATATTTAATGCTGACTATAAAAAGCATAATAGAGATTTTTATTCAACAGTCAAAGAACCATCATAACCCTTTCAAGAACAAGTTATTTTTCAAGACATATTTTTGCATTTCTTTTGCAAAACTGAAAGCCAAACCAGTTTTTCCCAACAACTTTTACTTTCTCTGCTGCCCGGACAGGCTGTAATGATACCTGTGATTCCCTTTTAATTGCCTCTCTTCATAGGACCTGCCTTCCAGCCCTTTTACCAGCTTTGTT
>CM021729.1:41263492-41278340 GCA_011074415.1 Stictonetta naevosa
AGCCGCATTTATATTATCTTTACTGAAAATAAGTAAGAAATGCTCTGAATTGTAATAATTGTAATATACTATTTTGAAAGTTATACTCCAGCAGCTGAGGTAAAAAGAAAAATAATGCCAAGACCTTTCTGTTCCTCGTAGTTCTACAATCATGTCCATTTTCCTTCAAATTTTAAGTAGAGCTGATAACAATACCAGAAGTAGCATACAGCAGGGCTCTGACTTGAGACAACACCAATGAACTTACAAAGTGCTAAAACAAAATAGAAAAATTACTCTCACCGTAGAAAAAACAAAAAACAAAACCAAACAAAAAAACAGTGCTGCATTTCAGAGTAGTGGCCATTCCCACTACTACAATGCATTCTGTTGAGAAATACATTTCTTTCTTAATGGTTATTTGGTTATGATAAAACTTCTTTGCTGAAATGTATGGAAAGAAAATTCCCAAATCCCTCTCTTTCTGTTAATGTTGAATACTAATCAAAAATTATCTGATGCTGTCTAGTTTCTTACAGGGAAAAGAAGCCCCCTAGCCTTCTTTTGATCTGTAAAGGGCCAGGGTCAAGTATATTACCAATATCTCTCCACACAACAACACAATAATTTTCAGTTGCTATGTACTATCATGACTGTCCCAAAAGCATAATTTATTCCCAAATAACTATGTACATTGCAAGCTTCATACCTATTTTGCAGAAGCATCACTAAGTTCTAGTAAGCATTTTCAACAATACTCAATATACACGACCAAAACTGTTTGTATACATGACAGTCTTTGAAGGGAATTCATTACGCTTGATCTTTTAAAGTGTAACATATGAAACAAAAGAGGTATATTTCATTTAGATTGAATTAGATTTTGGATTCTAGAAATGTCCAAAAATATAAAATGCAATCTATGTTTTATGACTTTGCCCTTATTAAGCAATATCAACTTTATGTGTGAAAGCCACATAAAACAGCAGCTACTGGTTGCAAATCAGCCAGCTACTAGCTGTGAACTAGTTTCATGTCTTGTCCTTGGTTATTAATTTCTTGTGTAGAGAAAAAGAAACTGACTTCAATAAGCAACTGCTCTTGCTTAGTTATGTCAGCTCTAGGTAAAAGATGGAAATTCTTCTTTAAATATATGTATGCTCACTGTAGCTTCATGTGGCTTATTAACACAGCTGGAACTGCTCCAAGGTTAAATCCACAACAAAAAATAAAAAATAAAAAATAAAAAATAAAAAATAAAAAATAACTGCTCCCCTGTAATAATTAAGGTATTTCCAATGAACTCCACAGGCTCAAAGAACAGCTTCAGACTAAAACACTCAGATCTAAAAAGTGCTGGCTAAAAAACAATAACATAATCTCACTCATAATTTTAAGAAGGAACTTGTTATCTACCCATAAAAGAAAGCTATGCTGTGAAATAAAAAAGTATTGCATGGATACACACTGCATACAAAACATATTCACTGTAGGTAAGTATTTCTCATGTCAGTTCTGAAGAAAATATACACAATATTTATTAAGAAAACAAAGCTTTACAGTTGTGCCCTAGAAGAACCATGTGAATATATATTCTTAACAAACATGTAAATATCTAAATGAAATAGATGTTTTCTTTTGTGTCAGAAAAGTAGAACTTTTGCTGAAGCTGTAGCAGTGGTTTATTTCTACTACCACTACTGCTTCCAGTGGAAATGGTTTATATTTCATACTATGATAGGGTACAATAGATTTTCTTTAAGATTTCCCAGTTTCTTAATGAACATCCTCATCATTTCATCATAACTATTTATTCTTTCAAAGCACACACACCTTTACAACTTCTGTGTTGAAAAGCTGTGGTTCATCTCGCAGAGATGTTACATAAAACTCATTACCAACTAAAGTATCAAAACAAATTCATCAACTTCATATGCTCATTCACAGCTTGCTGTCCATAACATAAATCCACTACCTATAACAGAAGGCCACAGGAATGAAAACAACACAGTAAAAAAATATAATCACTTTAAGAAATATGCAGACATATACAAACATTGTTCTTTTTTACAGTGACCTCACAACACATAAACGTGATTTAAGCATGGCCAAATTTGTAGTGAAGCATTTTAAAAGGCTAGAGAATGGTTATTATTTTTCCCTTTATAGTAATTCAATTAAATTACTACTATGAAAGCGTTACTCACACAAATTCATTACCTAGAACATTTGAATTTCTTATCAATATATATCTCAAATTTCAATTTTGAACTTTCGTGGTTTCACAATACATTCAAGCTTGGGTTGTCTTGCCATTGGCTATACGCTCCTTCTGAATCCCTTTCCTTATAACTGCTCCAAAATTTCACTGATTTTAGATGCTGCTAAAAGAGAAGGATACCCTTCCACATTTCACCAGTTTACTCCATTGATATCAGCTGTAAACATTCCTGCGCTATTTCACAGCTCTTCTGTTCTGGGACCAGTAATCTTCTGCCCATTAGATTATTGTTTTTTTTGTTTGTTTGTTTGTTTGTTTTGTTTTGTTTTGTTTTGTTTTTCCTCATATTGTAAGGCAGTAATGAATAGTAAAAAATACAGAACAAAGCTCATGTAACAAATCCTCTGAATTCACGGAAGAGGGATAGGGACTCAGCCAGGTATTCCTTCTAGTAATGATCAAGTTCAGAGTCTACTTGAATCTACACTCTATATGAAATCAAAAATTATTAAAAAACAAACTGAAACTCCTTTTCAGGAGTTTCAAAGCTGAAAAAAAAAACAACAAACAAACAAACAAACAAAAAAAACTGTAAAGAGCATGTGTTTGTATAGCACAATATAAAAAAATAGCATTTCAATTTTAAAGTATTTTAAGCATGACATGAATGAGCATGACATATTTCTCAGGAATCTAGGGATAGTATGTTCTTTCTCATGCTGTCTATCCACCAGTCAAAATCATCCAATTTGACCAAGATGAAATCAGTAAAAAAGAATAGATTCACAGCATCTACTGGTCTCCCTGTCATCTTGTTAAAACAATGAAGCATTCAATTACTACTGAATGCCTATTAGATATAATTTCAAGCATACAGAAACTGTTCATGAACTTCACAAATGGATCTATTTTTATAAAATTAATGTACATACAACTGATATTATTTTGGCACATGCTATGAATAAAAATATTTATATATGGAGTTTGTTCTAAAGTTTCTACACCAAGCTTTGGAAACACCAGTATAAGACACTGTTGGGATATAGGTAAGCAAGTACTGGACAGAAAACATGCAGAAAGAAAAAACTTACTCTTCTGAAAGTGCCATGCAGCAATACACTACAGAAGGCATGACCTGATGATGTAAAAGCATAGTAAACCACTACAGCAGAAACATAATTTCATGCCCTAATACATTTGGCTTTTGATTCAAACATAAACATTTCACATTTGAACTGGCAAATCAATTGATCTGTGAGGGTAAATAACAGCACTTTAACTGGACTTTATTACTTCTAACAAATGATTTTTTTAGCAGCTCAGACGCTTTTCTTAAGAAATGGGAGAAGAAAAAAACTTTTTATAGAGTTGACACTTAAAAGTCTAATTAGCACAAGCTGCTCTGAACAGAGTTCCAGATACTGAGGATTTCCAGGAAAAAAAACACTTGTCGCTTATCAGTGAATCAGCAGCCTTTAAACAAGGCAGCAATCAAACCAACACACTTAACACTTAACAAACAAGAATTTCAAGTGCAAACAGAAAACCCTAGAAATGTATTTTTTTTTTCTCTTTAAAGGAAGAGACAGTGATGATAACTATACCTACATGTGTTTATATATACAAATGTGTATATAAATACATATACATACTGATGAAAGATATTAGAAGAAACAATAGGATAAAAATGAATGAACTTCTGCATTTTATGCAAACATAAATCCAGTTTTTATCACCTATTTTGTTAGTATATGATCTATGTAAATCTTAGAAAAAGCAAAACTGCTAGAAAAACTTTATCAACAACTAATAAGTATGTGATTTTATGCTCCATAACACTAAGCCTACTTTTCTCCCTTTAAACAAACTGTTGCAGTTTAATCTTTACAGTGGGAAAAAAGAATAAAAATGGGGAGGGCATATAAATACATGCCAAACAGGCATAAATAAATACTAATGCATACAGTTTTAAGGGCTTACTTATTGCATCTTATTAAAAGTCCATAGGTGTTTAATATGTTATTATATGGATGGTAGAACAGCTGGAAGTTGCTTGGTTTCTTTTAAAATGCAGTTCACATGGAAGGCATCTCTTTCTTAAGATGAATACTAACTTAAGATGAGAACTAACATACTGTCATTGCCCAGACGTATACTTGTACTAATTCTGTCCTCTACGGTGGTCAATAGCAAATACAGAGATAATAAATGAACAAGACAATAAGTGAGCTTTCCCCACATCTACTCTCAGCCTTTTCTAGAAGCGTAATACGGGCTCCCTAAGATAAAGGTTGTATCCATACAGTAATCTTTAAAGCTACCAGGGCATTTACTCTTGGAATTTGGTTGTTCCCTCTTAACCTGTTTCAGAAATTTAGTCCATATCATATCATGTCAAATAGTTCCAGAGTATAACTACATAAAACAGTACATTTTTCTCTTTTTATAAATACTGCATCGGGCATATTCTATCTCACATACAATGGCATCTATGCCTTCATAGATCTTCACCAGCTTTCTCAATGACAAACTGGCAATTTTTAGCATATTTAAGCCCTTCAACAAGCACAGGCCAAACAGATCTTTTTGTCTCCTTGTATCTCTCTGCATGCCTTACCTTCTTTTATTATATTATTTCATATGAAAATGGCCATAGTTAAAAGGTTATTATGTTTTCCTGTAGCAGCATAGCCATATGAAAGCTTGCTATTCTTTCCTACTCAATCCTAACAGTCTTTTTAGTCAGCTGATCAGTGAGCTGACATTTTCAGAGAACTGTTCATTATCATTCCTTGCTCTCTTCCCTGAGTGGTTCCAAAGCATCCATATGCAGTCCAGATAACATCTCTAGCGAAGTCTGCTGCCTACCAGGAGCTCACACTCATGATGTTATTGAGATGCTGCCAAGACTGGTGAAGCCAGGTGTATGGTATCAGGCAAGGAAGGCACGGGAGCAGCACGGCTGTGTGGCACGGGAGCAGCACGGCTGTGTAAACATCTCCTGGATGAACTGAAAAGCAAGAAGCAAATTCACATGCTTTGGAAGCATGGAAACCCATTTGGGGAACAATATAGAAATGCTGCCTGGACATGTTGGGATGGGATTAAGAAAGCCAATGTACAGGTGGAACTGAACCTGGCAACAGATGTAAAAAAACCAACCAAACAAAACCAACCAAACAAAACCAACCAACCAACCAACCAAACAAACAAACAAAAAACAAGCAAACAAACAAACAAAAAACAGGAAGAATGTCTTTAGGTACACCGGTTGAAAAAGTAAATCCAAAGAAAATGAACCCTCCCTGCAACACAAGTCAGGAGATCTACTGATGACTGTTTAAAAGTTTAATTTTTTTTTACATAGAAGTAAAAAGTCTACTTTTAGAACTTATGTAATAAAGACTTTCGGTCTTTAAATTACATAGGTAAATTATAAGAGTGCCTTATGAAAGCTTCATGGAACTCTGCTATATAAAATTATATAACATTTGAAAATGAGACACCTCCTTCTTTGGCAAGAAAGCTGAATGGGACTTTCCAATGTACATGAGAAGCTTGCTTCTTGGTAAGCCAGAAACAGGTTCTGAGCATCAGCCATTTCAGAATTCTCACAAAATACATTCATAAATAAATTCATGTTGAGGATATGATTTTCATTGATGTATCAGACAAAAACAAACAAGCAAACAAAAAAACAAACAAAACCAGATACATGGTTTACTTTGAATCGAGTATCATGTGCCTCAGGTTAAGAGTTGGTGCCCACTTCTTGCCATCCAAGTCAGTTCTGTAAGTTGACAAAACACTTGTCACTATACAGAAGGATGGGAAGATGACGACAGTGAATACTGTGGTACTCCACTGTGTTTTTGACAGCTCACAATTGCTTACTATGTTATAGAGCTTGTTCTAGGCAGTGTTATAATGTTGTTTTGCAGTCCATTGGGCTATTTGTGTACCTTTCTCTGTGAGTCCCTTCCGGGGTGTTGTGGTTTAATCCTGGTAGGCAGCTAAGCACCACACATCCACTTGCTTGCTCCCCCATCAGTCGGTTGTGGAAGAAAATTGGGAAGGTAAAAGTAAGAAAACTCATGGGTTGAGATGAAGACAGTTTACCAGGTCAAGTGACTCTGGTCACTCTGGTCAATTTGGGTCAGCTGTTCTTGTTCTGTCCACTCCCAGTTTCCTGCACCCCCAACCTCTATTCTGGTGGGGCAGCATGAGAAGCAGAACCATCCTTGTCTTTGTGGAAGCACTGCTCTGCAGCAGCTGAAAGAGTGGTGCATTATCACCAGTATCTTCATCAAAAATCTAAAACATACACCATGCCAACTGCTATGAAGAAAGTTAATTCTATCCCAGCTAAAACCAGGACAGTGGGGAAAAAGAAAGAGGGAAAGATATTTGTGTGAACTAGCCGTTTTCTGTCCCCATGATATCCAAACATGGCACTCCTGCTCTTGAGTTTAGTTTTAGAGAAACAGGAATAAGAATTTCCTTCTGCCGAGAAAAGCTTTTATTATTGTTCATTACTTTCTGTAATGTAAATATACAGACCATTAGAAAGAACTATCTTTTGTAACATTGCACCAGATGGGAAAAAGGAGAGCTTGAATTCTGCTTTTCTTTGATAGAAAGAAGCCTACAATAGAAACTAAGAAAAGACTGCTCTCAACAGATCATCATAAAGATTAGAAGATATGTAAACACAATCACACAATTTTTATTTTACTTATCTACAGTTGTATAAAGCGTTACAAGGGAGTATGCATGTGCATGGCACAAAGGCTGCGTCAGTTACTTTGACTAATTGCCTCTATACTTCTATGTACATGTACATTATTTCCCCTATTCTGATCTTTATTTAGTCCACCTTTAGTTTTTCTATTCCACATTTGATTTACTTTAAGCTACCTGTTTATTAAAAATTTAAAAAAAGAAAAAAAAGTTTTCCTCTTTGTGTCTGATTAATAAACCCCTAAAATAGAAGGCTCAGAGGAGACTGGCAAAGTCAATGTGCTCCTGAAGCTAAAGGAGGAATGCAGGGTGTGACTTATTACAGCTATGTCAAAGAAAGCTGAACAAAAGGGACCAAAGGACGGCCTTTGTTTGAGATAAATTCATGTATCAGTTCAGTGGATTAACTGGTTGTGTAAATGTTTTTCTCAGAGTTAATCAAAAGGGTGTGTCTGTCTTCTTGAATTAGAACAGTTATTCCAATTATATAAGCTGAATTAATAAAATTGGTGTCCTTTGCACACAACCCTTGGCTAACATGGAGTATTCACTATTTTTGAAGAAAAAAAGATGGAAAAGAACATTTTATAGATTATCATGACTTGGAAGGAACCCACAAGAATCATTGAGTTCAGCGTCTGGCTCCTCACAGGATCACCCAAAAATCAGACCATATGTCTGAGAGTGTTGTCCAAATGCTTCTTGAACACCAGCAGGCTCAGTGGCATTACCACTGCCTCGGGGAGACTGTTACAGTGCCTGACCACCCTCTCAGTGAAGAACCTTTTCCTAACTTCCCTCCTGAACCTCCCCTGATGCATCCCCCCTTTCAAAATCATTGTGACCATGTAAACTACAATTAGACCCTGATAGTAAGAGGGTGATCACAGTTAAAATGGACTTTTTCAATTTTAGAATGTTAAAAGGGAAGGCAAGTAAGATTATTTATATGAAAGTCAATTTATAGAAGAAAGCAATCATATTCCTGTGGTAAGCCTCAAAACTCCAAATCTGCTCTGGTAAATATGTGCTCAGGAAAACAATATACAGTATATAACCCTGTGTGCCTGAACCCTAAATGTGTTCAGATCTGATTTAATAGCAATTTAAATCAATGACAGTGTTGTAATCACACATACTGTGTTATGTTATACAAACAATATTCTGTTTTTATGGTGTGTAGAAAGATATACTGCCTGTATTTTTATGTTATGAAATTAATTCATTGAAAAAAAATCAGTAAACTGAGCTGGAGAAAATGATTATCTGTCCTACATATTTCCTTCTAAAACATTTTTTGAGAAATATAACATCTGATATACAGGAACAAGTATCTTAGGTGATTAAACAACCTGGTGACTACTAAATGACTTGTATCTGGTATTGGTCTATTAAAAAAAATAAAAATGAATAGATGGCATAGAGTTAATGATGGCTTTACACTGTGTAAAGTACTTAAAAAGAGTTATCTTTCACAGAATGCAAAACATCTTAGAGGTCTGCAAACTGAAGCTTCTGGTGCGGTATGACTTAAAAAGGAAAATCAGGGATCACGGACTCAAGACCAAATTCTAAGGGAGATATCGTCCCCCTGTACTCGGCTCTGGTGAGGCCGCACCTCGAGTACTGTGTTCAGTTTTGGGCCCCTCGCTACAAGAAGGACATTGAGGTGCTTGAGCGAGTCCAGAGAAGGGCGACGAAGCTGGTGAGGGGTCTGGAGAACAAGTACTACGAGGAGCGGCTGAGGGAGCTGGGATTGTTCAGCCTGGAGAAAAGGAGGCTCAGGGGCGACCTTATCGCTCTCTACAGGTACCTCAAAGGAGGCTGTAGCGAGGTGGGTGTTGGTCTGTTCTCCCACGTGCCTGGTGACAGGACGAGGGGGAATGGGCTTAAGTTGCGCCAGGGGAGTTTTAGGTTGGATCTTAGGAAGAACTTCTTTACCGAAAGGGTTGTTAGGTATTGGAATAGGCTGCCCAGGGAAGTGGTGGAGTCACCATCCCTGGAGGTCTTTAAAAGACGTTTAGATGTAGAGCTTAGGGATATGGTTTAGTGGGGACTGTTAGTGTTAGGTCAGAAGTTGGACTTGAGGTCTCTTGAGGTCTCTTCCAACCTAGAAATTCTGTGATTCTGTGATATCTTTGGTATCTGCCAAAAAGGCAAGTGAAATACGAAAGTAGGATTTATAGCACAAGAAATTACCATGTGACTACTTGCTAACATTAAGAAACACAAATTGACATCATTTTATGAAGATGATCTTTTCTAATAATTTGCTTTGCTACTGCATACTTTCTTGCTACTGAAAACTGTTTAAACTATAATTTTTTCTAGCACAAGCACAAACTTAAACATACCTTTATAAAAAGAACACAAAGAAAAGCTCAGTTGATTTAAAAATACATAGCTGGAATATATAAAAGAACATTTTATATTAAAGTATGTATTAAAAAAAAAAAAAAAAGCCTCATTGGGCTCTGCTCCAAGGAAATAGGAAACACTGCGCAAACCAGTATGTTTATGAAGGAGGTGACGTACAGGTGCATTTCAGACTTCCATGTACTGTATTCATATTTTTAAAGTTCCCCTGTTTTTCAAAATCAGTTTTGAGGTACTCTGCATTTTCTAAATAGAAATTTTCTATAATTTCCTAAAACTTAAAAAAAAAAAAAAGTGCTCACCTTAAAACTTGAGCTATATCTCATTTCAACATCTTTTCTGTAACTTGCCTAAGGAGCAGAGAATACTTATTGCATATCTATTTTAATGAAAATCTGCTGTATTCTGAAACTATATTTTTCTCTTACTCTGCTTCTAAGAAAATCTTACTCTTTGTCCACAAGAAATTATCATGAATTGATGTTATCCTGCAAAGTAAGATGATCCAGTAAATAATCAAATTTGCCTCCCTTGCAGATTTCTGAAGTGTGACTTCAGAAATTTTGAAATATTATAGACCTACACCTCTGTACACCATAGTCAAAATACATTAGAATCAAAGAGCAAAATGTGTAATAGAGGTAATTTAGAATTATGCCACTCAATCCAAGTAGTCAAAATATTCATCCAGGTGCTTATCTCTCTTCTTGCCTCCCTGACATCTAGGTTTCAGTTCTCACATTCATAAAATGTACAGCTGCTAAAGCTCATGTTCTGTACATCTGTGAACACTGCAACACCCTTGATTTCATCTCTTGTCTCATTCCATTCCATCAAATTATTTTCTTCTGAACATGCTTCTAAGCCCTGGGTAACATCGATGTCCATTCCCTATTTGATCTAGTCATAATATATTACCAATGCTTTTCCTCCTCTTACAAATATTCCAGCCTTGATACCCTATCAATCTGATTTTCCTGTAATTTAATTTCTGGTGAGTTCTTCCTTTTGCCTTGTTACCATTCTCCGTTCAACAAGCAGATATGAAATTGCTCTTGAGATGTATAATTTTCATTTTCTGTTTTTATTTCTGCAACAATATATGAGCAAACAAGAATTTCTTGCTGTCTTTTGTATTTTTTTATTATACCTGCACTACAGAAATGACACTGTGTGGTAGTGACATAAAACTAGTCCTTGATAAACAGTACTTCAGCAAAATAATACATTTCCACATTTTGCTTTAGTCTGGGTGATTGCTGTAACACATTTCTCATGTTTCCATGAGATAACCAAGAAACATGAAGTTTATTTTACTGTTGTTGAGAACCCACTTGAAGAAAATTTTTTACTTTTTTTTTTTTTTTTTTAAATCCTGTTTTAATCTGCATTCTTTTTTATGTGAGATAAGGAGCACGTAAGGGGATTGAATCAGGGGGAAAAAAAGGTAAAAGTCATGGGTTGAGATAATGACAGTTAAATAGGACAGAAAAGGAAGGGAAAATTAATAATAATAATGATAATAATAATAATAAGAGAAGCTGTGGATGTCCCCTCCCTTGAAGTGTTCAAGGCCAGGTTGGATGGTGCTTGAGCAACCTGGTCTAGTGGAAGGTGTCCCTGCCCATGGCAGGGGTGTTGGAACTAGATAATCTTTAAGGTCGCTTGCAATCCAAACCATTCTATGATTCTATGACTAGTCAGCTGTGATTTGTTTTTTTGTTGTTGTTTGTTTTGTGTGTCTTTGACTGATTTTTAGATAATCTATTACTCTACAGTCAAATTTTTTGTTTGTGACCTTTAATTTTTTCATGGGAAGAAACTGAATTTTGTTTCATTGTAAGAGAGATGAATGACTGATCCTGAGACTAGTTATAGCAGATACCAGTAGCACACCTTATTAGAAAGGTGAATCATCTTAACTAATGCCTGTCTGATATATGAGAACAAAGGCAGAGGTATCTCAAGAAGAATCTTCCATTAAACTTCTTTTCAGTTAAAATTATTTGATTTAACAATACTACCTTTATTTCATCTCCAGATATCCATTCTACATTCCATCTTAATCAGTGCCATCTAAGCAGATACTATTCTATGAAGGCGGTTTTGCTGCTCTAAGAGTCAGTGCCAACTGATCAGTAGACCAGCTTGCACCTGCCCTGATGAGTTTCTTCAAGACCATCTCTCAATGTTCTTGCAAACTGTTTCAAAGTCAAAAATTTGTTGAGTTTGTTGGGATGGTCCTCAAAACACTTGAACTTTATGAAAGCAAGCTGAAAAGGCTGGGTATGAGGTCTTTCCTCTTCCAGAAAATCCACTATCCAAACTACCTGTGGAAAATCTGCAAGATGAATGATAAATGAGGACTAAGGGAGGTTGCCTTATCTCACATTTGCAGCAATAGATCCTGATCAGTCCCTGATTGAGCAAGCTGAGTAAATGATGACTTACTTGATGAGAAACTCATGTTCCATTCATGTTGGGGTACCATCATCCCGAGAATATAAAACCTTCAGTACAGACTGAAAACTGAAAAACAAAGGAACTTGTTGCCATTTATGTGTCGTATAAGGGAGCTATGGGGTAGATTACAAAAGAAGATCTGCACAATGGAGGCATTTATATGAAGAGTGAGTTTTGGTGTTCTATTTGCATGGCAGACTTTTCACTGATGTGGTTCTATGGATCATCCATAGGTCTCTCTACAAATACCTCTCAAATACCAAAAATCTCTCTTTCCTTTCCACCTCAATTAAAGGTCCCATGTATTATTATCTACCCATCCTATTCTTCAAACTCCAGAGAAAAATATGCTGTTAGATAAACCACCTAATGAACACATTATAGTGATGCTTTTTTCAGTCAATTCTATACTAGGAGGGCTACTCTGTTCAAATACTACTTTGCAAATATTTTTTAAAGGGATAAAAGTACTAGACACACCAGTATATCTATCAAGAGCTCAGCGCAAGACTCATTAGAGAAATGGCTAGCTACTTGGAAAACGGGTTTATTTTACAGCCATATATTTTATTATATTGTATGCATAATACATGAAATGAAACACAATTCTTTATACAAAGTAATGTAAAGCATGCATGAATATTATACTGTGTACAGAGAGTAATTGATTACTGATGCATGATTACCTACAGTTGCCAACACATGCCAATTTATTATGAATGTTCGCTGTATTTCATCTAAATGTTATACACACAAAAACAAGCTATTAAAAAGCAAACAAACAAACAAACAAACAAAAAAACTACTGAAGTGTTAAAGTCCAGGAGTCCATGAAAGATATTTTTTAAATATTACAGCTCCTTGGTCTGCTTCATTTTTTCAGACTTGAGGTTAGAAAAGTCATACTCACATTTATTTCCTAGCTGTGTCTTCCTGATCTCCTTTTGCCTTAATGTGATCATGGCCTCTTCTCGCAGGTAACTGACAATAGGACTAGAGGACATGGCCTCAAATTGAGCCCATGAAGGTTCAAGTTGGAAATCAGGAGAAATTTCTCAGAAAGAGTGGTTAGGCATTGGAACAGGTTGCCCAGGGATGTGGTGGAGTCAACATCCCTGGGAATGTTTAAGGAAAGCTTGGATGTGCTTGGATGTAGTACTTAGGGACATGTTTCATTGGGTAATACTGGTGGATGGGTAACGGTTGTAACAGATGATCTTGGAGGTCTTTTCCAACCTTCACGTTTCTGTGATCCTATGTCTTACATACCATGGCCTATTGCCCTGATGTTTCATAGGTATTGCATAACTTTTCAATCTGGAATATTAAAAGGGTTCCTTCATGAAGTTAAAGCATACACACTATAAGACAAATTGCTGTGATAATTAGCTTGTGATTTCCTTTTGTTTTGTTTTGTGTTTTCCCCAACACAAAATAAATACACACTGAATAATACTACAGATTCTTTTGTACTTATTTGGGAATGCCTTTTTCTGATGGGCATAGGAGTTTTGCCTGTAATAAATGAAAGTTGTGGCTCAAAGCACACATGTTCTAAATGTTACTAAATACAATGTTAAAATTTACAGTGTTAAAATTCTTTATGTATAGTAAATCCCTCTAGGTTTTAAAGTCCCTTTAAGACAGAATTTTAAATACCTCATTTAAGTTGATACTAAATACAGAAACTAATATAAAATAAGTACAAAATTTTAACTAGAGATGAAGCAGTATAATCTGCAGAAAATGACATTTTTACAGAAGGAATACAGTTACACAATAAATTCCTCAAAACTATGGGTGGTATTGTGGTATATTACAGGACCACTTACTGTTGTCAAGAGATAAACTCAGCAGCTAAGCATGTATTTGACACTGCTGGGATTTCAACATACATTAAGAACAATCACAGCATGTGTCCTACATGAGAAGACCATAACTGAATGCATCTGAACTGGAATGCACAAAAGGAATTAGCCATGGATCTGAATAGATGTAATAATCAATATTAAAATGTTAAAAAAATCACTAACTTCGGTGTTATTTTACACTAGCTACGCTATCCGAAAATGTTGATTTATTCATTAACTGAGCTATGGTTACATCTTTAATACTATCTCAACTATCCTGCACTCATTTTTAATTTTTAACTATTAAATGCAACTACAAATACCAACACTATCAACAAATACACAAAATTATACTGAATATCAAATGAGTAACATGTTAAGAGTGTTTCATTTTCAAAAATTATTATTCCTATCTAAAATTTACAAACAGATTTAACTGAAGACTTTCAAAGCTGGAGATGAATATAAAAATAAAATTTCTAGTCTATCAAAACATTCAAAACCCTACTATTTCCTAGTCACAGATCACTAGGACATAATTATTAAGAAAGCCCTAAGTTATTTCTGTAGCATAATCTGAAAAACAAAAAGCTGATCTTCCAATCCCCCCATGACCGAGGGGGTGGAACTAGATGGTCTTTAAGGTCCCTTCCAGCCCAAACCATTCTATCATTCTATAAAACGAAACAGAAAAGATTTTTTTTTTTTTCACTTTCAACTCTCTAAATGCATTTGCTAACTACTTCAAATTAAAATAAAATACAATAAGGAAGAAGGAATTGCCTGAAGCGGTTAGCCCTTGATCAATTGTTTAAGGAAGAAAAGATTTGTTTTTTAAGAATTCTCAGTGGTTAGTAATTAAAAGTAAGCTTTGTGATTATGAAATTGCCATTAAGAGTCCATTCAGAGAGATTTATTCTGTTTTACCCTACTACTGTTCAGATTAATTAAGCTTTAAACACTTAGAATAAAACGCTGGAAAATAAAACAGTCTAATGTGTTGTAACTGAGTTATTTTGTGTCTGAGTTACAACACAGTTTGCAAACAGATTCAGCTGTCTTGGTGTGAAAACCTAGGTCTCATCTCACAGGAGTGATGCCATTTAGTCCAACTCAGTAAAACAAAATGCATGGTAAGACAAGATTGCATCTTTGATCTTTGATGGAAGCAAGAAATGTAATCAATTTTAAGACTTTTATTAGAATTAGAAGAGGAATA
>CM021729.1:41278440-41316723 GCA_011074415.1 Stictonetta naevosa
TGGAACTACCATCTAATTAGCTTCTGTTTTGTTGTACTTTAAGCTCTCACCAAACCAGAGTTTTATTCTGAAGACTGCAGAATTCAGAGTTTTTCTGATCATTTAAAAAAACTCTTGCATATTAAAGACATTTGTAAACCAGACATACTGTATTACCATATAGGAATCTCTTCCTAGGAAAATTTTGCATTTCTGTATTTCTACACAGTTCAAATTATACTAAATAAAACATTGTAGAAGTGTCATAGGAAAAATCATTGTTCAACAGTCACATGTAAACTCTGTAGTTACTCAGGCAGCTACTGGACAAACATCTGATTGGTAGAAACAAAAGATCACAAGGTGAGATTAGGTGAAGTCTTTTCTGTAACTAGTTTCTCCGCAAAAGTACTTGGTTCTCCTGCTCTCACTATATTAAGTGTTGCTTTATATACATGTCAATGAACTTATGATCTTGCTGTAAAGAATGTTGTATGAATGTAAAATAGTATGTATTGTAAAGATTGTATCAATGGCCTTACACCGATGAAGTTGCCATAGGAAGTTTCTTCCAGATTAGATGGTGCACTGAGTTCTTTGAATGCCAACAATCCTTGTGACAAAAATTATGTTTCATTTACATAGGCTATGTTTAGAGGATCGTCTGCTCAAGACAGCTTTTGTATTTTAGGGTAAACCAACCAACACACAGGGTGAAAACTCAAAGGTTAAAGAACTCCTGTTTTTGCAATAACATAAGGATATACACATCTTACAAGCTTATCTTTTGAACCTCCAGATGATTTCATTTCTCCATTCTCTGTGCAAGATAGACAGGACCCTCCTGCCATCTCTCGTTTTTTTGGGCAGGACCTATATATCGGACATACACTTTGTCCTTTGGAAATTCTACTCTGCTCCTGGCTACTCTGTTACTTTAACGTTTATCAGTCTTGCAGAGAAACCCAAATATGCACATCAAAGTTACAATATACTGTAAACAACAGGCCTCAAAGCTTACAGATTATTGTTTGGCATTGATGAACCAGAAATTTCCTTTGCCTCCTGCAAGTGTAAGTAACTGAACAACCTATTGTGTAGATCTGCAACTGCCTTAAACACCTTTCTTGATTATAATAATTTCTTGTGTTTTTTTTGATGATGATTATTACATGATTAAGTCTAAGAAAAAGGAAATAAAAAAATCCACCTTTCTAGTGAAAACAAACTATTGTTAGCATCTTCTAGAAAACAATACACAGGCTGCAGGATCCAGTTCTGACTGTGGGGAGAATATAGAAGAGAGGGAACCGACATTCTGTTGTTTCTTTATCCCAATTAAACCAAATACCGTCACTGAAAACAAGGTGGTAGCATCTCTTCCCTCCCTTCCTTTTCCTCCAGAGGACTACAGAGTCTACTAATCCCAAACGCAAGTCATAGACCCAACTACACAAGGTGTCAGAGAGACAAAAAGATTGTCTCTGCCTAAACAGCTCAAGTGGTAAGGGTTCCTGTTCTGCAGAATGTGGAGACTTGAATTAGCTTTGAATTAGCAACATCAAGTGCCCACAGTAATCCATCCATGGTGGCATATGTATGCCACCTCTTGATTCTCAGCAAACTGCTACCACTTTCCCAGCTAATTAGATTAAAGGTAGCTATGTAAGGTTACACAAACTGATTTTTCTGCTAAAACAAGAGACGACAGATGGATAAGAGTGAGGAAGCACAAGCAACCAGACTCTTAAAATTTACTTTCACTGTGATGCTGCCCATATTCTGTGATGCTTCTCTGGATGCTTGATGGTAATGGGCCCTAAGCAGTCAACTTCAATCTATTCAGCATTAGCCTCCATTCGACAATGATAGCCCACCTAATTCCCTATTTCTGTTGTATCTCTTAATGCGTAGGGCTGGACTAAGTTGTTTGTCCCTGGGGACAAATACTGGAGAAAAAGCCCAAATACTTTGTATAAAAGATCTACAGCTTTCACATTACAAAAGGAAAGTAAATAAATCTATCTTTGGCATTTTGCTAAGTTGGATGGAAGACATTCTTTCACTTCATTTTGTTTTGTGGTCTTTATTATGTACATGTTTGTCTGATTCCTTACCAGTCATTATTTATATCCATCCTGTTTAGAACCTTTATGACAGAATGGAGACCCAATGGCACCTACATTTTCTGCTATTGTTTTTATCTCTGCAACACTAGATGTTACCGAAGTTAGAAATTTATAATATAGTATAGTTGTACCATCCCCCTCAAACAATCTGAAAAGTGTTTTAAGGGAGTTCTGTTTAGAGATTGCAATATCAGCATTTTATTAGAAAATCCTTTCTAGTAAAATTTTAAGATTGAAATACATTTTGGGGAACCAATATTCTTATAGATGATGTTTTAACTGAAAATGATATCTGAAAATACAGGACCAAATGGTTTTTAAAATCAGGTTTTAAAATAAAACATTTTTTTTTCTTTAGCAAACCCTGCTCTTTTATTATATCATAAAATACAAGAAAAAAAAATATCGCTAAACAGTACTTAAATACCTTCTCCTCAGAAAACCACAATCTATCAGAACATTGCACTTACTCTCTTCTGAGATCAAAGAAATGCTGTTCCATTTACTATTCCTGAGTCATCTTATTACATGGGAGTTTCAAACAGGTTTAAGATTATAAGCAAATGGTATCAATTTTAAAGGAAGCTTGTTTATTCAAAACTACATAGGTGTGTCAACTGGAGATGCATTAAAAAAAAAAAAAAAAAAAAAAAAAAGAGAGAAGCCTCACCTTGTTGCATTAAGAATATAATATTGGAACAATCAACTGATGTCACTCTACTTAAGAAAAAAGCTGTCTCTAAAATGATTTGTATTTCTGACATTAAGTAAAATGGAACTCATACATGCTGAGAAAATTGCTCTTTAAGTTATGAAGAGCTGTGAAAAACAGTGGTGGAACAACAGGATCTCCTTTCTGTGGAAGCATTGGAGACAGGGAGTGTACACATGAACAGTACAGCAGGGAACAAAAAAACAACCAATGAAAAAAAAAAAAAAAAAAGTGCTGCAGCCAAAGAACCATGGGAAGCTCAAAAAGATTTTGGTCTAGTCCATTTTGACGACAAAGCAATTGCCTTGTGATTCTCCAGCCAGAAGGAATTTCACAGAAGCTGGGACAATTGACAATGATGAAATTGGACTAGCTCGTCTGAAATCAGTGGTCCTATGTTGACTGATAATGTACTACATGAGAATCTAGCTTATTGTTTTATAGGAATAAGAGGTTAGTCAAGGAAGGAAGGAATTGGAGTTATCCTGGATTTACAGCGTAAGCTAGCCCCAAAACTCCCCTGGCCACAGTAGAGTTTTCCTAACGCTTCTAGAAATAGCACAATACTTAATAAAACTCTGAAAAAGTGTAAAATAAAAAATGTTTTACTTTTGAAACTTCAGTATATTTTGGGAAATTGAATAAACTTCTGAACTAGTTCTCATATTTCTGTTTTATATTTCTGTCTACTTTTCAAAACTGTCAAAGTGTTAATATATTTTGTGTTTGATCCCCAAGATAGCCACAAGTTTGCCTACTGATTAAGAATGTAAAATCTTACAAACATTCCGAAACACATTTTCTAACATTATGGAAAAAAAAAATAATCTTGATATTTTTCCACCTGAAATGGCTTTCTGAAGGATTATTTGGAAGACTGGCACCCTGGATTTTGTTTACAAATAAAGAATAATATTATATGTTTCAAGTTTTTGATACATTTTTGATCTTTTTTTTTTTCTGGTCAACAGAATTCTTGGTTAATGTTAACTATAAAACATTAAGTCACTGTTATTCTAAGAAAAAAAAACAAAAAAGTATTAACAGAAGAGTTCTTAAGCTCTAAACTTTGAGAACAGTGAGACAGAAAGCAGAGACAAATGTATTTGCCACCTAAATACATTATAAACTTGTCTATATAACAGAATATTGGCACTTACTCTGTCTGGCTTAAGTGGATACTCATACCCACACTGAAAAATGTGTCTTGGCATTTACTGAATAAACAATAAATCCAGTATTTTTTTGTTTAGTACCCATCACTGGGAATAACTACAACAACCCTTTCCAATAATGACATAAGTCCTGTAATGTTCCTTTCTCCTGAATTTCACTTCTGGATTGGGTAATGTGCTACAACGAATACCTTGAGTGCCTCATGTACGTTCACAGTTGTGCTAACATTGCAACAGAATTGCCTTACTATTCTTTTTATGGTAGACAGGAGTTTGTATTTTGGTATATGCTTTTGTTTATTTTCTTTCTCTTTCTTTCTTTCTCCAGCAAGCTCTGGAAAGCTAGGAATTGTATGGTTGATACTACATTAGCATTTTTTGTCTACTTCCTTTGGCAAATTCTGTAATTTACAGCATGATAAACATCCCTGGAATTTGATATCTCCTTTTGCCTATAAAGATGTTATATGAAGATCTATAGTAAGATCAAACAGCTCTTGCTTACCTTTCAATTAACTTTTACTGATGATCTAATCTAAGACTAAAACTCAATGTTTGAGTTTTTAGAAGTTAGTGAAAGCAAAAGCAAAATATGTCAAACTGAAACCACAGTCTACATGTACTCCTAACGGTTTTACATGAGATGGGGCAACCCTGGCTATACATAGAGACTGGGCGACAAGATGCTGGAGAGCAGCCCCACCGAGGGTTCTGGGGGTTGTGGTTGATAGCAAGCTGCATATGAGCCAGCAGTGTGCCCTGGCAGCCAAAAGGGCCAACCATATCCTGGGGTGCATCAAGCATGGCTTCGCTAGTCAGTCGAGGGAAGTGATTGTCCCACTCTACTCTGTACTGGTGCAGCCTCACCTCGAGTACTGTGTGCCGTTCTGGGCACCACAGTACAAAAAGGACGTAAATCTGTTGGAGAGTGTCCAGAGAAGGGCTACAAAGATGGTGAAGGGCCAAGAGGGGAAGATGTGCGAGGAGCGGCTTAGGTCAGTTGGCCTGTTCAGCCTGGAAAAAAGGAGGCTGAGGGGAAACCTCATCACGGTCTACAGCTTCCTCATGAGGGGGAGTGGAGGGGAAGGCGCCAATCTATTCTCTTTAGACACCAGTGGTAGGACCCGTAGGAATGGTGTCAAGCTGAGGCAGGGGAGGTATAGGCTAGACATCAGGAAGAGGTTCTTCACTGAGAAGTTTGTTGTACACTGGAACAGGCTCCCCAGGTAAGTAGTCACTGCACCAAGCATGTTGGAGTTTAAGAAGCGTTTGGACTGTGCACTTAGTCACGTGGTCTGAATTTTTGGGTAGACCTGTGTGGTGCCAGGAGTTGGACTTGATGATCCTTATGGGTCCCTTCCAACTCAGGATATTCTATGATTCTATGATTCTATACATATAAAGCAGCAATACTAAAAATATTGATGTAAATATATATATATATACATATATATATATGCAGAGAGAGAGTAAAACAACTTAAATCTTGTCTTCAAGAGAAACACACAATGTTCTCCCTAGGTTTTGAACACTTTTCCTTAGATCATGTCATGGCTGATGTGAGTTTCAGAAAGACATCGTTTTAAAAATAAGCATGAGCCCACAGTACTATAAATGTCCGTGGAAGAAATGATAACATTTAATTTATTGAAAGGTGGCATTTCAAAAGCGTATTTTCACTACTGGAAAACTTATGGTTATTCATACAATAACTGTTTCAATAAATGAAGGACCTTAGCTGTTCCTGCACTACTGAAGTTACACAGGAAAAACTACACATATGAACATTGTTTCAATGCCAGAAAACTCCAAACAGCATCCACAGTAGGTAAGTCCAGAACAGCCAACCATTAAGTGCTACATAAGATAGCCAAGGTCTCCAATCTATTTTGCTTATCTCTATATTAAGACTATGAATTCTAAACTTTCTGTATACTGATGTACAGCCTCACTTGTAAGGTCTTCCAAGCTTCCTCATCACAGAAATGTGAATCATTGATACTTTAGTCTGTTCATCTTAAAATGACGTACAATTTCAAGAACAAATAGTCATTCTATTCCCTTCAAGGTTCAACTAAAGAGGAAATATTTTTCAACAAAAATCCTTTGAATGCATTCACTTAATCTGACTTAGATATAACACAACTACTCTAGATTTGATCTTCAACTTATATAAGCACAAGATGCTGAAGACTTCTTTTGTCAGATCATTTCTCTCAGACAGATAAAAACTTTTTTCCACTTCCAAGACAAAAAGAAATGACCTATGTGCAACAAAAACTCATACAAAATGACAAAGGCATCAATTTGTGGAAGAACACTATGCATTTTTGATCACTAACATTCCATTCGTCATTTAGATTTTTATTTTTTTTTTATTTACAGCCACTCTACAGATACCCTTTCATAGATTTGGGATAATAAAATAAAAAAAAAATACCAAGAACTATATGAATCCTCTTACAATTTTTGTTACTGATATAAACCAGGCCAAAAATAAATAAATAAATAAAAATCTGCTTCTCCCTTACCTATGATGAACCACAAGCATGAAAATAGTTAAGAGTCCATTACTGCTGTCCATAACATACTGATCTTACCAAAACAATTTAGGTTCTGAATACCTGTATTTATATATGGAACTGCTATAGGCTCCTATTAGCCAAAAGAAATTCTAGGGTCAGAAACATGCCATGACATTTTTAATTTAGTGTTATTATCCAGAACTAAGTCTGAACTGAGCAACTATTGCCTTTCCCAACAGACCTTCATACTGAAGAACCCCGTAAGCATGTGATGGGAAATGAATTTTGACAGAAAACCTGAGCGTAGCTAGCACTCACTTTAATTGTAGATACCAGAAGGATGACTGGCACGACAGTACACATCCTGTAAGTTTCTGAACAGTTATATGCTTCATAAACACAGTATTACTCTATTACATTATATTCTTACAGTAAAAAAATAAATAAATGACCTATTCTTATCAAAGATAAACCCACAGAATTAAAAATAATCATACACCTGCTTTAACTTGCTATTCTTAATTAAGAATACTAAACCAATTTGTTATTAAACTGTCAATGAGACTTTTTTTAAAAAAATAAATAAAGAATATATTGAAGAAATGAGATAGAAATATTATACTTTAACACTCTATTTAGTTAAAAGGATATACAACAAAGTACTGTATATCTAACTATCTAGATACCTGTATATATCTAACAAAGTATTATTGGTATTTTAGACATCTGTATTTTAGCTAGTTACAGCTACCCATTGCATATGCTGCTGTCATATGGTAGTTTCATGTATCTATTTATGCAACAGTCACTTTATGAAGTGGTCTATACACACAGCCTCTTACATTTATTTACTTACCAACAGTATCACATGGTTCGTCTTTATGTACACAGAAATCCTTCCTAGAATTGGGGGTGGAAAAAAGAAAAATGTTAAGCAAGCCAAGCTCTCAGACTCACAATGACTGTGTGACCTATTTACAAATACTTTATGTGGCTCAAAGAATAAATACAGAACATCATTATCTCTACAAAGAGCATGGGGAAGCAAAGGCCACAATTACCCAAAACTTCTGGATATTCTCTGAAGAGATTTAAGAGTAGTCAGGTGACAAAATAATGTACCATATATTTATATTGCATTGTACATAATTTTGCCTTTTCTTAACCATTTCAACCTTTTGAAATGTAACAAGTCTAAAATTAGTCTTCAGAAATTTGCAGAAGTTATCTTTCATTTGAAATAAAATTATCTGTGATACTTTACACCAGATCCAAAAGCAGCGTTACAATCCAGCATTTAGATCAAAAAATAGCATAAAATTGTGCTCCAAAGTCAATGGTTAATATGACTAAACAATGTGGTGTAAGTGCACTTGGACAAGTATTTCTGGTGGGGCATCCATTCTAACAATGCTCGATTTCAAATTAACTCACTGGGAAATGACTATCACCAACACAACTTTCAGTCTAGCCACAGCTCTATAAATGAGACCACTTAATTCCATTAAGTGGAGAAAATACTTGTACTGGGTCTGACTGGGATGGAGTTAATTTTCCCTGCAGCAGCCCATACAGTGCTGTGCTCTACACTTCTAGCTAGAACAGCACTGCTATCACACCAGTGTTGTGTCTATTGCTGAGCAATACTGGTACAGAATCAGGACCCCCTCTAACCGCTCCAGAGCCAGCAGGCTGGGGGTGGGCAATAGGTGAGGAAGGAACATCACCAGGGCAGCTGACCTAAACCAACCAAAGGGATATTCCATACCATATGATGTCACACTCAGCAATAAACAGTGGAAAAAGGAAGGAAAGGGAAGGAGTGGATTCTTGTTCTTAAAACATCTGTCCTTCCAAACAACAGCTATGCACATGTAGTGGGTTTACCTGGCAAGGTTTTGGTAGCAGGGGACCATAGGGGTGGCTTCTGTGAGAAGAATCTAGAAGCTGCCCCATGTTAGATAAGGGCCCCGCTGCTGACCAGAGCCGAGCCAACAAGCGATGTTGTTTGTGCCTCTGTGAGAGCAGATTTAAGGGAAAACAAAAAACCTGCTGCCACACAGCAGCTGGGAGAGTGAGAGGAGTGAGGAACAGCCTTGCAGGCACCAAGGTCAGTGAAGAAGGAGGGGGAGAGGTGCTCCAGGCTCTGGAGCACCTGCAGCCTGTGGTGAGGACCATGGTGAAGCAGGCTGTCCCCCTGCAGTCCATAGAGAACCAGGTGGAACAGGGTTCCACGCTGCAGCCTGTGGAGGAAACCACTGTGCAGCAGGTGGACCTGCACTAATGGAGGCTGCATCCTGTGGAGGACTCCCACCAGTGCAGATTCCAGGCCAGAGCTGTAGCCTGTGGAGAGGTGACCACGCAGGAGCAGGTGACCTGGCAGGAGCTCCTGCCTGTGGGAGACCCAGGTTGGAGCAGCTTGCTCCTGAGGGATGGACCCTGTGGTACGGACCCATATCTGCAGGATCAGTTCAGCAAGGACTGCATCCCATGGGAGGGATCCCACGGCACAGGGGATGAGAGTGAACATGAAGGAGCAGCAGACACGAAGTGCTATAGACTGACCATAACCCCCATTCCCCCGTTCCCCTGCACCACTCAGGGGGAAGAGATGGAAGAGGGTGGATGGGGGGAAGGCCTTTTTGGTTTCTTTCCTTTGTTTCTCACTTCTCTAGCTTGTTAATAATAGGCAATACATCTTAATGTCTTCCTTCTCTGAGTCTGTTTTGCCCATCACAATAATTACTGTGCCATCTCCCCATCCTTATCTCAACCCTCAAGCCCTTTGCATCGTATTTTCTCCCCCTTCCTCTTTCAGGAGGAGGAGTGAGAGAGTGGCTGTGGTGGAACTCGTCTGCCCACCTGAGTAAAACCACCACAGCATGTTGAGGCCCTGCTTCGAGAATGTAGTTAAGCATCACTTATTGGTGGGAAGTAGAGAGTAATTTCTTTCCTCTGCACTTCCACATGGCCTTTGCTTGGTTTTATTTTTTGGTGGTTTTGTTGTTGTTGTTGTTTGATTTTGTTTTGTTTTGTTTTCTTTCCCTTTTTCCCCTTTCACTTTTCCCTTTAGACAATTTAATTAATAATAATTCTACCTTAGTAATTATTTTTCCTTTAATTAAATTATCCTTATCTCAAGCCATGAGTTGTTTCTCTCCTTTTCTTCATCACCTTTTTTTCCGAGGAGCAAGAGTGAGAGAATGGTTGTGGTGGAGTTCAGCTGCCTGGCAAGATAAAACCACCACAATACCTTATCCCCGTTTTAAACAACATCTGCCTGGAAATAATTTTCACACCTATTTTACCTGTACTCAGAGACAAATAACAAAATTATCAAAAAAGCAAAGGCAGAGTTTCTTTTTAATGGAATTTGAGGTATGCATGAGGAAAAAAAAAAAACAACATACAACATCTAAGAAAAATATTGCCTACTTACCTGAACTTTATTGACATGTACTAAAATAAATAACATTATGTCCTTATGCTGTACCACAGAGTAATGGTCTCAGTTTTTACATAGGCCATATGGGCCAGAGATATCTCATTTCATATTCTGTCTATGAAACTACAAAGATACAGATGTACACATAGACAGACATAAAGATATATATAAACACACATATGTACTTACAGACATGTATCTATGTATTTATTATTAGTGGCCTTATTTAACAGTGGAAATGAACTGATATCTGAGATACACTGGAAAGAAGTAACCAATATAGAAATTTTCTGTTTTCAATAATGCTTAAGTTATTGAATAGTTTTGCATGAATAATCATATTTGCTTATTTATACCTAGAAAGCTCCAAGTGTGCATTTCATGCATATATACTGACTATAGTATAGTCAGGTAAGACATTGTTAAGTGGATATATTACATCTTTCAATAAGTGCAGCTGTTAAAGGCTCTAAAAGAAAAAAGTAAGTTGGAAGTCAGTTAAGTAATCACATGAATATGGATTAGACTCAACCCCAAATTCTACTTTTTTACAGAACAAGATCTAATAATGAAAGATAGTTCTCTTTCAAAAATGTCTGACACATTCAAAAATGTGTATTTATTTTCTAGTAACTAAACATTTGTTAGCGTTGTTTGCTAGGAATTGTTTGGTGCTTGAGATGAGAGAGTAGACTAGTGATGCTTATCATTTTTACAAATGCAACTATTCAAAGAGCTTTTTGCTTGTTTTTTTCCCACAGACTATTCCCACATAGTGATTTAGGCTGAAAAGCAATCTCAAGAGGCTGGCAGATTTCTGACACTTGCTAAAGGCCACACAGCCAGAGACATGGGGTTATAGCTTTTGATTCTCCAGTCACCATTGCCAGATAATTACTGAGTAGTAAAACAAAACAACACTGCTAGAAACAAATCTTCTGACTAAAGTGATAAAGTAACTCTGGGAATCCATTTAGATGAGCTTTGGAAATACCGCCAAAAGTGGTGAACAAGAAACTATAATCAGATACAGAAGGAAGTTCTTTAGTTTTTCAAACCTGCAACAAATTGCATTAATGCTCTGGGTTGTAACACAGTTCTTTGTTTTGTGCTATGTGACACAAGGGACTTATTGTATTGTTAAGCAACATGACAGAATGATTAGAAATATGGTACTTGCTGTTAAGCAAGAGACCATGTATAAAGACAATCTAGGACATACATGGTCTTCCACACATAGCCATACAACTTACAACAACATACAACAACAATATTAACTGATGTAATAATAAGTTTTTTGTTGTTGTTGTTTTGTTTTGTTTTGTTTTTTTAAAGGAGCATACTTTCAAATTTAACAGAAGAATTTTGCCAATATTAAAGAGATTTTTGCTTATGTAATAGCTTTTTTTTTCAGATACTTACTGAGCTGTTTTTGTTTTGTTTTTCCATCTTGGCTGACTATGGTTAAGTTATGCATCCAGAGTTTCATTACGGGACTTGGGGGAAACAGTTCTGCTATGATTTGGCAAGAGGGAAGTACAATAAGTGCTTCTTAGTTCCTTTTTTTACACTGAAAGAATGCAATACCTCCTTTTATTTCCAAGTACATGCATGTATTACACACACTTAAGACTAGGCTCCTTAGCAAAGATTTAGGGCTCTAGCTGTACCTACAAATGACTCTTACAGAAATTGTTCTCTAATATACACACACACGTGTGTGCATATATATATATATATATATACACCTTTATATTTTATATATGTGCAATTGGCATACTGAAAGTATACAACACAAAAGAGGATATGGACTCTTGGATATGGATGACGTGGTACAAAAAAGAGCAATATAGCACAATGAAACACCCCAGGAAAGCCATTGAGATTATTTTTTGTTTGTTTGGTGTTTTTTTTTCTTCCTTCTCTTAGCAAAATAGGGCTAAGATAATAGCATTATCATTAATGCATACAGAAGGTTTTGGAGCACAAGTCCCGAAGTCTAACAGTGAAAGCAAAAAAAAAAAAAAATGGTTAAAGCACACTGAAATCCACTCCTAGTAAGTATCCAGCACACAACTGCCATTATTCTAAATGGCTACTTTGTGTGCACATGGAAGGGAAAACAGGTCTTTATTCAAGCTAGAGTAAAGAGAAGTTTTCTTGAGATTTATGACTGATTTTCAAGTTCAATGAAGTTGGGTAATACTAGCAAAAAATCTAAGCAAGAATGGTTATCTACTAACACATTATTTCAAGAAATTACATTTAGTTAGTGCATTCTTAACTACTTAGAGAATTTAAAAGGGTCTTCAGAGAAGGTAAAGATTAATCATCCACTTTCCAAATATAAAGTATCTCATTATATTCTGTTTTTTAAAATAAATCTAGATGTGTAGATGGGAAAAACACCAGAAGACATGAAGAAGGAAGGATGGAAAACAGCAGAGGAAAAATAAAGAAGAAACCAGGTAATTTTTATGAACTGTTTGCACCAATCTGTCATTTTGGATAAAGTTAATACTTATTTCAGGCATACTGGTTGGACTTACTTGTCCAAACTGGTTTACCATTTCCTTCAATATATTAGGTTAGACAAAAAAGAAACAGAAGAGGATAGATAATAGATTTTAGCAGTCTACTAAATCTTCATTGTGGCTTTCATCCTACTTTCAATTTCCTAACTCCTCTAATGTTCACAATCTTGAAAAATGCTGTTAGGTTTGGAATTGCAGCCTAACTTCTGCTGCCACCATTGAGGTAGTTAGTAGGACATAAAAAAATTTAAGATATAAGACATTTGTGACAAGTGACAAGTTATCTTAAAACATTACATTTTACAAAGAACTGTTTTAATTAATAGCACACATGGCAAATAACATTTTCATCATATTCCAATGCTTTCGTTTGAATTGTACTAAGTGAATAATGACAACACTGCAGATGTTCTTGTCTTTTCATGTGATGGAAAACTTTGAAATAATTTCCACATATAAACTAGGTACATAATAAACAATTAACACACTTCTTTAAAAGAGAAAAGTAAATAAAACAATAAATGAAAATCAATTTAGGAGTTAAAGAACCACAAGATAATTTACACATATACTATTCAGTTGGGAATGTTAGCAAATGGACAACTTATCATACATGCTTTTTCAGGAACTTTTCAGTTTTGAGGGAAAACCTCAACTGCAATGGTATGCACTGGACAGCGTATTTTAGAAAATCAGAAAACACTAAATTTAAATATTTTAAATAGTTAACAGATCACTTATGTTCTGTAAAGTTGAACTGACATTAAATATGATAATACAAATAGGCCTTCTTATAAAGTTCATGTTTCAGCCAAATGTAAGAAAATATCAGAAGTATGGTAAGTGAAGTTTTAAATGAATTGAATATGTAGCTTACATCTCAAAACAGTTATAGAAAAGTGAAGAGGCCAAGGAAGGTGTTTCTGAGTGAAATCCAATGGAATCTAGGCTCAGCATTAGTGTTAAACAATGATTTGGAACAAAATAAGAGAGCACTGCTGGTAAAGTTATAACTTGCACCACGGGAGTTTTCGTCGCCATATGAGGAAGAACTTCTTTACAGTTTGGGTGACAGAGCACTGGAACAGGCTGCCCAAAGAGTTTGTCAAGTCTCCTTCTTTGGAGATATTCAAAACCTGCCTGGATGTGATCCTGTGTAACATGCTCTAGGTGACACTGCTTGAGCGGGGGGGTTGGACTAGGTGATCTCTGGAAGTTCCTTACAACCTCAACCATTCTGTGATTCTGTCTAATGTAGCCAAAACTGGATCCCAAAACTTGAAGGACAACATGAGAAGGATAACATTTGAAAACAGGTAGTAAGTTTTCTTCAGGAGAGTGAACGGTATCCTGTTCACAGCACTGTGTCAAATTTTGGTGCTTACAATCTGAAAAATATGAAAAGGTCTGGAAAGAGCTAAGAGAATGATTACATGTCTGGGAAACAAGCTTAAAAAACTCTCTTAGTTAATCTAAGAGAAAGATGAGTTGTGACTTGATCACAGCCTACAAGTATTTATATAGGGAGGAGCTATCTAACAGCTCTTTAGCTACAAATGGTAGAAAGCTGTTTGAAAGCTGAAGTGACACAGATTAGAAATAAGACGCAATTGTTCATTCTAAAAGTAAGTAACTAAGGCAATGGTCTATTTCATAACACAGCTAATGATCCTTTATTTTATATCTTTGTTTCAAGACTGTCTAGCATTCTTGCTCGCTCCAAAAATCAAATGTAAAAATAACTGGCTGAATTTAATCCTAGGAACTTAGACTAAATAATCATAGTTTTAAAATTGAGTTTAGCTTCATGCAAGGGTATGTAACACAAGGGTATGTAAGGATGAAAGATATTACTGAATGGAACATACATTGCACGAATAATACAGTCCTAAAGACCATGTTGACAGAAAGAGATAAATTTATGCAGATTTTTGTCACATGTAATATTACAGGCTTCATCAACTTTACAGACTCAAAAATCTTGAACTTATATATAAAAAAAAAAAAAAACAGCATGTGATAACTTAAAATTAGGTAGATTTTAAGAATACACAAGACAAAAATTTCTAAGTTTTAAAATCTACGTGATAAATACAGGAGAGCTTTTTGCTTTGTTTTTTGTTTTGTTTTGTTTGTTTGTCTTTTTTTTAAAAAAAAAAAAAAGTTTTGATTCTAAGATGCACTCTTTTCATGTTTCCATGTTTCTGTCTACACCCACAATCCTACTGAAAATAAATAATAGTAAGGATATTTTGTGGTTCTCATGAACTCCCTTGATAACTGTTGTGGATGTCAAAATAAAACAGTAAAAACAGTAGATACTGTAAAAGTTTGCAAAGAAACCAGGAGAGCCTGCAGTAATGAAATTACAGTGATGGAAAAAAGAGCTATGAAGACAAATTATTTTCTCTCTCACTGTGCACTTGCAAGAACTCAGTTTTACAGAATTATATTTCACTGTAGTGAAACTTAATAACAAATCTCTATCCCTTCACATTTCAACAGTTTTTGACTGCCAGACCCTGCAACCTTCTGGGGTGACCTTGTCATATAAGTTTTCAGTATTACACATATATTCGAAGGAACTGTACTTCCTCAGTGTGTTGTAACTATCAACAATGCTTGAAAAAATCTTGTTCTAGGTTTAGGAAGATTTCTGTAGTCTACAAATAATTGAAAATGCAACAATACTTAGTAAATCTAAGTACTGTTTATGCCATTTGCAATTTCTATAGAATGAATCACTTCTTACAGTGAAAATGCCTCAAGCATTGTTTCAATTATATATCATTCAGAGTGCAGAGACTACAGATACTGCAGACAAATATGAATAATGGATGATGCTGTACTGGAATGGAGTTGGCTTTCCCCACAGCAGCCTACATACTGCTGTGCTTTGCACTTGTACATAGAATGCTGGTGATGTTTCACCAACGTTTTGGCTATTGCTGAGCAGCGCTGGAACAGCATCAAGGCTGCTCAAGATTATCTCCAGCCCTGCCTCAACAAAGGCCAGTAGGCTGGGCATGGGCAAGAGGTGGGGAGCAGACATAGCCAGGGCAGATGAGCTAGACTGACCAAGGAGATATCCCTTGCCATATGAAATCATGTTCAGCAACAAAAGCTGTGGGGGGAGAAGGAGAAAGGAGATCAACTTCCCAGACATAAACTGCAATAGCATGCAGGGATATCATAATACTGCAAGAAACAAGTCTGAGAAATTCCTAAAGCATGGTGAAGGTAATTTTCTGTCACATTAACTTATGAAAGCAACTATGAAAGGTGTCCCTCCTAGACCTGTTGTTAGAGAAGAAATCTGAGATGTAAAGAAACGTGCTATGCTGGGTGATGAACTGTCTGAACGGCAGCACTCAAAGTGTAGTAGTGAATGGGACTACATCTGGCTGGTGGCCAGTCACTAGCAGTGTCTCCCAGGGCTCAATTCTAGGGCCAGTTCTGTTCAACATTGTTATCAGAGATCTGGATGCAGGAGTTGAAGGCATCCCTAGCAAGTTTGCTGACAATGCTGATGTGGCTCTCTGGAGGGACAAGAGGCTTGCAGAGGGATCATGAGCCAGCAGTGTGTCCTGCCAGCCAAGCATTTGGCAGCAAATCGCATTTTGGGGTGCATTAACCACAGCATAGCCAGACAGTCGGAAGAGATGATATGTTTGCTCTTTTTAGCATTGGTGCAGTTCCGGGTTCCACAATGTAGAAAGGATGTTGAGATACTTGAAAGCATCCAGGGGAGAGCAACAAAGCTGGTAAAAGGGCTGGAAGGCAGGTCCTATGAAGAGAGGCTTGTCTTGGGTTGTCCAGTCTGGAGAAGAGGAGGCCAAGAGGCAACCTCATGGCTCTCAGCAACTCCCTGAGGAGGGGAAGGGCAGAGGGAGGTGCCGCACTGTGCTCCCTAGGAACCCATGACAGGACATGTGGGAATGGCACAAAGGTGTGCCACAGGAGGTTCCTACTGGACATTAAGAAAAATGTCAATTTTGTGCAGATAGTAAATCACTGGAACAGGCTTCCTGGAGAGGTGGTTGATGCCCCATGCCTGCTGGTGTTCATTAGGATAATGCCCTTAATAATATGCTTTAACTTTTAGTTAGCCCTGAAGTGTTCAGGTAACTGGACTCGATGATTTAAGTCCCTTCCAACTGAACTATGCTAATTTCTGTGTTTTTTTTTTCCACAAAGAAAAAATACTTTTTATATCTCTAAAGCAATAGAGATAATTTATAATTGTCTTACCAGAAGAGTCCTTAAAATAATTTATCTTAATTCATACATACTCCTTACATCAATCCTCCCTTATCCTTTCTAAACACACTATTCAAATGTTATCTGTCAGTCTTCCTTTTATTTTATGACACCACATTTTAAAGTTGACATTATTTCATCAGAATAAGGCAATTAAAAGGGAATCACAGGTATCATTACAGCCTATCTGGGCAGCAGAGAAAGTAAAAGCTGTTGGGAAAAACTGGTTTGGCTTTCAGTTTTGCAAAAGAAATGCAAAAATATGTCTTGAAAAGTACCTTGTACTTGAAAGGGTTATGATGGTTCTTTGACTATTGAATAACAATCTCTCTTATGTACACATTATGCTTTTATAGTCAATATTAAATATTAGTTCTGCAGAACAGTGATACTCAGTACCTTATTTCTAACTCTTTTGGTTACAAGAACACTTGCTTTTCTATTGTCATGCTAGACAAAATGGAGGTGTGGATAAATTTTAGGCAGTCTGCCAAATGAATGTGTTAGATAATTAAAACTTTACATTTTTTACTTGAAATATACCAAGCAGATGGTGTTCATCTTTCTAAACAAAATTATTTCTCTCAATAAAGCAGGTCTGCTGTCCAAAGCTGTTTTTAAGTTATGACAAAGGAGCCTGTTCTGTGTTTGTAAAACAGAATTAAGACTCTGTGAATTAACGAAACACACAAGTGTAGCCACACATGGGGTTAGCTATACCATAAACCTGATGATGTGCAGAGGGAGCCTGGATTAGCAAAACATTCCCACAGTCAGCAAACCACACTGGTGTGATTTATTAGCAGCTAAAGCAGCTCTGAGATGGGAGGCAGTATAGTCCAGAGAATAATACCACTGAAAAAATAAAAACTTCAGAACAGATCTTTAAATCCTGGCTCCAGCACTGACTTACTAACTGACCTCCAACCAATCACCCCCCTGCTCTTTGCTTCAATTTCCTTAACACTTATCAGAGCTTCACTTCAAAAAACATATTAAAACTGACTTAGAGAAAGTTTAAGGCAATGCAAATCAGAATATCATTACTAAAATGTATATCAGATAAGTGTGTCTTAAAGTATGAGTAGACTTTCCAAAAGTTAGAAGCTTTTTTAACATTTAGAAATGCTGCCTGAAATTTAAAAAACGTCTGTGGTCAAACACACTGGTTGCCAAAGACATCTCCAGGCTACTGCATCTTGACTGCTTTAACTAACACCTCATTTGCATCAATTCAGAACTCTTCTCTTTCCACGAAGGCTGATTAAGGTAAAGATGTAAAAAATAGAGGAAAGATGTGTTAAATTCTTTATTTCATAATACGTTGCTGTTGAGATACAACTCCCATGCTAAGAAGTGCAGCCTAGACAGTTTGAAAACGTGTCTAATGTTATGCGGTTGCCCATTAAGCTGAGACAACAGATTGGAAGATCAGATGTGGGAGAACTGCCAACTGTCATACGTTGACGTATGGCATAGTAATTTTTACTCTCCTGGCAGTGCCACAGGTGTAGGCTTGAAGGATTCGATGCTTCTCTAAGTTGCTGTTGAAGATTCTGATACTGCAATTTATCAAAGTAAGGGGAGAGATAAGAGTTCACTCAGCAACCCCATGCTTACAGCAATCAAACAGTATGCACCTTATCAATTATGTTTCAACAATCACAGGATACATTGAGATTCAAGAACCTCTGCTTCCCTTTAGCACTGTTCATCAGCCTGCTGCCATGTAGGATACTTGTCCGTTCCTCATGCCATAGTAAGCTCATTCTTTCCTACTACTCACACTTTTCTTCCTCCATGTAGACTTTCCCCACCAACTCATCACTGTTATTAAAATCAGTCTAGGTCTTAATCTGATAAATTCCTTTCCAGTCTGCCATCCCAAAGATGTTTGCTGATAAGCTAATGGAAATTTGTTACAGATGCCATTATCTGCTTTTCTTATTTCTTGTGTCTTTTATAGTAGTTCACAGGCATGTGAGTGAAGGACTACCACTTAGCTAATACACAAATGTGTAACAAAAACTCATCTGGCCCCTCAAAGAAATAACAATTCATAAAGCAGACAGAACACAATAAATAGTGGATGGAGGTTAACAAGAAAAAGGTGTGGGCTTTTTTAAGGAAAGGTAAGCAATCAAACAACAAAAGTAGCAATAAAACAGTTATCACAGAAGACAGATAAACTTCAGCATCCCCTGCTTCCAGCATGTGATTTGCTCTCCAAAGCAAGGAAATTTAGGGGAGCATTTTTTTTTTGTTCAGAAAATTGAAATTTTGATATTGGGGTACTTAGAATGTAGCCTAATTTTACAAAATGCATATAACTCCCAGTGAGATTGCCCTGAATAAATAGTATAGGATACTATTTTAGGATACCACGTAACCAGCTAGTATGGTATAGCACAATAGTATTCTAATGTTTATTTGGAAGGGCCATCTGAAGATCATCCAGTCCAACCTCCACTGCAAAAATGGGACTAAGCCCAACTCTAGACCAGTTAGAACATCATTCTATCCTTCTCTTTGGAAAATGGCTGTGGACTGTCTGATCATCAAGATGCATCCCCCTGGATTTAGAACCTAAATCCACTGCTTTGGAGGAAACAGGTAAGATAAAGGCATATTTCCTTCTGAATGTGTGAACTGCCTGGTAGAGTTATAATGAACTGCAGATCTGAGCTCACAGCCCTGTGGCTACAAAGAATGTACTGTGTACATATGTACCTTGAGCACACAGTGAGACATACTGGTTCTACATCCATTACAGGGAAGTATAATACAGTAATGTGACTAATGCCATGCTGATCTAGGTCCAAAAGATCTAAATATGCTTTTGTCTTTTGAATGAAAGTATCTGCAGCCCTGTGTGTGCTCTCTCTTAAATGAATGCAGGTGGAAAGAAGCATCTGTCCTACAGACAAAGAAACATGAGAATGACCTATCTGTAAGTTCAGATATTTACTAGCTAGAACTAATGCTTTCTAAACAATCTTTACCACCCCTTTACCACACCTTCTTGTTCTAACATTTCAGCCTCTAAAAAGACTCTCAATTAATGTAAATTGTTTATTTCTGGAAAGAAGCCTCAAGATGCATTCTTTCTCATTCAATACCAAAGTCTTACTATATTGATCATCTGTCAACTCATTTGATCTATTCTTGATCCATAATATTCTTATTATGCGTCTCCCCATTTTTCAGTGCTCATCCTTCTATATTTTACCTTGTGATAAGTATAGCTGCATCAACTGAAGACATGTCTTCTCCCCAGCTTGTTGACATCTCTAAGTGTATATCATTCTTCTTGCCAAACTCTTCATGTTGCCATTTACAAAAACTTTCTAGCATTTTTTCTCCATGATGCCCAATATACATATCTGCCTGGAAATAAATTAATAATAATAATAATAAAAAAAGTTAAAATTGTGTTTCTGTAAATACAATTAAGGACATTCTTTGACTGAAATAGGAAAAAAAATATTCTTTTCATAGCACGTGTGCACATAGAAGGAAGATGGTTACTGCTTCTGAATTTGAAACCATCTTTTCACATTAAAGTTGCACATGAAGACACTGCACTGAGATGCAGATCTGTTCACCTAATATCTTGTCCCCTTTAATTGGTGATTTTTCACTACCCAAAGAGAAGAAAAGATTAATGATGTGAAGATGAACATGAAGAAGATTTGAACATGAAATGAGACTTCTACACTTGATGTGAGTTCACTGAAGAAAGAAACACTTTCTTACTCACTGGATTTTTTTTTTTTTAATTTGAAACATGGATAAGGGGTTCCTTTTTTCTTATGAACTAACTGAAATATGAACAGATTCCCTTAATACTTTGTAGAAATGAAAAGACATCAAGTTTTCCTGAAATATGATATAAAACCACAGGTTCCCAAAAAGTGTCAGTCAAGACATCAGCTAGCTTGTCTTTACCCAGAAAGACAGAACAGGATTTGAGATGATGTCTGGAAGGTGCAAGGAAAGAACAGTGCTATACCATAGCAACTTTCATTTGCCTAGTGACTGGCTGACAAAGAACGAACATCAATTCTCCTATTGTCCACCAGGCTTAAAGATTTTTTTTTTGCATTGAATTACATGAATTTACAAAAAGCAGAACATAAACAGATTTTGTAAAGATATAGCCAATTTCCATATGATTTTTTTTTTCTTTTTTTACTGACTTTCAGCTGCAAGCACAGAAAAGTTTCAGCATGTACAGCACATAGATTAGGAAAAATGTGATCTTTACTGGGGCTACCCAGCACTGTAAATAATTACATAAATAAAAATGTAAAAGCAAACTGGGAAAATCTGTCAGCCATTGAAGTGAGTGAATATTGCTAGCCTTCACACAGCAAGAAGTTAAAGTAGCATTACCCTCTACAGACTAACACAAAGATAATACATGCTTACCGGAGTTTCATGAAGGAGGACAAGCTTAGTAACCCGAAGATTCACTTGCAATCCAAGGCTCTTGTGCTGGAAAAGGTTAAAAACCTAAGATAAAAAACAGTCAATAAAACTAGGTGCTTGTATCGCACACAACACACTGTAGTCTAAAATATCAGAACTCAAAGAAACTGTAAAATTCTAATATTTTAGAGTGACTGCTTTAATTTTCTGTAATGTCTACAAAGCATTAATGTATTGCTTGTTAGTCTTTTGAAAGGAAAATAGAGCTTAGGTGGTATTACTTCTGGGAGAACAGAAAAGATTTTTCCCCAAAGAGGTCATAACCCCTTTTTAAAGTTTAGCCAGTTTCTCCAAACACTTAAGCATGAGGTTCAACATGGCTAAGTGCAGTGTCCTGCACTTTGGTCACAAAAACCCCATGCAATTCTACGGGCTTGGGGCAGAGTGGCTCGAAAGCTGTGCAGAGGAAAAGGATCTGGGGGTGCCTGAACATGAGCCGGCAGTGTGCCCAGGTGGCCAAGAAGGCCAACAGCATCCTGGCTTGGTGTAGCCATCCCCGTGTACTCTGCTCTGGTGAGGCCACACCTCGAGTACCGTGTTCAGTTTTGGGCCCCTCACTACAAGAAGGACATCGAGACCGTGAAGCATGTCCAGAGGGGCTACGAAGCTGGTGAAGGGCCTGGAGCACAAGTCCTATGGAGCGGCTGAGGGAACTTGAGTTGTTTAGTCTGGAGAAGAGGAGGCTCAGGGGAGACCTTATTGCTCTCTACAGCTACCTGAAAGGAAGTTGTGGGGAGCTGGGGGTCAGCTTCTTCTCACAGATAACTAGTGATAGGACTAGAGGGAATGGCCTCAAGTTGTACCAGGAGAGGTTGAGGTTGGAAAACAGGAGAAATTTCTCAGAAAAAGCAGTCAGTCATTGGAATGGGTTGCCCAGGGAAGTGGTGCAGTCACCATCCCTGGGGGGTATTTCAGAAAAGCTTGGATGTGGCACTTAGGGACTTGGTTTAGTGGGTGATATTGGTGGTAGGGTGATGGTTGGATCAGATGATCTTGGAGCTCTTTTCCAACTTCAATGATTCTAAGAGTATATTGCTCAGAGGAAAATTCCTATTCAGTTAAGTGTAGGATCATGGCAATAAGACTTCTCTTCAGGGAAAATAGTTGAAGTTTTTATTTATTCTTCAGTTTACTCTCGTTCTTCAGGATAATCTTTTCTTGTGCATTACAGATGCTAGTTTTCACTGCTTTAAGCACCAAATGAGTACAATGAAGTTGTAGCTGCGAGGGGATGTAATGCATTACCCTTTTTTTTTTTTTTTTTTAATGCACTGTTTCATTCACACAGTCCTAAATGTTGTTTTTTCATAGCAAGCATAGATTATGAGAAATCATTCGATATACCAACCTTCCCAATAACACAGTGTGCTTCTAACCATAAAATCACCTTGGTCAGCTCCCATTTTCTGGCCGCACTTATGATGATATAAAACCACATGTTACAGACAAGTCTGAAGCATCATGGTTTTGTACTGCAAAACACATGGATTCAATCTTGACAGCCAGCTGATGGTCATGTACTGACTGCCCCTTTATAAGTGCTCAGTCAGAATAATTAAAACGAGCAATGAAATCAGCCCAATGTATGCATTAGCGTATGCACAGTGCACATGCACTATGCATGTATGTATGTTTGGGAAAACACCAAAACGAATTTTAAACTTCCTACCATGTTTAAGATGGTTAGAATAAACCTTCTGGCAGCATCTGTTCCATGATACGAAACCATAGCTGGATCTGCCACCACAACAGTTTCTATGTTGTACTCCTGAGGTAATTTGTAAGAGTATCGTTTTTCTCTTCCACTTTCTGACACTTTCTGATTCTTGGATTTTCTTTTATCTGCAACATAAAAACATTTCTTGATGAATTCACCCTTCAAAGTACCCCTATGGTACTTTTAGGATTTGCTACCTGTGATTAGGACATCATTCTGACTGTGTGGAATGTAATGCCTATGCTCAGTAATACATACTTATTTAGCCAATGCAATTAGGCTCAGATTGAAGGCCTGATCTACATATGAATGGTAGTTCACACCAGAGAAACAGGATTGTTACCAAGCTGCTCAAATAAAATCAGGCAGATTCTTTGCATCCTGTCACCTAACAGATTTATAAAATAGTAAGTGCCTCCTAGATAGTTTGTGAGAGAAAGCTACATTAATATTAGGTTTAACAGTCTCACTGAGAATGCAGAATTACTATCTGCTCATCTCCATAAATCAGAGACAATATTTTGATGCAATTAATGTTATCTTAGTGTAATAGATGACAAATACAGATTTGCCAGAAAAATAGTATCAAGAAAATATACACTTCACTGTTTTTAAAGATGAAAGAACTTTCTTGTGAATCATATAAAGAATATGTAGGATGCAAGTTTGAAAAAAAAAAAAGTGAAGTTTTACTTACCGGATTAATGTACTGATACAAAGTCAGTGTTGCTGTCATTATAAACAGCTAATGCAAAATAACAAAACAAAATCCATGTGCAGAAATCTCCAAATCTTAAGCACAGTACATTTATAGTAAGATAGAGGTTGCTGCTTTTGTTAATTTTAAGTTTTATCTCTCTCAAAAGAAAAAAAAAAAAAAAGACAAAAAGACAACATCCCCATTATTAATTAAGTACCTATGGAAAAAGTAAAACTATTTACTCAGAAACATTTTGAACCAGAAAGTGGTCTGATATGCATAAAACAGTTAACAATGGTATTGAAATTAATTTCATCCAAAACAAAATACAAAATGAAAACCCTTGTGGTAACAGTCAAAATCTGGTAGATCCTCTCAAGAACATAAAACTTTGGGGACTGATCTCATTGAAGTCACTGAAATTAATGATTTTTTTTTTTTTTTTTTCCAGCTTCTACAATGGAATATTGGTCTCTCTGTTTACAAGAAAAGTGATGCTAAAGATGACAATTATAAACACATGTTCTGGAAACAATCAAATATGCAGAAATTGTAAGGAAATGTTTTGCAATTAATCAGTCTCATCTTTAATAGGAAAGTTCCTTCAGTTCACTTTATAACACAAGAATATTCTCAAAAAACAAGTCATGTTTCAGGAAAGTGCTGAAAAAATACCTTAAAAATCACTTGAAGTACAAATTGACTTTAAAATATAAAATATCTGTGTAAGAATGACCCATGATTTAACATAAACATGTATGTATAGCATAGATTAAATTTAAATACAACACATATACTTTTATGTGTAAATAGTATACTATAAGTACTATAGTACGTATACTGTATGTACTAAGAATCAATGCTTCAAAAATGTTCTGTAGTCAGTTATTGAGAGTTATGTGTGAGAGAGATTTAGGCCATCCTACTACATTTTAAAAAGACTGTTTCCTGTACAGCTAGTGAAAATGTAAGATTTGCAAACACAGGTAAGCATACAATATTATTTTTTACATGAAAATATCATATAATCTCCAGAAATAGATAAAAGATTTGGTGTTTGATTTCCTAAGTAGAAACAGCAGATACATTCATAAACTATTATTAATTTTAGACTCTCTCATTTTGATACTTCAAACATTTGTTTAACCTTATACGTACAGCTAGCTCCAAACTCTTTTTATTTTTGATAACTGGATCTGTAGCCTAGTTTATAAAACACTATACAGGTCTTTGTCAGTCTCTGGAGAATCATTTTTAATGAAACTACAGCGTCAGGATTTGCGCCAAGAAAAGTCACCCTGTAAGTTATATAACCACCCCGTGATAGAAATCTTTAATGCTGCAGAGTAGGCTATAGCTCTATATTTAAAAGTAAACTCATTTGGGTTAGAAGAGATCTCTCTTGAGCCATCTGGTCAATCCTGACTTCCTCCTAGGAGCAGTGATTGACTCCTGTACAGTTTCCAACCACATAGTTTATTCATTGTTCACTTCTTTCTCACTAACAGCAGCTATTGGTTGAAAAATTTTAATATCAACATGGCTGTTCTGAGAAGTTCGCTAACATACTTTTCTAAAGTTTTAGCTAGAGATCTTCTTCTTGTTTAGAATTGACAGTAAGCAGCCCACTATTTAATACAGCATTGTGCTAAACACTAAGATCAACACAGTCCCAGAAACTGTTGAATCCTCTTCAGGATTGTAGTATATGAGAAGACTCTTCAGCTCCACAGACAAGCTGGCTGCAAGGGGCAGTGCCCCTCATTTGTCTCATCTATCTGCTGGGTTAACAAACCAAAGGACAATCTGTTCTTGGCCAGTCAACCTTTTACAAATTGCTGGTAGAATTCCCAATCATGTGAGATCTAATTTATCTGAAAATTTTAGCTCTTGCCCCAGACCTTTAAATAAATATAATTGGTAATTTTGGCAGCAGTGGCATTCAGTGATTACTGCCACATGCCAGGCAAAATAGGCATTAGGCAAAAACACTTGATTTTTGATACATTCATAAACAAGTAAAAATTGCAAAGAATTGCTCATTACTGAAGATATAGTACTTAAGAAACAATAACTCCTCTAAAAAATACCTATATCAATAATGCCTGTACCAAAAAAAATAAAAGATTAACTGAAAAAAAAAAAATGCTTCTTCAAATTCAAGATGTATAATTCAGCTCAAAATTTACTTGCACTGGCAAAATAAAATATTTTTCAGAAATTCTACAGGAATTTTCTGTGCATTAAGAATTTGATTTTTGGTACAACAATAAAAAACATGAAGATTTCATATCAATGCATTACTTAAACTCACTATCTGTGACTGAAAGAAATGTAGAAATACTCCAGTACTAGTGCTCTAGCAAGAAAGCTGGAAATATTTGCAAGTATATTTGACATTCAATAGGCTATAAAACAAAAATAACAACAAGCATTAACAAAGCTAAAAAATCCCTCCTTCCCCACTCCCCCCCAAAAATAACAAAAAAGACTGAATATTGAGCCACTGTAGCACCCAGTTGTCTAAAGTATCTGAGACAACACTATAAAGATGCTAGGACTACAAGATTCCTGGACACTTGGCCAGCCTTCACGCACAAGGGCTTTCTCTGTGTACTTTCTCTGTTCTTGCCCAGACCAGAGAGCCCACCACCATCCCTCCCTAGGCTTTGTATTCCCCAGGAAAAGTAGATGAGTACACTAGCCATACAGAAATTGCAGTGTGGTGAATAGCACTCTGGCTGAATATCAAAAAGATTATGAAGCCACACACACAGCTGACCATAACTCTGCTTCAGTTTCAATATGGATTTAGAAGTCTTAATACAGAAAGACAATTTGCTTCTGACCCAAGGAATGAGAACCAACACCTCATGCAGCACCACTCTCTTCTAGTGCAATCTCAAAACTCTAGACCTATGATCAAGATTATTTATGCATAATTTCATGATTTTCAGATAAAAACTGCATTTAGAGTAAGAACTAACATAGCTCTCCCAGCTAACAGCCCAGTCTTCATCCCATAAAGTCAAACTTCTGCCTTTGATCCAGTTTGAACTGTTTGAACTTGCTTTTTTTTTTCCTGCAAAAATAGCATCACTCTAAGAGCACAATCTGCTCATAACTCAGAAGAACAGCATATTGCTGATTGTCAATGAAGTAAAAGAAGCAGCTTCCAGTTTCTCAAACACAGAAGAGATGCAATGTTCATTATTCGATGCCAGCACTCTCATTCATTAGTCTGTGTGAAAAGGAATGAACATTTTAGATTATCTCTAGCCTCCACCCCCCAACCCAGAGTGCCTCACGCATGTGCCATGACCTCAGTAAACTCTACAACCAACTTCAGGCTGGAACAAGAGCTTCATATTAAGCAGAAGGAAGAGAGATTATTTTCTCAAGGTAGACCTTTGCTCTAATAGTAACTGCTTCTTTCCTGATTTCTCTGTAACAGACTTCTGATCTGGTTTGATTTGAAATGTTTCATGGGCCATGTGCTACAGAAGGTGTGGAGTGTCAGATCTGTGTATATGCAACTGGCTCATATACGTAAATAAATCACACACGCATGCAATGAAAGGATATTCAAATACATTCCCACAAATCCAGAAAGTATGTTTCCACCAGCATGATTCTCTCCCTCCCCCAATTAGTAAGAAAAAAAAGCACCCCATTCACAAAAACAAGTTCTTTGTTCTCCCCAAACAAGTTTCCCTGTGCAGCATCTTTCAATCCAGCCCACAACAGTTACAGACAACAAACAATACCTTCTTTGATTGCCTCCTCTAGTTCTGCATGAAAAGCCATTATATCCAATAGTTATCTTTCAACATATCCAGTACCAACATTCATTCCTTTTAATAATTACAATTCATCATTGCAATATATATTTGCTTGACATGTAGCCAGTCTTTGAGATCAATTTGGCTCAAAACCAGCAGCAGAAATACCTGTTCCAGGACACCTATTCTGACACAAGTACTGTAGAAGTAGGAGATCCTGCTGTCACACAGATCCATACTGCTGAGAAGTTGCCAGACTGCCAAGAAAACAGTTAGACTGTCACACAGCTACTACTCTACACAGGACAGCTGCATGAAACCTAAGCATATTCCAGCTGTTTTATCTTTGTCTTACTAATCTGCTTAGTTTAGGATTTGACTTTAAATTCTCTAATATTTCTGTAAAAGCTCTTTTTTATTTCTTTATTTTTTATTTTTTTTATTGCTAGGATTCACCTTTAAGGCTGTGCCCATAGCATGACTTTTCTGGTGATCTTAGCTAAGGAATATCACACCACCAAGCTGCTCCTGCAACAGACAGCACTTTTATCAATGTAACTTACGGCAGCTCCAATAAGTAAAACAATCTGTAATAGCACATTGAGAGACTAGTACTGCTAGTGGAACAGAACCAGATAGAAACTGCAGACATTTAAAATCCCCTAGCAAAAAGGTTACACCAGCAGATACTTATCAGTTATGCACAGCTTAAGTTATTTTGAAATTACATGCTAGTAATAAAGATAAAGAAACTTACTTCAAAAAAATATTTGAATCTCCACTGACAGACTATTTGCACCAAGTCAGAGCCTTGGGCGTAAGATTATCAGAACTGAGTAAGCTGACTTTTCCATTTTAGAGCACACAAGAAAGTGAAAGGATGACTGGTAATGAACATGACAGAAAAATAATTTCCTTACAGAAGAGTCTGCATCTTTTATTCATTTCCATACATATTGCGGATTGCTGCTTATGAGATGCCTCTCTCCCCTTCCCTACCTGCATGCGCACACACATGCACACTTTTCATTTTCTCTGTTTCACCACCAAACACATGTAGGCACACGTGCTCTAACTCACTTAGCACTAACGATGAGCATAAGAATGTCATAAGAATAACCAGCTTTACATTATGTAGTGACAACTTTTGTTAATATAGACAACTTTGCTTTTAGATAAGCAGTGATAATGTAATACAATGTCAATAAGAGAAATACAGAGCCTGGTGGAGTAAGTTACATGACATTTACGTAGTTCCTCTTAATAACAACAGAAAGAGCCTTGCTTTGCCAATTCATTTTTATTTCAACTTTTGGATGGAAGCCTAATTATAAAATACAGTAATTCCAGAATGGAAAAAACCAACATGCCAAAACACAAAAACGCTAAAAAGTCTACTCTGTAACCAAACAAAAAAAAAAAAAAAAGTACACTAGAAGTGTTCACAAGGAACCACACAGCCAAAGAATAGTTTAGGCTGGAAGGGACATCCAGAGGCCAGCTAGGTCAACCGCCGGCTCCAACTTCTCTTATGAGCCACTCCCAGCAACATATCACTGAGGATGCAGACTCCACAGACTCTCAAGGCATTGCCTGCCATCCCTGATGAGGATTTTCTTCCCATTTGTCCAACTGAAATTGCCCATAATGGTACTTGGAACTGTTGTCTTTCATCCTGTCATAGCACAACCCTTAGGAAAGTCTGGCTCTATCTTCCCTCTACAGCCACTATCAGCACCAGAAGATTGCACTTGCATCCACCCTTCTTCTTTCTTCACCAGGTTGGAAGAACAACTTTGAATGGAAGAAATTTCCTACTACCTCACCCCAAATGACATAGATTCTCTCTAGCCATATAGATTCTCTCTAGCCATATCAGGTTCCTCTGCTATTTCTCTACAGTTTTGCAATATTTCTCTTTTACAAGGTTAGGCGACATGAAGAAAAAAAAACCAACAAACAACTAATTTCATACAACAGCATTAAAAATATCCTCAGCTTATGCTGAGGATATCTAAAGGACTGAGACGTCCCCTCTCCTTTGAAGAAAACAAACTGATGATGAAACAAGAACAGAGTATCTTCTTTCACAAAAATCTTCTTTTTTCCTCCCCAGTGAACAGAACTAAATGATCCCTATGCACCAAACTTGGTTGAAACCCTTCTACTTGAAAAACTGTTTCTACCCTCCATTAAGGTTGTATCACACAGTTATTTTAAGTGGCAATCATAAAACAAGAACACTGTTATAAAGATCATTTACATTCAGTGTCAAACTGATTTGGAAGTTCAAAACATTAACAACTGAAACTGGAATGAACTTTGCTCATGTTTTAAAACTGAAAATTGAATACAAGCACTGCACGTAGCAAGCAAACCAGCAACTACCAAGACAATAGAGAGGACAAAGAAATAGGTTGTAATTAAAATTTAAAATGGCCAAAATATTTATACTTTCAAATATAATCGGTCATTTAAGAAGCAGTGTGTATTACTCAACTGACAGTTCCGTCTTCTGACAGGTGAAACTGCATCCTTAGCATGCCATCTGAAGTCCACCATAAGTTACTACTACAGGAATAATCACATATGCTTTTGTTGGTTTTGTTGCCTTTAACTATTATCTACAAATCTTAAAAATATGTCCACTTAAGTAAGTCTGTTCAGTGAGTTTTGTATATTACCTGTAACAACACCACAGTACTGATTCTGAGAAGCTGGCTTTTCAGTTATTTTCTCCTCTATGGACCTTTTTCGTCTGTACACCCTGTGTGCATGACCTGTCACAGCCAAAGTGCGATTGAGTGGCTCAATAAATATGAAGTCCTCATTAATCTGCATAAACCCCATCTGCAAAGGAAAACAAAAGGAACATATAAGATAAGAATTAAATAGACTATATAATAGTGCACACAGTTCTGCAAAAGGAAAACACACACACACACACACACACACACACACAAAAAAAAGCTCCATTTAAGAAAACCCTTTGTTTTAGTAACCTTACTAGCAAGGTGACTACGTTCATATTTTACAAGTCCTTTTACTTCAGTGGAATAAATTTCATTTATTTCAATGAAATGTGTGGGTGGGTGGCTACATGCCAGTAGCAGATGCTCCGTAAAAGATCTGGAATGTTAAAAACTTGCTTTGGGAGACCCACGGGGTTATTTAAATATGTACAGCATGTACAGAAAAGTCTATACACTAGCTCTATAACTCAGTGTATTGTCAAATTTTTTGATAATTATATTTAATGAAAAAGCAGGAATAATTTAGGCAGTAAGAATACATCCTGAACAATTATGAAGCTTGAAAAAACTTATGACTCCTTTTGCACATTTGCAAATTAAGTAAGTAAGTAAATAAATAAATAAATGAATAAACAGACAGACAGCAATCCCTCCCAGCTTGCCAGCAGCTAAAACAGAAAAACTTTCTATTATGGCCATTTAAATGGTTAGCTTTTTTTTTCCCCACCATGTTTATGCACAGAAACATACATAAAAATCTAACATACCACATTCATACCTAATATGATAAGAGTTTGGTCAAAGTTAAAATAAACAAACAATCAATAACTTATTTACATAAATACCATGCAACTCTAACTCAGCTTAAACTACTAAACTCCCAAAACACACGGGTTCCTATCAGAGTCACTAATGCTCAGTGCTTGTCTTTTCTTTTTCTCCTTGAATACATCATCAGCAAGACTGACAGTGGAATTTATCATTCTCTAAAGTAAAAAATGTATTAAACAGTTTTACTACAGAAATAAAAAACTGTATATCTGGCTAAAAGAATCAAAGAACTCTTCTGTATATTTCCATGTAGTACAAATAGACAGAAATAGAAAATAATTTTGTCTCTTCTGGAATTATGTAGACATCATTATCACGTTGGATATTCTCCCTGAATACAGATAAATCAAAAAGAAATTCTGATCAAAGCAAGAAAATAAAATGAAATTTTATAGGTGTTACAGAGTATGACTTCCTTCAAACCAGTGTTTACTTTAAGAACAAACACAAGAACAACAACAAAACAAACAAAAAAACACAATCTCTCTTCACTTTCGCATTAAATAAAAGCGAGTAGATGTATTTAATTTTTCAATCAGACGCACTAGCTGTAGGATCCTGAACAACTGTTGGAAGTTCATCATTAACATTGTACAGAAACTTAAAAGTAGCTGAGTTTGTTTGTTTTGTTTTCTTCTTCCATGTACTTTTTAGGTCAGTTTACCTTTACCATGAGCTTTGGATGTTACACAGAAGGTCAGCTATGTTCAGACTATTAGATACTTTCTGTACACCTACCAGATGGCACTCCTCTGTTAAGTGGAGCATAATGTTACCTGTATAAGTTTACCCTGATGTAACACTTAGCTAAGCTAATATTTAACTATAACTAGTAAAATTAAATGAAGTATCATTTAAAAGTATAATTCTCAAATACATGTAAAATGCATAAAACACTTTCCCTTGATTTTTATGTCTAACCCTGAATTTTACTCAGGCATCTTTTGTTTGTTTGTTTGTAAGTCATTATCTATGCTGGTAAGATCTGAAATATGCTGATAAATTCTGGATTTAGAACAGATACGTATATTTGACTCATGCATCTACACAAAAGGCCTTAGCCCTCTAATCTTCAACAAAGATTGAATCATAAGACATACAGCATATTTATTCTGTCTTCATTCCCTTTGCTGTGAAATGAAAATACAGCTTTAAGATGCTGTTCTTCAGGTTGCCATCTAGACATGTTGAGAAGCTTTGCCGAGATCACTGACATTTTACATTGGTTTTCATCTCCTTACATAAACTGAACCTTAGTCCATCAGTACAGAACTCTGAAAATTATTCTTAGTGTCCTCGACCATAAGTTAAAGAACTGAAAACTGATGTAAAGTTTATTGAATAAAACTAACTTCAGTTATATATATTCAAATGGTTAGTTGTCAGATAAATCTGGGTAACCAAATATGTTTGTGATCATTGTGACTACTTTCAAAAACACATCACTATTCTTCACCTCTTGAACAATTTCACATGTAATAAAGAGAAGTTGAATCCCTATGCTTGTAATCATACTCCTAATTTTTCAAGTGGAGTTAAGAGTATCTTCTACTATAAATCTGAACACAGAAAGTAAAGAAATGCTAAACCAGGCATTCAAGCACCATACTTTGAAAGTTTTTTTCAGAGATCGGATGCCAATTGGATGCCAGGACTAAATACAGACTTCAGTCAAAATAGCAAAAACCCTATGTCATGAAAATGCATAATGAAACAAAGACTAAAAAACGCATGAAATAATGTGCAAGTGGGCTAGCACTGGGTAGCTTTTGGTAAGTGAGTTCTGAGGAACTGATCCATTTCACCAATATCAACTGAATAGCTAACAATGCTCGTAGCTGCAACTGAAAAGCTTACTAGGACGGTGGACTTACGTCATGCAAAAATAACATACCATATACTTTTTTTCCCACTGCATTCATTTATGTCTGCATTTTCAAGTTTCTAACCTGAGTAAGACAAAACTTAAATACATCTCAGTGGAGTTCATGCCCAGGACAACATCATTTGGCAAAAAAAATCTTCAAACCTCCTAGGAAAGAATGAACTGGGTACTTGTCCTGCATCTTAACCAATCTACACAACGTGGTGAGAGCTTAAAACTGTGGGGCAGACTTCATCAAATGAGCATGCAAAGTATTATACAGAAATAAGTATGCACAGTCTGAAATGGACACACATCCACCACATGTATTTTAGAGTGGACATTTGCCCTCATAAATAAAAGTTTTCTACAACATACATTCACATATCAAGACTATTCACTTTCTTAAAATAAACCGATGCAAAAAGCCAATTGTAAACACTAGTCCTGAAAGAAGACCAAATGTTTGCTTTTATCTAAAATAAGAAGAGCTGACATCTAAAACATGTCAATACTCACAAAAACAGTAAGCGGGTTAGATTTCTTAAGTCAGAAAACTGTTATTTTATTACCAACTGGATCACACAGATCAGAGATGAAGAAAAAATCTGCATATTTTGGGCAACTCCAACTGGGGAAAGACATCATAACAGAAAATATTATGGCACATTACTTCAAATATCTATGTTATAAAACTCATGCTACCCTTTTCTTTCCAGCATTCCTTTTCTAAAACTATGGCCTATTATTTTTTCCTGTTTGGAGTATACATAAGGATATGACTTTCTGTCAAGTACCTGTGAAAACCTGAAGTAATATTACCATTTCTAATAAAATTATATTGCCATGAAAAAATACACAAACATAAAATTTATATTAATCTGTGAAAACACATTAATATAAAAATAGATTAAAACATTTAAAAAAATAGATAAAAACAGATTAATATAAAATAGATAAAATAGATAAAAACAGATTAATATAAAAATTAATATAAAAACAGGAGCGGCTGAGGGAGCTGGGATTGTTCAGCCTGGAGAAAAGGAGGCTCAGGGGTGACCTTATTGCTCTCTACAGGTACCTTAAAGGAGGCTGTAGCGAGGTGGGGGTTGGTCTGTTCTCCCACGTGCCTGGTGACAGGACGAGGGGGAATGGGCTTAAGTTGTGCCAGGGGAGTTTTAGGTTGGATCTTAGGAAGAACTTCTTTACCGAAAGGGTTGTTAGACATTGGAACGGGCTGCCCAGGGAGGTGGTGGAGTCACCATCCCTGGAGGTCTTTAAAAGACGTTTAGATGTAGAGCTTAGGGATATGGTTTAGTGGGGACTGTTAGTGTTAGGTCAGAGGTTGGACTCGGTGATCTTGAGGTCTCTTCCAACCTAGAAATTCTGTGTCTGTGTCTGTGTCTGTGTCTAACCACCTATGCATATAGTCATCAGGTACTGGGCATAAGACAAGAAATTTCTTGATTAGGAAATAAATTTTTTAATTCCTACATTTTAATTCCTTCCTTGAAAACCAATTCAGAGTAGCAGCTTATTATCACTCAAAGTTGAAACAACTCATATTTTGAACATAATGCTGTTTCTTGCAGAATTTACACAACTAAGCAGTGAAGGAAAGTAATAAAAATGAATATGCTTTCCTAAGAACTGCAAAGTAAGATAAAGGGATTTTTTTTCCTTGCTATCATTATCACAAAAAATGGGGTAACAGAAAAACATTCATGAACATGTACTACACCCGGAGATTAAGTGGTTCCCATTTTAATATCCCAGGATATTTTAACATCCCAGAAAAGAGTTAGGGCACAGATAATACTATCAAAAAGAAGACTTTAGATACCAGAAAATATTTATGAAATAGCATCTTGCCCATATGTTGTATTTTCTTCAGAGAGGTTCAGTGAAATGCAAAAATAAATGAAGACATCATGACACAGACTTCAAAGAAATGGCAGAAACATCAGAAAGTTTTTTTAAAGAAAGCAGTTTACAGGCTCTGAAGGATGAGTTCTCAGTGGTCTACAATTTAACATTAGTCACTTAAGTAGTAGTAGTTTTTAACCCAGTTGCTTGGCATATCACAGAAAATGCTTCACACCCCAATAAACACACCAGGTGGGCTGACCTTAGCCACCTGCCAGACACCCATCTAGCTGCTCTCTCTCACTTGGATAGTAAGAAATGAAGACAAATTAAAACACCACCTCCCCTTCACACCCCAAGTAGGGCAGGGGAGGATGAGGAGTATGGTCAGTATGCTCACTGCTGCTCCCTCTTCCTCATACTATACCCCTGGTTTGGTGTGGGTTGTCCCCATGGGCTGCAGACCCTCAGGAGCTCCTGCAGGGGCTATCCAGAGGTTGCAGTCTCCTTCAGGGCACATCCACCTGTTGTGGCTTAGGGTCCTCCACAGGCAGCAGTTTGGATAACTGCTCCAGCATGGTCTTCTCCATGGGCAGCAGGGAGATAGATCTCTGCTCCAGTACCTGAAGAACCTCCTCCTCCTCCCCTTCCTCCTCTGCCCTTGCTCTCTTCATGGATGTTTCTCACTTTCTTTCCTTCCCTCCTCACATGTTTTTACCCCTTCTTACATACATTGTCACAGAGGTGATAGCCCCCTGTTGCCATCACCTGGGTACCTGCACCCAGTACAACCATTAAAATAATGATTAAAAAATAAAAATAAAAATCTATGGAACTAGAACAGGACTTGAAATAAGCTTGCCACAATGATCATACTGACAGTGCATGAAACAGTACAGACTTATGTATCTGCCTACCTCCTGCAGGTTATTACTATCAGCTATGCATGCATTGCTATGCAACTGTGCTTGCATTTACACATTCGTATCTAATAATGGTATGTTCCTCAAAACAAGCACCTTTCCCGTTTTTTGTTGTTGTTGTTGTTGTTGTTTGTTTGTTTTGTCTCTTTATTGATTTCACAAGCATCTCAAACTAGGTATCAGTAATAAGTGGGCATAATATTGCCTTGTCATGACCTCAATAAAAATCTTCCCTGCAGTTCACTCCCTGCTGTCTTCTGAAGCAGATGCAAGTCGTGTGCAAGGACCAGCTGTACAAAGCTGCACGTCACAGCCTTACCATGCCACCTAAGGAACAGAGCAAGACTGTCTCAGGAAAAATTCATTCATATCAGATGGAGAAAGTCTTCAATATTGAAACCATCAGCACCCAAATATTCATTTGAGAGATGGATCAGTTCCTCAGAACTCAATTTATGTCATCTGTAGTATAAAAACAAACATTTCTTCAATGTACATTGGAAAAGATTATTCTTATTTACTATTTCAATACTTGCCAATTTTAAAACACATTGTGGTAATTTAAGGCTTTGTACTCTTAGTAAAATGTCTCAGAATTTAAGATTTTAGTACTGAGGCAAAATCTTTAATTTACATATTGGTGTCTTGTCTGAAGCAGGTTTTCTTCCATGATTTTAAAACTCAAGACTAGTATCAGTATCATGACTCTAACAGTGCTGCCAGGCCTTGACAATAGCTGAAACGCAGCACAGACAAAAGCCTCTAACTCTCAGTAAAGCACATAACAGAGCAAGCTCAAACAGCTTTTCAAACTGCAAATAACAGGGTAAGCACTTCGCATGTTCTCACTATTCAAACAAGCTACAGCTTTCTGTCTTTAAGTACCTTCATTGCTGAAGGCTGAGGAAACAATTCATAAGTGCCAGCAACTTCTGTCTCCAATTAACTGCATTTCCGGACTTTGCACAGTATACACATTGTACTTTTCCTAGATGTTTTCTCTGTCTACCTGCTTCTTCCAAACTGTTGCACAGAATTAGGAGCAGTAAGACCAGGGGGAGGGGCAGCATTAACTCTATTGACGGGCTTACAGTGCTGAACTGAGACTTAAACCAAGCCTTTCTGTCCTTTTAATACCAGGACTGGGCACTATGTAAGTATATATACGTATGCATAATGTCAAAACTTATAGCCCTGATAGAGGGAAAACAGTCAGACTGTTATACAGACACTATTAAGATCGAAGCGTGCCTTCAGTAGTGGCCCCAAAATTTAAGATCTGTAGAAAAAATTTTTGCATGTTTTTTTTAACTCTTGCAAATTAGACAGCAAGCAGAGGACTTCAAGTAGACATTACCCCGAATCTTTGGTAAAATCACTCCCTACAGGATTCCATTCTCATTGTATTTAAGATGATTACTATTTTTATCAACACAAGCTGATACTGCACATGTGAAATAATTTCTTAATTTCTGAAAGGTATGAACTTGTGGTATAGTGAAGCGTGCAAATTTGAGATGGGTTAGCACCCATTTCAGTGGGTGCTATTAGTCACATAACTTTGCTGAGCAAGAATCTCTCAAGCAGAAAGTGGAGAGTGAAGTGTAAATTGCTCACAGAAAGGCCACCAATCTAATAGAATCTCATTTGTTGAAAAGAAAATGAAGTAAAGGAGACCAATGGATAAAGAAACTACAGATGCCAGGTCCGCCCAGAGTTTGTGGTTGTTCCCCCTAAACCTTCCATTTCCCCATTAATTCACTGCCAGCCAAACCCTAAGATGTTTGGCATTTCCGCCAGATTCCAAATTTCATGTTTCTGAGCCAGAAATAAAATATTTCCTTTTTTAGACCTAAGTCTCCCTCTGTAAACACACTATTAGAAATTACTTTTGTATTTGGTACAAGTGCTGCCTTAAATTCACAATATTCTAATATTTGCAATGATTTTTAAACTGTCCTCACAATGCAGGATGATAACTAAACAAAGTACAGTGCAGTTAATAAGTAACTACAAATAGTCATTGACTACATCCACAATAAAAATGTTTTAGTAAGGCTGTGCAAGTGCAATAAATTATTTTGTAACTCATTTGATATCTGTCACATTATATTTCAGGTGTTAGCTTTACTGAATGTAAATATCTAAAGTAGATTTTAGCACTTGTCCCTTTCTTCACTGTCTGAAGTCTGAAGACGACAATTGAAATATTTTCAAATATTACAAGATTTTTTTTTACAGGGCTATCTTTCAACAAAAATACATAAAATGCATAATTTTTCAGAATTTCCCTTCTCAAATTTTGATATCCCATTTCTCTGGGAAATCTTTCATCTAGCAAAGTTGTACTAACCCTACTTTGCCAGGCTGGCTGATCACCTACACCACTGAAAAAAAATGCTGACTAACAATATTAAGAACATCTATATTAAGCACATAGGAACCACTGGACTAGGCCAGAATAAAGGTCCATACTGTAAAGTATCATCTCTGACAATGCAGAAGAGCAGATAACAATAAAGAATATAAGAACAGAGTAAATGTATGTTTTATACTCATAGCCTCCAAGCTACTAGTTCCAGAAGCTTTTCAGTACA
>CM021729.1:41323184-41340304 GCA_011074415.1 Stictonetta naevosa
CCCAAATTTCCTAGGTATAACTAGTTTTGTCTGTTAATTTTTAATACTACTTTCTTTTCCTGTGTTGTAAAGCATTCAATACATGTTACTAGCTACAGTGGTGAAAATTAAGTTTCTCCTAAGTAATGTGCCAGCAGGTTCTATACAACACCATAAGCCTCCAAACATTCCTAAAAAAAAAAAAAAAAAAAAAAAAAAAATTAAGAAGTTTACTGAAATTAAACACATGTAATTCTTTTCACAGATTTATTGCTTCAACAGCACATTGTAAATGGACTCTGCTGTACACTCTTTTTTTTGGCAGCAATTACCCAGAAGTATAGTTGAATTGCAGTTTGCTTTAGTCAAATTAGTTGTGTCAAAACACTGGAAGAGTCTCAGTGCTTTAAAACTCAGAACTCATCCCAAACCCTTTTAAGTCTTGCACTGAGAAGGCATAGCATAATTTAAACATACATAAAAAATTGCAAAATCACTAGTGAACCATAACTCAAATTTCAAAATATTAAATGTTAAAAGGAGGTAAATAGGACATTCATGTCGAGCGAAACCTTATAGTTCTTAAGATGACTCTTTCTGGAACAAGTACAGAAACCTTTATAAACAATTGCTACCCTACGCAGACTATCCCTTGTACAGGATGACTCTGTGCTGTTCTTTCTCTCCATACAGACAAGTCCAAATCTGTTCCAGTTTGAAGTAACTGAAGTATCTTTAATAATAATTCATTGAAAACTACTACCATCAGGCAATTTTAAGTGTCATTTTCAGATGTGTCAAATGACAATAAATGACTAATAATGAACATTAATTATAAGCTTCTAAAGCTAAATATGCCATTCCTGCTACATAGTCTATTTCTCCAAAAATTGGATGGCAATCAAACCGTGTCTAACTGCAGATAAAATAATCCCAGCGTGTCCCATGAAGATAATTCGGTTGCCTAATGATTTGCACTACTAGTCACTGCAGATAAATTATTATTGTTGTTATTGAAGTATGACCAGACAAAGAATGTCGTTTATTAGACAGATGAAAGTACAAGGAGAAGGGTCAACAGGAGCCCTGGCACTATACTGAAACCACAGAAGGGTCTATCTTGGTTTTGGCTGGGACAGAGTTAATTTTCTTAATCGAAAGAAGAAAAGGTATGGTACTACATTTTGGATTTTTGATGAAAACATTGTTGACAGCACAACAATGTTTTAGTTGTTGTAGAGCAGTGCTTACACAGAGTCAAGGTCTCTTCTGCTTCTTATGCTGTCCTGCCAGTGAGGAGGCTGAAGGTGTACAAGAAGTTCGGAGGGGACACAGCCAGGACAGCTGACCCCAAGTGATGAGAGGTGTATCCTGTACCGTATGATGTCTTGCTCAGCTGGGGTGGAAAGAGGGTGGGGAGGGCATCATTCTGAGTTATGGCATTCATCTTCCCAAGGAACTGTTATGCATGATTTCTGATTCTTTCCCCTATTCCACTGGAGCAACTGAGCAGGCAGTTGTGTGGTGCTTAGCTGCCTACTGGAGTTAAACCATAATGGAGATACTGATAAAATATGGAGATACTGATAAAATGGAGATACTGATAATTCAAATTACCTCATTTTAAGTGCTATATAACATATACATTTAAAATATAGGTATGAATAGTTATCAGCAGGAATCTTGTGAAATTCAGCATGGATGAACGCCAGTTCCTTCCTTTGGGACAGATTTGACCTTATTCTGGCAATAAGAGACGATCACTGCCTACATCAACCTCATCACCTGTCATGGAAGGGACATGTAATTGGCTGTGGTACTGTACTAAGTTGATAATGTCCTGATCTCCAAATTCTAGTCCAATTCTGTTATTTACTTTTTCTTCTGCCTTTGTTTGAAGTTTTGAATTCTAAACTTCTTCTGTCACTGACTTGAAATATAAATTTGGCCAGGAGATTTATGCTCATGTATTCTTAAGTAGCATTCAGTTCAGGGAGTGTATATGTGTATGATGAATAATAACCTTGGAGTTTCAAAACTAGTGGCTGTATTTTAAGTTTTTGACATAACCCACAATTTAAAGCCTAGCTTTCAATTGCAACATCTACAAAACAAACAATTGCAGTTACATGCAAATATATATGCATGCAAAATGTTTGACAGAAGCATAAATACTGCCTTTTTCCCCCTCTAACCATGTTACACAGCTAAAATTAGCGTGTAAATAAACCTTTTTTTTTTTTTTTTTTTTTTTTTCACTGAATTCTAAATTGCAGCTTCCCCAATTTGGCATACACTGAATGTGTTTCCCCACAGCTATGTATCTACTTATCTACCAAATGTTTATATTCTATATCCTTTATATAAAGGGAAAAAATGAGGGGGGGGAAACAGGGAAGAGAGAGAAACACTATACAATATAGAGATGATCTGGACTTTAAGGTCATAGCACATGAAATTCCATTTTCTTACAAATTCACAGTTTCATATGCACTCAGGAGAAGAATTCCATAGATACATAATTAAAACTGTAAATTCACAATTATTAATAACTAAAGGCTCATACATAGAAACTATAAATTAAGAAATGCAGACTTACCACTGGCATATGCTCTTTTATCTTTTCGTTATGCACCACTCAAAGGCACCAAAAGCATACTGCTCTTAGCAAGAGTGACTTAATTCTATAAAATTTTAAAATTCAGTTTGTATTTCTAATCTATTGTTATAACAGAAAGTCAATTTTTACATTACGTATGTGATAGTCAATTTTAAACCTGTTTTCAAGATGCACTAGGTTCATAGAATCATAGAATGGTCAGAGTTGGAAGGGACTTTAAAGACTGTCTAGTTCCTACACCCCTGCCATGGGTTTGGGCACCTTCTATTAGACTAGGTTGCCCAAAGCCCCATCCCAGCTGAGCTTGAACACTTCTAGGGATGGAGCATCCACAACTTCTCTGAGAAACCTATTCCAGTGCCTCACTACCTTCATAGCAAAGATTTTCTTCCTAATATCTAATCTAAACTTACCTTCTTTTGATTTAAAATCATTACCTCTTGTTCTATCACTACACATCCTGGTAAAGAGTCTCTTCTCATCTTTCTTGTAGACAGTCTTTATGTTCTTCACTGTAAATTCTCCCTGGAGTCTTCTCCTCTCTAGACCAAAGAACTCCAACCATTTCAGCTTCTCTTCACAGGAGAGGCGCTCTGTCCCTCTCACCATCCTTGTGGCCTGGACTTGCTCCACCAGGTCCATGATCTTCTTATGTTGGGAGTCCCAGAGCTGAACGCAGTACTGCAGGTGAGGTCTCATGAGAGAGGAGTAGAACGGGAGAATAATGTCTCTTGACCTGCTGGCCATGCTTCTTTCGATGCAGCCCAGGATACAGTTGGCTTTCTGGACTACAAGCAGACATTGACAGCTCATATTGAGCTTTTCATCCACCAATGGCTTCAAGTACTTCTCCTTAGGGCTGCTTTCAATCCACTCATCATCCAGTCTGTACTGATGTTTGTGATTGCCCTGACCTGGATGCAGGACCTGGCCTTGTTGGACTACATGAGGTTCACATGGGCCTACCTCTCAAGCCTGTAACATTCCTCTGGATGATATCCCTTCCTTCTGAAGTATGAACCGCACCAGTGAGCTTGGTGTAATCTGCAAACTTGCTTCAATCCCACCGTCCATGTCACCACTGAAGACATTAAACACTAGCAGTCTCCGTACAAGCCCCAGAAGATCACCACTCATCATTGGTCTCCACCTGAACATTGAGACATTGACCACAACTCTTCAGATACAGCCATCCAGCAAATTCCTTTCCCACTGCGTGATCCATCCACCGATCCATGTCTCTCCAGTTTAGAGACAAGGATGTTGTGTGGGATCATATCACAAATCCAGGTAGATGACATCCATTGCTCATTCCTTGTCTACCATTGCCATTACTCTGTCAATGTATATTCAAGAATGTGAACGTAATATTCAAGAAACTGAATAAAACAGATTTTTAAACTAACCTAAATTCAAAATTATGTATTTGCTCAAGATAACTATGCAAGGATTGACTAACACTAAGCATATAGACAGCTATTGTCAAGCCAGACTTCATCAATGGTGCAGCTATCAAATATGCATAATATCCACAGCTGCACATAAGATATACTCTGCAATCCTAAATAAAACAAGTATACTTACAACCTCAAATGCCTAACACAATACAGATTCTATGACCATGACCATGTCACAAAAGAAAACATCACCTATTCTGCCAGATCACCAAATAATAAATTCCTGGTCTGTCTCTGACCCTTTCTCCCTTCATTCCGTAGCTCCTACTCTATTATCTCAGATCTCACAACTGATTACTACAGCTATTTAGATTCTGAAGTTTTTCTTACCACCTAAACAGTTTTATTTCTACCACAGAAGAAACAGAAGAAAGGCTAGACAGACTTAAAGGATTTCTATTAAGCTGAATTGATAAAACAGTTATCTTTTGCTCACAAACCTTGCCTAACATGGAGTATTTATTGTTTGTAAAGAATAAAGATACAAAAGAATGTCCTATGTCTCACTCAAAGTCATTGTGCTCAAGCCAAATACAATTAAGCCATGATACAACAGTAAGAGGGTGACCATATTATAGGTATGATCAGAGTAGACTTTCTCAATTATAGGAAGTTAAAAAGAAAGACAAATGAGATTATTGTTACAGATAAGTCATTTTATGGATGCAAGTGATCAACTACTGTGGTAACTCTCAAAACTCAGTCTGCTTTGGTCAATATATGCTCAATAAAGCAAGATACAAAACAGTATACCCTCTCTGCCTGAACTCTAAGGATCAAGATCTAATTTCATAGTAATTTATATCAATGCGAACACTGAGATAATATATATATATGAGACATTATATAATCAACATTCTGCTTTTATGGGGTATAGAAAGATACACTGCCTATATCTTTAGGTTGCAAGATCAATTGTTACCCCCCCCCCCCAAAATTTAATAAATGTATATCTATATAGATATAGATATAGATATAGATATAGATATAGATAATGAATAAATGGAGCTGGAGCTAGTAAAAAGAAAGCAACCTAGAAAGCAATGTCTGTGCAAAAGTCATGAAACAGCCACCTGGTTTTATTCCTCTGTAGGTATTTCACTTGCATGAAAAACTTACTATTAAGCAGAAAGTAATTTAATTAAATTAATTTGTAATTCTATTAAGAGAACATAGAAAACTTATGTACTGACAGTTCTAAATGTTCAACTCCAATCTGAACTTTTAAAAAAAAAAAAATAATAATAAGTTGTTATCAATATTCTTCCAGCATTTCAGCCTTCAGGTTTCATATTTTTAAGTTTTTATCAATCCTTAGGTGGGCTACAGAATTACTTTTTTCATTTTTATCAGCTTCCATTTTCATGTAGTCGTATGATTCAAGAAGCTGAAAGACACAATAATATGGCAACTCACTAGGGCCCATGCCTTCAGTTTGGTTTATCAGTAATATATGCACAGATGTTAAGTTAAAAATTATTTGCAATGAACTGGTTTAGTGATATTCCAGATCATTTATTATCTAATTACATTTCAGAAATTACTAATATTGTACAAGAACGTCTTTTTGCAGTCCATTCCACTATTTTGGTTTTGTTACGGGAGCAGGACTGAACTTCACTCAAAGACTACTTAGTTCAAGGCAACACTCCACAAAGCTCATTTTCATTCAAATCTACAATTTGTCAAAATTACTAAGGGTGGAAAACAGAAATTCAAGACAGGAAAATATACTTACAGGCACAGAACTATAATTCAACAAATCTTTTTTCTCCATCTATAAAATAAAATTGTACTTAGACTTTTATACCTCTCTGCAGCGTTACATGAATCCAGAAGTGGTGGCTTAAAGAGAAATAAGTAAGACTCTCAGAATTTCTTATCATTAACTAAAATTGCTTAACTAAGTTAAAAATATGCAGAAGACATATATCTCTATGACTCCTACCCAACAAAATTTATATCTTTTTTTTTCCCCAAACTTTGAGTAGTCTGTTGTTTTATACTTCTAAGCTTTGATTCTCCTTCCCTTTCCTGGGATGGAAAAATATTTAATTTCTAGTACCCCCATGAAAGGCAGAACAGTATTTAATGATTTTGCAAAACCTATTATTTTAAATAAAAGGAAAAAAAATGCATTTTTCTGGAAGAAGGCTCTTTTCCCTTTTTAAAAAAGTTAGAGAGCTTGATCTTAAATGCAGAAGAATACAAATGTTAAGTAGAATGGAGTTTTGATATCAGCATATTAAACCAAGTAGCATTAGTGTGAATGGTCACTTTTAAACAAATTTGTCTATATGGAACAAAGCAAAAGATTTGTCACCTGAAATTGATAATTTAAGGAATTGATAATTCCTTAAATAAGAAGAAATAATTTTCTTCCATTACATCTAATACAGACAGTTTTGTGTTAGAAATGAAACCAAACCAAACCAAACCAAACCAAACCAAACCAAACCAAACCAAGAGACATAAAAAAATTTGTTCTTATGCTTCTTTAGGTAGGTTGCTATAGAACAAAATGGATGGTAAGACAACAGGAAACACACTAGGACTATCTTCCAGGAATTGAAAAACTTAGTATGTATGTGCATAATTGTATCCATTTTAATCTATAAACCGTCTTCTACTTCTAACACCCTAATGTGCATTACTGAATGCAAGTAATCTCATTAGGTAAAGAGCAAATTAAGCAAGACCACAATTAAACTTTGTCCTTAAAAGTATTTGTACAAAACTGGCTTTATGTTCCCTGCACATGCCAAGAGTAAGAACTCACCCTCCACCCACTGCTGTATCTCAGAATAACAGGCATTCAGCTTTTTCTTGTACCTTACCATGTCCCTTTTTTTTTTCTCTGTTCCTCATCAAAAAATGCTTCAAAAGTGAAGCACTTCATATGAGAAGCCTTGAAGCAGAGCTATACCTGAGTTTCCAAGTTTATAGTTTGATTGCCAGGCTGATCAGTGCTAACGTGATTAAAATAGCACCGAGGAGCTTAAGCAGATCTGAAGAAGAGCTTAATACTTTATTTAAAAGATGGCACTTGCTCTAGCCATTACTTGAACACTTCAAGCCAGCACCCTCTTAAGCCCAGAGGACATAACAGGATATCTACATGGTACTTAATCATGAAAGAGTTGTTCTCAGCTGAATTAACATCACATACATATTTTATCCATATTTTCTTTAACACACTGCTATCTGAATAAGCTTGACCTGACTCGACCCAGTTAAACTTCTGACATCTAATGAGAACTTAAGGTAGCGCAGCTGAGATCATAAAACAGGCATATGCAATTGTTGGAGGATAATCACACAGAAAATAAATCACTTCACAAGTCAGTTTTGGGCACATTTCTACATTTTTGGATACAAAACTCATTCAGAAAATAATTCGGAACAACGTACTCACAGACCCAAGAAAAACATTCACAGCACGGTCTTCCAACAGATTTTACTTGTATTCACTTACATGCAGATACACATATTATTAGTAACTAATGTCATGATATTGATTTATCATATGTAAACATCATATGTTCTAAAATTAACACTAAAAATAAAAAATATTTTTTTTAAAAATAGTACTTCTTTGCTTTTCTATGCTGTAACTAGAAGTGATAGAAATAACCGAGAAAAACAGATTGTCCGGGCAATGACAGTTTAACAATAAAAGGTTAACTGAACTGCTAATACAACCCAGATGTATATGTGATTTTAAATCTAATATAGATATTTTGTGCTATTGATTTATAAAAGTTTGACCAACTGCTCTCTGAATATGCAGTATAACTCACATATGAACATGCTAAGCATATTTCACACTATTTCCATTACATTCCAGCTTCTGCTAAACAAGGAGCAACCAACCACCCCTTTATGTCCCTAAAGCCATCAGTGCGAGACCTGAATAAAGCAAGGAAAGGCACATGCTCTACAGAAGAACTTTTACAAACATCCCACTCTCCCCCAAAATTCAATTGGCTTTCACTCATCCCTTTCTTCTGTCTTTATCCCATAGCAAAGAGAGGTGTGCATCTCTCCTGTGCTACCTGCACAGTTTCACAAGCTTGCCCTGACATATCCTCAGCTACCAGCAACACCACAAAGACCTCTCTAACACCAGATACTTTTTATTGTTTCCCTTCTATTTCCCAGCTCCTCCACTTTTAATGGTATTACACCTTGGAAATCATGGATGCTTCTGTTTGTTTTTTTTGTTTGTTTGTTTGTTTTTCCCATCACAACCTATCATTAACTACCAAAATTAATTTCCATTCTTGCAGGTCTGAGCCATTTTTTAAAAGGAAAGACAAAAAACTGTTCTTAAAAAAAATACAAGTGTTGCAACATAGAGAATGTATGCTCACTTCAAAAATCCTGACTCATTTGCTACAGAATATACAACTGGTACACATGTATAAAAATCAGTGAAGGACTTGGAGAAAATACTAATACCACTAGCCTTAACAGAAACAGCTGAGAGAGGCTCAGTGCTCTGCCACTCTGCCTCTTCCTTTTAAAGCAGCTACATCAAATTATAGAGTGAAAACATAAAAAATAGTAATAAATTACTCATTTAATGGACTTACTCATTTTTGTGATGTAACATCTCCCTTCAATGTCTTGCCAACTAACCTTGATAATTTTATATTTATTAATTAGAAGGGGTAGAGATCTTGATTGACTCATAACAATCTCATTTTTTTAAATAAAGCTACACTGGAGATAGCATATTTCTCATTTCTAATTATGTCTTGGAAATGTATTACAAAGGATGTGTTTGTATGGCAACTAAGCAACTTAAGAGAACAGAGGGCTATTATGAGCAGGATTGGATCACAAATCAAACCTGTCTCAGGATGGAGTGATTACATGATTACATGAGAGCTCTTAGAAGGAGAAAGGAATCATTACCACATGGTCTGCGGCATCTTGGCCCAACATCTCACATACCATGCCACAGCATTTGACATTAAAGGAAACAAAGATCTTTATAGTTCAAACGTAGTCTTGGCCCAAATCAAAACTGATTTTCTAAACCTTGCTGCTCTGTACTAACACTACTGTTCCTATGTTTAAAAGATTTATCCTTATTATCAAATAAGAGTTCTCAGATACACAAAACAAAAATCCACCCAAATGCTGTTTTAGCCAGAAAGGTAAATATCAGTAGCAGCAGACTGCAGTCTCAGAACTCAAGAAGGAAAATAAAAAGTTTTTAATCCTTTATTTTTACATAGATCTTTGTTGGTTTGTATTTCTTAATGATGCTAATCAAACATTTAAAGTGATGCCATCTCCAGTTCTCATTTTCTTTATGGAAATATAAAAATGAACAATATTTAGTAGCTGTGTTTGTAATTAACTTGCTGCTCAGGTAGGATAAAGCAATGTTATAAATAGTGCTTTGATTGTACCTATATGCCAGTTATTCCAGCTGCTCATAGTCACAGTCTTGGTTTTAATTTTCTATGGCTTCTCTACTTTTTTTTTCAGTTATTTTTCATTAGATGTTCAAGATGAGATTTTAATGTAACAGAGACGTTAACAAACATAACAGTTACGGTTGTGCGGGAGGAAGTCAGATCACTGCCTAACCATGACGAAGTGGCCTCACATGAACAACCCTTTTTAACTGCCATGTTGGAGACCACACTTCTGAGCAGCCTGGCTGCCCTCATCTCCTCTTTCCCATGGTAATGCTGCCACATACCTCCACAAGGAGCAAACCTGACTTAGATTCAACCTGTGCACTGAAAGAAAGGGCAATCTTCCAGAAGCACTACCATTCTTCATCCGTTTTTCTACCACATGCAGAATTGCAAAACCCAAATTTTGGTCTAACATTTTATTTTTCCAGGTTTATTTCTGTTTTTCTGCAAAGAAACCCACTTTTGAAACAGATCAAAGCTGTTTTCCATTCAGGGCTGACATTACCACACATGCCTTACCTAGTCCATCTATTTCTATTGAGTTTGATATTGCTTGTTTAATGATGTTTAAAACACAAATAAAACATAGCAAGTTAAAGTCAACTAAGCAAAGCTCTGGGAACCTGTGACCGTCTCCATAACAGATAATCACAGAGTACCCTCATTAACAATGCAATACTAGGTAGACTGTGTAAGTAATATTTTAGCATTTTAAATAGGTAACTGCAAATTAAAAAAAAAAAAAAAAAATCTAGTGATTTTCCACATCTTTTTGTCCTGAATTAGCCCTATTTTATTTTTTTTTATAAAGAGGGAATCTAAACATATAATTTATTGCATAAATGTGTTATCTCTTTCATTGAAGGATCCCAAGAAGCTGGATGTCTAGGGTGCAGTGTATTCTTTATTTTATCCTGGCAGCATTCAGTACAATCTCATTTAATTTTCAATATCCTTCTTTTGTAATGTCAAACTTTAGCCCTTATGTATCAAATGGACCATGAATATTGCTAATGATCTTTCTCTTTCCCTTTCTCTAAAAAAAGCATTAGCACTCTCTATGCTCAAAAGGGAATGTGCAGAATTTTAGGACAATGGACATTTTCTTTATTTCATTGTTATAATTCAAGTACAATTTCATTCTGCTTGTTCTGATACAATTTGCAAAGTCAGACTACTCTCAGTGGTTCAGCTTTGCACAGACTCTATTAAGTGTCCTGAACTTAAGAGTCTTGTGGGTTTAGAGTATCTTAAACATCTACATTTATCTATGCATCTTCATGTGTCATTCTCCTGGTTTAAGTTAATACTACTCATCTTCAAAACACATTTTTGTCAGAGGTAACGATCTGATACATTTCATGTAATGGTGCTTCAAATTTGTTCAGAATCTTATAAAACACCAAGTAAGCATTCCATGAGCTAAAGATGTCACATACGTTTTTGTTTTGTTTTGTTTTCATATCCTAATTGTTTCAGTTTTATTGTAAAATAGGGCATTATCATCAAAACATGTTTGTTAACATAACATCATCCAATAATAGTTGGCATGTCTCTTCATGATGCCTTTTGCAGTCACTGGCACTGTTGCTACGGACAGTGCAGCTATAGTAAATCTGTGATTACTTGTCTATAATCTACTGACCGGATTTTGAAAGGTTTTGAAATGGTTTTGATATGGTTTTGAAAGGCAATGAGGACTAAAAGAAAAAAAAAAATTAAAAAAAAAAAGACTGATAAGCACCATACACTTTCTAGAATGGGCCCTTGCTTGGATTGGATAGAAGATATGGTATGACTCGATCCCACTCAATTCACTGGGAAAATGCACATTGTCAACAGTATTTGACATTAACTCTTCAAAAGGGATTTAGATTACCATAAGTATGCCCTTGTACATTTTGCATTCTTATCCAGTGAACTTACTGAACCACACAGATGAATTTCAAAGCTTCTCCCTCATAAATTAACCCAGTGTAGGTTAGTAGCTGTCTGTTTAGATAGATCTCCATGCAAATTGTTAGACAACCAGCTAAGCACTGCAGTGAACAGCATAGCTGTATGGAGCTGCATTCTCCTGTCCCTCCTCTGTGTAATGTTTGCTCCTGTTTGCATTTCCTAACAGTCTAAACATATCTCATTGCTTTAGGTATGACAGAGAAAACAAATAAATAAATAAATAAATTACAATTCTTTCTGTACATAGCTGTTAGCTGTTCTCTATTTATTGCAGACTGCTTCAGTTAAAGGAAAGGAAAAAGAAAAGGAAAAGGGAAAAGAAGAGAAAGGGAAAAAGAAAAAAAGACACTTTAGTGAAATCTCTGTTCATCACCTTCTAGTTACTGAGTACTACGTAAGCAATTCAGTGCTAAGAAACAATGGTATTAAATGTCTCTGAAATGAAAGAAGTAGGTGATAAAGAACACATTTGTGGTGTTTACAGCTGTCTTCTGGGAAATGTAGTGAGACTACTTCAACTTCCATGCTAGCAGCAAAGCAGATTGCCGGCAGAACCAGTAGCCAAATTTCTTAATTCTATGCCCACAGAAAGCTTCTGCTACAACATGCTGTAAAAGAATCACCAGTTGTAATTTGATTTATAGTACCAGTTAAAAATAAAACTGTTCAACAACATTTTTTTTTTCTTATTTCAGATATGGCAAAATACAAGCAAGCAGTAGAAACAACTACTTAAATAATGGTCTGGTTCTGCAGTTCATCTCTTTCACAACAGCAGTCTCACTGGCATCAGCAGGACTTCTTGCATCCTGGTGTTCGGCTAATGATGAACAAGCAGGCAGTCACCATACAGATAGAGAATTCTTGGAAACTTCTCCTTATTAATCTTCCCACAGCACCAGTATAGAAGCCCAAAACATACTCAGCAAATCCCATTGAGCTACAAAAGGATGTAAAAACCCCCAAGTGTTTTACCAAGGAGTTAGAAAGGGCTGTCAGCATTGATCATGTGAGCTCTGAGATTACATCGAGGTTACAGAATCAGAATCACAGAATGGTTTAGGTTGGAAGGGACCTTAAATACCATCCAGTTCCAACCTCCCTGCCATGGGCAGGGACAACTTCCACTACCCCAGGTTGCTTAATGCCCCATCCCGCCTGGCCTTTTGTTGTTGTTGGTGGTGGTGGTTGGTAGGTTGGTTGGTGTTTTATTGTTGTTGTTGCTGTTTTTCAGTTTGAATGTTATCAAGTGATGGAGTTTTGTTACACTCCATATGCATATCATCTTTAGTTTGATAAGAAAATATCCATCGTTTTATGTTTCCTTCATTTCACAAGATGGGTGGTCAGATGAAGCCAGTGTTTACAGACAGAATTTAATTAGCAGTTATCTTGGGGTACAACTCTAATTTTCACTATAATAATATTGATAATAATATGTGAATAATCATATTCACATGATTAACTTATGTTACAATCCCCATTATTATCATCCCTCCACACTGCCTTTGACAAATAGCTCAAGAAAACAAAACAAAACAAAAACAAAAACAACAAACATATCACTGAAGCTTTCAAGATCTGTTAAGTAAGAAATATGGAGAGGCTTTAATGTTGTGCTGTATCTTACATGTCTCACCCAACTGTAACCAGTGAACTACTCAAAATACATCTAGATCCCACTCCAAGGGGAAAAGGTACCTGAAATATCTGTAAGAGTATTACCCTATCTTTCTGCCTAGAAAAAGGGCAATTAGAGGACCTTTTTTATATGTCTTCAATGTCACTGGCATGTCAGACCTCTCCATGCCTTACCTATGAAGCTGGAACCACCACTAACATCCTAACTTGGATGGCACCACAACTTTGTCTGTTGTTTTTTTTCTTTTACTGAAGATGCTGTACCTTTTCACAAAACTAGCCCTACAGCAAAATTTCCCATCAGCTATGCACCTGCATTGCCACGTATTATATCATGCCAAACCTTTTCTATTGGCCTTTACCATTCTTCTGACTTAGTCCTGTGTATCACAGTTGCTGTCGTCTGTCAATCTACGGTTACTTTGCTTGCTAAATAAATAGATTGACTAAAAGGCTACTAGCTACAAAGCAGAAAAGAAGAAGGGTTGAAGTTTTGTTGTTAGAGACTGTATTTTACACTGAAAAGAAAAATTGATCAGTGGAATCTGAATGACACAATGTGTCTTATTGCTCACTTCTTTGGTTTTGCAAAGTGTATGCAGTGTAGCAACCCTAGTTGTTTGCAAGATTTTGAAATTAGCATCCATGTAAGACATTCATACTACATTTTCTCTGAAATTTCATTATATTTTAAATGGAATTTAGATTGTAATGGAGGTAACCACAATAAAATACTTGTAGGGTCAAGTTTCAATGGATTTTATATCTTAAAACAAAAAATGTAGACTGAACTATTGCTTGGCTTTTCTTTCAGGGAAAAGGGCTAAAGGAAGCAGGATGGAATATGAAATGTATGTATGATGTTTTTTCAAGACTCTTGGAAACAGAGCAACTTACATATGTAATAGAGCCCAAGCAATGACTGAATAAAGAATGACAAATAACTTGCACTGTGCAAATTTTTAACTATGTGCCTGATGCAGCAACACTCTCAAGAAGAACAGCTGCTTAACCATTTCACTGCAAACAAGACTAGGCAGTTGATGATCATGACAACACTGGTCAACATCAGCAACAGTTTTCAATTTTATTTGAGATACGTAGAATAGCATTTGTATTTCAGCTGTAGCTTTCTGAATGGGGAACATGATCTGAGCATGTGTGTTCTTAGACTGCTGGTAGGCTGAAAGTAATCTGGTACTCCCAGGAAAAATCTGACTGATTCAAAAATCACTAACAGGACTCCTAGGGCACTGGGGTCTACTTAAACAATGAGTATCAGTTTATAAATCAAGCCATGGGAATTACAGATACACAACAATGTACTAAATTTTTGAACAGACATTTCTGATAATTATTTCTACTACCAATTTCTCTGCAAAGATCTTCTCCAACCTAATTTTACCCACATGCAATGTAGAAGAAAGTAAAATTCTAACCGGAACAAGGAGTACAGACGTCAAATGCTTTTGGAGAATATAAAAAGCCTTTAACTGACTGCTTCCAAACCACCCTCAGTTGACTTTCAATATTTTTCTCCACAATTAATTCTGCTACCATGATTTGGAAAATTTGACAAAACGTCAATAATTAGATGCCAACCACTTGCAGCTGTGTGAAACTTGGCGGTTTCACTTTGCAGGAGTGCAGGCAAATATTTTATTTGGTGTCAATCCATATATGTTCCCTCTCCACCACTTTCAGTTTGGGTTTTGAGTTTTGAATAAGTCCAAACAGGCAAATGAATAGGCAGTCAAAATTTCCACATTTTACCTGGTCTCACTTCACAACCGTGCAAATAAAAACCAGGCAGGCATATCTTCATGAATTAACAATGGAACAAGTTAGATGTTCAAGTTTGGAAAGAAATACAAGAAATTATCTACCATGTGATTGTGGAGATTTTCACCCAACCACCACCGAAAAAAAAAAAAAAATACAACCAGGGTCATGACGACGTTAACCCTCCCTAGCGCCATAACTCTTTGTATTCTATGTTCTGTAAAGTGCTGCAGGCGTGCGTATTTAAGATGCTATATAAAGGCCCAAAATGAGAATAATAGTAATAATAATTGTTTTTGTTTTAAACCCTGCCAGCATTTTACATCATCCCAGCTGCTTTCTACTCTTTCCACCCACCCCCAAGTATCATGGGATTGCAGCTCACTGGATCACCACTGCTGTTGTCAGTGTGCCCAATTCTGGTCTTTATCTGGTAAAAATCAGGAGTGATCTAACAGAAATTACAGCAGGTGAAATTTTCTTTCAAATAGGGGAGGTAAAGCCAAATGTTCCTGAAGGAAAAACTATTCAAAAGGTCTGACTCAATTAACATTTTTTTTGATAACATATTCATTGTGCACTTCAGTTGAGAAAATTGAAGGAAAGGAGGGTATGGAGTCCCAAACCCAAGTAACTATGGGTACTCCATGTGGGGAGAAGTTGTGGGGTACTGCAAAAAGGACAAAGGGATGAGAGAATTGAAAGAAAAGAAAGAATGAAGATGAGAAGGCAGGCATAAGATACTGGTAGAAAGACAGAAAAGTCTGAAATCTGAGATGTAGAAGATGAGGAGGGGGACAAAAAATAGAATGGTATCTTCAATATGGGATGGAAATGAGGAAAAAAAAGTTTGATATATGTACTGGAGAAGAGATGATAATACTGAGAAAAGGGAAGGTGAGTGAACATGGTGGGTAATTACAGGTACATGCTGAGGACCAAAATAGAATTAGGGATATAGATGAGAAAAGTTGAAGGAAAAGTAGCCTTGGAATAAAAAAAGAGATCAAAGGGAAAAAGGCATGGAACTGAGAGACAAAAGTTCATCTGGAAATGCAACAAAGCATGTGAAAACTTTATAGGCTAAAGGCACAAGGATTTGAGAAAAAAATTATGAATAGGTTAAAAAATTACAAATAGATAAATGGTTAAAAATAAGGACAAGTAAAGGTATGACCCAAGAGGATATGAAAGACCTCAGGGAAGAGTTGTGAGTGAAAAACAGCAGATGAAGATGACACTGGGATGGAGACCTTGGTGCTGCCCCTGCATGCAAGGTCATCTTACCAATCCACCACAGGTGCTGAAGGAAGCGAAGGAGCCTGGGTAGCGAAGAACAGCACCGCTGTAGTAACAAGCTCTCTCAGGCTGCAGTTGTGCAGCACCAGGTGGGCTTTTGCCATCTCCCCCAAGCCGTTCCTCCACAGCAAAGCCAGGAGCCAGGAAGCGGCTGTCCCTCTTGAGCAGCAGGTAGAGCTCCCGAGCAAAGGCCGGGATCCTCAGCAGCACTTCATCTCCATCCTCGGCTGGAGGTGGTGGGGGGGGGGACGGTGCTGGTGGCAACTGAGAGGCAGCACCGGACCCCTGGGGCAGGGGGGACCAGTGGTAAAACTCCTGAGACTCATACTCATCCTCGGTGTCCTCTTCTTCAGCTGCCTCCCCTGCAGCCTGCCCCTGCCCCTCCACTGAGGAGGAGACGGAGCGCACTTCCCGAGAGCTGCCGGCCACTGGGCTGGGTGTGATGGGGGCGCTGGGGGTGCTGCTCCGGTTTCCGCAGCTGGGGTCAGTGCTGCAGCCACCCCCTCCACCACTGCCGCCCGCTGGCTCCTGCTGGCCCCTGCTCCAGAGCGCGGGGAAGACAATCTCCCACTCCTCAGAGTCTTCCGAAGCATGGAGACCTGTGGGAAGGCCAGCAGAGGCTTTAAATGAGCAGGGCACCCAGCAGCACTTAGTGCCAGCCAGAAACCTGTGCTATGCCTCCCACAACATGCTCCTTTGGGCTCCCAGCCTACCAAGCACACCACCCAAAACACGATGGGCTCTGTTTGGCCCTTCCATCCTGACCTTAGATAGAGCAGACGGGCTAGATGCTAGATGTCCCTGTGCCTGTTCAGGGGGGTCTGGGACAGAGCACTGTCCTGGTTAACACAGAGAGAGAGATGGCGCTCAGACCAGGCAGAAGGTGTGTTTGTGCCAGCAGCTGGGTATGTTCTTTGTGGCCATCACCTCCACGCAATAAGTTGC
>CM021729.1:41340704-41368175 GCA_011074415.1 Stictonetta naevosa
AGGAGCGATTAAATGAGGAGGTGAGCAAAACCTTTAAAGGCACATCTAACGTAAGGGTGAGCTGAGAAGCAACAGGTAAACAGCTCCCTTTATAAGCCTGATCTCTTATCATAACTGCTGCTGCTTTACCTACTGTTGGTGGTGTCAAAGGTGACTAATATGCCTTAGGGGAAAGCAGAGCACTCTACAGTGGAGAGGAAAGCCATCTGTGCTGTTAAGGGCAAGCTATGAAGTTGCAAGAATTCCTCCTAAAAGTTAGATGTTTAAAATGAAAAGGAAAACAAACAAAAATCACATGTTTGGGCTTCAAATAAAAAACACATTTAGACTCCACGGAAGCCAAATGCATCTGGGATTTGCACTCTGCTGTCTTCAATAGATGCTTGAAACCTATACGGCATGGGTACCTCCAAACACTATTTTTGATTAGCTGTTTGATTTTATGGGAAACAAGTTACCACAGAATGGTCCTTTTATGGCAACTGAGCCAATTTACAGTGAGCAAAATCAGAAAAGCTATGAGAAAAAAAAAAAAAAAAAGACATTTACCTCAACCGTTTAAGAAGAGGGGAGTTTTTCAGAATCTGCAAAGCCGTATTTGTCAGATAATTAGATTAACTTTAAAATCCATTTTAACTGATGCTTTGTTTCCCAAGTAAATAACCTCAATTCCCAAGCACATAACCACATACATGCTAATTAACATTGTAATTAGTTAATAGGCAAATTTTCCACATCCAGAACCCTCTTTACAACTGTTTAGTAAATACTGTAAGATGCGGCTTATAAACTCCTATGCAAATACTACTTCTGATTGTGTTTTTTTTTTTTTAAAAAAAAAAAAAAAAAAGAATACAGATGATACAGAAATACACTGAGAAAATCTCTACTTAAAGTACATACAGTTGCATCACAAAAGATTTTAAAGGACAGCCATCAGGTTTAGGGAAAAAAGATGTCATGTGTGTGCACATTTTTAAATTGTGAATTGTTGTAACTGTTTTCAGTCTGCTGAAGTTTGTCCCGTTGGACCAAATTCTGCTTCTCTTATTCACATATACAGTCCTGCTAAAAAGACAAAAGAACTACTTTTGTCAGTAAGGTAGGCAGAATTTGGCCCTTTCAACACAAGCGGCAGGGGGTAAAGAGACTGTAAGAAGCCAATTGAGAAAGACTTTAATATATTTGATTTTATCATCAGTCAAAAAAAAAAAAAAATCAAATCAGGCTCTAAATATTAATACAAGGCAACCTAAAGTCAACGTTTGGAACTGCAACAAATTTCTGTAGCTCATTTTATGTTTACTTTTTATCGTTTCAATAGTTAAAGTAAAAATATAGAGGGAAGTTCCCTATGTTTAACCTTGGGGAAAGTGCACTATAAAACAGAGCCCCTACTGGTGTTCATTAGTTCTAACAAAGGGTCTGGTCATAGGTTAATACTGGTAGATGGTATTGTAGCCCACCACATGCTAACTGTCGTCACTGTGAAACCAGTGCAGAGAAGTCTAAAAGAATGACAATTAAAATAACAAAACAATGGTTTCATACTGCATTTATGTTGCAGACTAATATTGTATCCACATATACCATGCAAAAGACATTTTATTTTGTTAATCGCAAAGCTACCAAAACTCTTTGTAAATTAGTTTTTATTTTACAGAATATATTACATGCTGGCTAGAATTAACTCTGCATTTGTAAAATTAGACAAAATACTACCTTCAAACTCAGTACAGAGCAACTCGAAAAGATTCATTTAGTTTCCTCCAGCAGATCCCGAAAACTCCACTTTGTATCTGAAAGATCTGGGCGTGCTGGCATTCTGAGAGACTCATAGAGGATCACAAATACATTAAATAGAGGATGTGTTGATTTGTAAAGTGTAACAATGATCCAGACCATCTCACTAACATGAGAAAAAAAAAATCAGAAAATGAGGTAAAGCATATGTACTAGTCAGTCCTTCCCGACTGAGATAAATCAGCCTAATTCTGCTGAAATCGATGAAGATTTGGCAATTTCCTTTCTTTCAGTCCTCCATGGCAGTAACCTTGCAGAATTGCACTGTCAGTCTCTTTGGGACTGGCAGGGCAACAGCCCCCTCAGGCCCCACCAGAGGCTGAGGAGTCCTTTCCTCAGTGTGCCATAATCATTCATAATGGGAACCCAATCACTGGTGACATCACGTAGGCACCTTAAGCCAGCTTTTGGAAACATGAGTATTTTTCTTCATCTTTCACACACTGCCTTTATTTGAATCTGTGCTGTAGTTACCCTCTTACCTTTGTCTGAATCATGTTAGCAAGGGCAGAATTTTCCCCTAGCTCATACTGAATCTGTTTCAGTGATATAATTTTAGGGATTAAGGTAAGTATGGGCAAATCATACTTGAAATGACAGCTTCTAGAAGTACTGACACCACCGTCAGTCAGAGACTTTCTTTGGTTTGTGTTTCTTTTTCTTTATTTAATCATCTAACTGTAAAAGCTATCAAGCTTATACATACAAAAGTGATTTAAAATTACCTCAGCTTTACAATAAATACAAGATTGCCTCAAGTAATTGTTACCAAAAAATCCCCAAACCTTTAATCCTCTTCACAGGGAAATAGTAGTTAATTATTTGTGCACATGCTTTATATATGTGATTGATGATATCATTGATTTTATTATTTTTTTTTAATCTTGGAGTACATTTGTTTCAAATTTTTGCAACTTAACAAAATATGCTAGATCAATGGGGAAAAAAAAAAATCAAAAAAAAAAAACTATTCTGTTTTGAATGGTGTTATTACCTTAAGGCCACATATCGTATGACCATTCAGATTAGAAACAGAAACTCACATCTTCCTGTTTCTAGGGTGCTTAGCAAATGTTATGTCAGTATAAATAAACTTATGACAAATGCAGATTGAACTAAATTTTTTTTTAGCTGCAAGATTTATGTGAATCAATACATTTTTTTCTCCACTTAAGCGTAAATGAAATGTTTTTTTTTTGTTTTTTTTTCCTTCTTTTCCATTTTAGAAAATATTGTACTGTGTATCCCTAGAGCTGAACAGTGGATTTCCATTGCCTGTTAGCTCATGGACTCTGAATGTTTAGTTTGTAATTCTACACTGTTATTTACATGCTCAAAATGAAGGGTTTATTTAAAATGTATGTATTTTAAACCACTTCAAACAATTTCTCTTCAGCAGATCTTCCTTCAGAGCAAATCTCACAGTTGTATCTCAATTCAGTGCTATGATCCAATGCCCTATGGAGTAAGATGTGTGTTGAACTATTGTGAGCTTAATACCTTTACTAGTTTAGAGCGCAAAAACTTCGAAAGTGCAAAGCTAAGCTCATAGCAGTTCACTGCTATTATGTTGCTCCACCAATTCATATGATCCTACTGAGTTTAGGTAATTCAGCAAAATTTTCTCTAAGTCACAGTCATTACACTGTGACTTATTTCACAATGCCATATTGTAAAATTGATCCAGATCTTTGTGGGTGGTACATATAAGTAAAAATACACTTAAAACTCACTATTTGTATAGAATGTTTGGCAGAGTCCTCATTTAACCAGAACAGACTTTCACAACTCCTTATATTGTTTCCTTTCCCTTTGGTAACTTTTTTTCTCAGAAAAGCTGATGCTTGGCACTGACATTTTGATGGATAGCTCAGTCTGCAGTGAGAAGGGTGGCAAAGTACTCAAGTTGAAACCACTTCAAAAAGAAAAAAGAAGAAGAAAAAAATACTTTAAAAAATATACCAAGGTACTCTCTATGAACCAGAGTCCCATACAACTTCCACAGCTAAAATGTCCCACAAAGAACATCCTTGAATATCTAATCTGGGAATCATCTGTCATGCAAATATATCACTTGATCAGTAATGGGGCTAATTTAGAATGATGAAAAAGTAGTTCCCATTTTTGGAATATCTTAAAAGAACAGGGCTTCAAATTTGAAACCTTCAGGTCAACAGTTGGAGAAAACTATTACTAAACTATTGCTATACTATTAATTTGGGAAGAAGCTTTTCTATAGGAGGCTGAAATCAGACCTCTCCCTCCTGAACATTATATTAAGATTTAAATATTTAATTTCTTTAAATATATTAAGGAAAAAAAGAATACAGATTACCTACTCCAAATTTAAACCTATGCTTGTGAGTACTGAACAACTTAGTAAAGTTTCTGTTCTACATAAAAGATGTCAAAGCTCTGCTTGATTTATTTTAATATAAAAAGGAAATCCATCAACTTTCTGAGCTTTTCTTCAAATTCAAACAACTTACAAAGAAAATGTTTCTTGCAGAATTTTCAAGATCGTGAAAAGAATGTTCTTATGATTTTCTTCCTGATTAAAAAGATAGCAAGGAACAGCTTAATTTGCATTTAAGTAGATAGCTGAAAATTGTGAACAAATAAGCAGTCAAAGATATATCTGGCATTAGAGAAAAGGTGAAAATAGCCATTCAGGACTTTGTGTGTCTTTGGGAATCTCATAAAAAATATTTCCCTTGCCAGTGAAAGCACACTTAATTTGATTCTGAAACAAATTTCTTGTTTTAAAGAGTTAGGTGGAAGATGATAGAAAATGCAACATGAACATAATAATAATAAAAAAGAGAAGCAGTAACAGTTTGTCTATCCTGTATACTTCTGTCCTGCATAATTTCCAAACTCAAAATCATTCTAAGGATATATTTGATATGGACGCTAGTTTTTAAGAGCTCTCAAGATTGCCTTTTGAATCAGACCTTCAGTAAGAATTAAGGTTCCAACGCATCCATGACTTTTATGCCTAAGTTTAAATGAAAATTACGTTCAAGGCCAGTGCCTGGAAGCTTAAAGTTGTTGTATTATAAGATTGCTCTTGCAATCTTGTTCCAGTCTTTATAAAACACTACCTGTATTCAACACCATGTACAATTTACTATCAAAAGCAGTGTATTGCTTTCGCTATCACAGTGCATAAAAGAAATGCAATAGCACAGAATACTTCTGGAGAATATGTTCACAGTAGTCATTAACACTCTGCATGGTTCTTCTTGACAAATACATTTAAAAATAATAAAATAAGGGCATCTTAAAATAAGCAAGTCTTAAAAACTGTTTACAGTTTTAGCATTATTTGTTAATGCATATAATAACTGGAAATACTAGCTAAGAGGACAGAGTAGATTAATTGCATTATCATTTATTTATAAAGAGAAAAGTTCTTAGCTCTTCTTTCATTCTTTCTGTTCTGCCAGAGAAGCAATAATAGAGAATGGCTTGAGAGCCATTCATTCTCATAGTGCAAGTCTCTCTTTGAAATAAATGTTGAAACTGAAAACTCTGCCAAGCTGTAAGAGCAAGTTAGAAGATCAAAGAAATTTGGAATGATCAAAAATGGTGGAAAACCTGCTTCCTGCAGGAAAATTATCCCATAAGGAATCATAGTGTTCATTTTTAAAGAATTTGTAGACCCTCCTAATTTATGTCAGAAACAAAGGAACTTGACTAGGCTACTTCATCCTCTCCCTACCTGCATATCCCACATAAAAAGGAAGTGGGGGCTTCTGAATACAAACTGTTCAATGAAGAAAAGTGACCTATAGGACATCTATATGCAGGATCTATAGACATCTGCAGCTAAGTTTCAAATTATGTGGCATTTACGGTCAAACCAGAATAATTAACAAATTCATTAGATTATTAGTTAATGTTAGGTAAAAGTCTGCTGTGCTTAATATAGCAAGCTTGAAAGATTTAGTCATCCATAGTTAACCCAATCCTACCAGTCAACCTGTCTGTTTCAGAATTTATTCTAATTTTACGCATTTGAAGAATTATAGGGAGAGATAAAAAATCCTGTGTGTATCTTACATGCACAGCTTAAAATGTTGAGTAGTACAAATGTAATCCATTTATATCACTGTAGCTTATGATATATATTATAAACATTATATTTTATTTATTGAAGTATTTATGCCAAGAAATTGGTATAACTGAAAAGCATATAAGCTTGAAAAATTTCTTTGCATTGCAAGAATTGGAATGCTAATATATAAGAGAAGAATATGAAAAGCAGCAAAGGTAAACCCTGTATAATATGAAATATGGCTCCAAAAAGAAGTTTAAAAAACAGAATGTGTTTTAGATATTCTGGGAATTAAATTGCTCTGTGGTCTTCAGCGTATCACTATAGAAGCATTACTATTTTTATTCTGTAACAAAACATTTTACGGTATTAACTCCAGCAGAGAAAAAGAGGACAAGAGTTGGGGGAATGGATCCAGGATGAGGAGAAGCCAGTATAGAAGTGATTGAAAGCTGACTAAGATAACAGAGTCAAAGAAAACAGAAGTGGATAAAGAGAAGATAATGAGATGCTGCTTCAAAAGCTTCAAGTAAATCAAAGGCGGTGTTCCATGCAACATTTCATTTCCTTACTGTTTTGCAAGGTGAGACATATAAATAGCCTTGTTTTCTGAAAGCTGTGTTTCTTCTGTATGGATTTAAAGCAAACATGCAAGAGCATAGATGAACAAAGATTATCACTGATTTCTAGATGTCCTTCTTCAATATGTTACCTAGCTGCAAGCACTGAAGAGAACATGAAGCTTCTAGAAATTAAGTTAACTAGCCTCCAGGTCATTATTCATTTATGTGACATTGTGGATATTCTATCTGCAATTTCCCCTGCCGCAGGAGAGAAAGACTTCATTATATATACCAGATAAAAAACAAACATTGTAGAAGTGATTTATTTTTTCCTATCTAAAGGTTTTATTCGTAAGAACTGCAATGTGGTACCCTGCTGAACAGGCTATCTTGCTCTTTTAGCCTCTGCAACTGGGAAACCCATTAAGACCACATGAGTTGTCAAAGCATATGGTATGTTACATACTGTATGAGTACTGTCCGTAGGCACTTGCTTTGAATGGCAAACAGTGGCACCAGGAGACCAGCTAAAGTATAGAGAAATCATGGTGACAGAATATAAATCAGAAGTTGTACAAGACAGGTAAACAGGTTAAACAGGTAAGAAGCCAAGGGTACATGGTTAAAGGATTTCCAAGCTACTCTCTAGAAGGGTTTTGCTTGTATTGAAGTGGAGGAAAAAATTAATGTAATAAGAGATGTTCTTAGTTTTACTCCTCAGCTCCAATCTGCTCCTCCCTCTCCATCTTACTACACTGGGACAGGTAAGAATAAAAGCACAGAAGCTGATGTACTTCAATGAGGTTGGTCAGTAGAAATAAACAAATTGTAAAGCTGCAAAACACTCATCATAAGCCAAAGCCAGGAAGCATCAGACAACAAAGAGCTCAAAGACTTCCACTGTAGAGGGTCATTAGTTCCTGTTTGCAGAGCACCCTGAAGATGAGAAATGCATTATGTCACCGTTACCCAAAGGGCTGTGTTGCCTGCTAAAATCTAAACTGCATTGTAGTTAGCAAGGCTGGTGTCAATCTGACTTTGTCAGAGATAAATTCTTAACCACAGAATGTATATTTCCCTTATATATCTGGTTTTCATTTAATTGCTGCTCATTGCTGCATTAGGTCTGGATTTGGATTCTCAGTTACATATCACTGACAACTTGTCAACTGATCCAGTTGCACTCTTTTTCAAAGAAATATTGTCATCACTATGTGCAGATATTTAGGGTCCAGCTTTCCCTTCATGAGGGATGTCTCCCAGGACAGCTCTTCCTCCATGGAAGAATTTTTGTGAGCATCCATGAAGTGAAAATAAGTTTATTCCTACAGCAATGATAATTCTGACCCACAGACACACCTAATTTTCATACAATATTTCTGTGCTTTGTTTTCTTACCATAAGGCTTCCTCCACAAGAAACAGTCATAATGCCAGTGTCTATCTGACAGTTGCTTATCTAATCAATCAGGAGATATGAAACCTCAGTTATGGAAAATACCTGCTCTCCAAGTTATTAGTTCCAGCATTAAACTATCATAACTGTTACAAAGCCTATTTTTTCCTTAGGTCTGATATTATTTTTTGAAAATATTACTTCATTAGTTTAAGACAAGAAGAAAAATTGTTTCCTTTGTTATCTTTTCAACAGCAGCCTGTCATGCACTGCTCTTCGAGGTTTTCTGTGCTTTAGACGCAATGCATTTTTTCAGTCTTTTCCCACTGGACATTTTTCTAGACTTCTGCTTGCCATTGTTGCTCCACCCTGGACTCTCTCAGACTGGCCCACATCTTTCTGGAAATACAATTAGCCAAAACAGCTTCTAGATGGAGCCCTTCCATTTCTCAGTAAGTGAGAACAAATAGTACTCAGTGGATTTTGAAAGCGTTAGTCTGGTCTGTTATGCCTCTAGGGATGTTTTGGACTCCCCTTCATGTCTGAAATCAGAATATGTGTTTTCTGTTTGTAGGGTAAGTACTATAAAGTCTTGGGATTACAGACAAATTAGTTTATTATTATTATTATTATTATTATTATTATTGTCTTTTTTTTTTCTTTTGTTTGGTTTGCAACAAGATGCAGACTCACAGGTATCTTACCATCAGAAGCAGAGATATAGAAATAAAACTTAGATAGATTTACAGCTGCTGATTGAAAAACACAGGACCTTTGCAAGTGCAAGTGTGAACTAAGTGTGACTTGAAACCTATTTAGCCTGTTGTACAAAGTTGTTCATAAATAGAATATTGCTTTAAATGGAGAATATTATTTTTTAAATATAACTATCGTGCCTATCTGTCCTGTACTCTTTTTTTAGATATGCATTATAATTTGTCTTCCTGCAGTTACCTAGAAAAGGCGGCTATTTATATAATACGGGTGAGATAATGCTGTTTACTTTTTGCCTCAGGAAAACTGTGTTTGATATCTGGACATTGGTGACAAAGCAGCACCTCTAGTTCTCTTTATAATGTAGTGAGATTTCTTTGTATATTATGTTTTTAACCTTCATTCATCAGTCTGCAGATATTGGCAGAAATACTTTATTTGATCTTTAGAAATAAAGATATCTCTTCTGGAAAAGTTTTCCAAATGTTACAATGGGCCAGATAAATCACTTTTTGCAAAGCAATGAAGAATCTGGGAGACGATGATCAGGGAGAGTCTATAATACAACCTATGAGTCGATGAGTTAACATAATTCAATTTACTAGAAATTAGAGTTGGGTGTATTGCTGAGGATGTTTGGTTAGATAGCTTTCTGTAACCAGGTCTTCTGACATAAATGGCCTCTTCTACCTTCAACTACAGCTATGGGAGTTGTGAACACAACAAGTTAATGAGTAGGACTCTTACCATTTAATCAAACTCGTAAATTCATTTTTAAACCAATGGTTCCTCAGGAAAATAAAATAAAATAAAAATAAAATAAAAATAAAATAAATAATAAAAACAAAAAAACCTACAACAACAAAAACAAAACAAGTTCAGGCTTAGTTTAGTACGAGCAAATAGAAAGGAAATACAGTTGTTTATGGTCCATATGCAACCAAGTAGCTATCACTGATGTTTCACAGTCTATCTAAAGGCTTAATTGATAACTCTTTTCCACTTTATGTTTGTACAAGGCTAGATTGATTTTTTTTCCCTTTTTTACCTCAAGCCATGAAGTTTAGAGTCCTTTATGCTTCAACAACCAAGAAACATGCATGTCCTTATATTCTAGGAGGATCATATAGTTTATATACTTCTTTAGCCTTCTGTGCATTAGAAAAAAACAGATGAAGGCACAGAAAAAGCAAACAGGGATATGCTTTGATTGCAGGAAATTATGTGGAAATTGGTCAAATAAGCAAGCTCTTCCTCTAACTGTCCCTCCTGACCTATGAAATGGCCATCTCGGTAGTGGAAATACACCAAATGAGCAAGTTGTTCCTCCTGTTCTCCCTTTTGGCCTATGAAAAAAAAAAAAAAAAAAAAAAAAAAAAAAGTGAGAAGGACCACTACCTCTTAAATAAATAAATAAATAAATAAATAAATAAATACTTGGAGGGCAAAGTCTTCCTTGACTTTTGTTGCAATTGTTTTTTGTTGCAAATGGTTCAGTCCCTAGCACACAGGAGAGCAGCTGCATTTTTTGAACCAGCATGAATGTGCAGTTCAGATCTGGCTGGCAGTGGAGTGCCATTTTGCCCATATTAACACATCATAATTTTTCCCTACTAACTTTTTTTCATTTCTTGAATACTTGCCAGTATGCAAAATCAAGTGTCTCTTCTGTTAAGAACTGTGATTCATAAATACAAGCAAAGCTGATGAATGAATGAGGAGACAACTTAAAATGGAGAGAGGGGTGGGGGAGGGAGCATCATTTTCCCTTTAATGGTTCTGAAAACTGCAGTGATCCTGCAGTGGGTATCTGACATAACCAGCTCCCAGCTTGAATCCCACCAAAGTTTTGATCCTGGTCTAGGAAACTATAAACAATGCAATGGTTTATATCATGTGAAACTTCTGCAAACTGTCTTCTAAAGCAGAGTTTCAATTAAAGGAGAAACACCCATTAAATGATTGATCCTTCCACATGAATCCCTCTTTCATCTTTTAAATGACTGATTTAAAATCCATAGCATCTATCAGTAGCTTGCATAATTTGATTCCCTAACATCCATCAGTAGTTTATATTGTTTAAGAAGAACAAATGCTGTCATTGTTTTAGACAAATAAATATGGCAATCATAGTACCCCAGCAACAGATATTAAAGCTCTAGGGATTTGGGGGCTTTATCTTAAATGAAGTAGATGATGATGATGATAATAATAATGATAAATCTATTTTTCTGAGTATTCAAACATGAGTTGTCTGTTTTAATAGTTCAGTGGACAGTCATATTTTAATGAAACTGCTCAATTTCTGTTCCTCAGAGCTTTAGGTTGAAGTTGAACAAAAGTGATCGTGATACCTTTATTACCCTTTCATTTTCTGTTTGATCTTTTCAATAGATTTTCTTACTAATGTATTTAATTAAGAGAATGTATTTCTATAGTTTCAGAAATAAAGAAGCAAGTGAACAGTGATTATAAGAAAAAAAAACCTGCTACATTATACCAAATATTTTAATCAATGTGAACCATAGGGGATATATAGAATGAAGATCAGAAGAAAATATATTAAAGAAGCAAACTGCTGTCACCTTAAAAAAGGTTGCTACATTCGAGTTTCATGGAGAGATTAATACATTTTCAACTTAGTAAAAAATTATAGTTTTATTAAAGAGTGCTTATTTTATATAAAAACAGGTTTCATAGAAAAACTTGAACTCACTTTTCTTGTAATTTTATGCACACTGAAAATTAATTATTTGCCCTTTTTTAGTGGTTAAGAAGTGCCAATGTTTTTTAAGCAGGACTGTTACGTTCAGAAGAATGTACAGCTGACACTTTTAGACATCTTTTCACATCTTTTTAAGATGAAAGTATTTTGCTCTCCTCTTTTAAGTGTGTGATGAAAATAATATTCCTGCACTGCATAGATCTTTTTTACAAGAGGTTTGATACCCAGAATATATAGCTTTAACTGCCAAAAAAAAAAAAAAAAAGCATCTGCGTGAAGCAATATTTTAATAATACAAATCGAAATCAATATTATAGTCAATTCAGAGGACACAGTGGATAAAATGACTGGGAATTGTTAAACTCTGCTAGAGGGAGCTCTACAGCTACATATTTGCTCAGAAAAGTGAACTTTACAAGAATTTCTCAATCTACCTACACAAAATTACAATATAATAACACAAACTAGGAAACCGCATATGTATGTCTTCCCAAGCACAACATCTAGGTTACTAAAATTCTGTAAAACATTATTTTTTTGTTTTGTTTTGTTTTGAACATTATTTATGTAATCAAACTAGAGCAGTATCTTAAAATGGTAGTTCTGTTATGGATGCAAGAACATGAATACGATTATACAATAAGGAACAAACTTTAATTTGAAACCTAAATGCAGGTAAAGAACATGCTCTTGTGCCAGAAACACAGTGAAAAGTCTGAACTTGTGTTAGGAATAACATCTATTATGTTTAGGACACAGCCAGAGAAAACATATAAGCTGTGGCGAAGTTGCAGTTTCTACCCATGTGTTTTAAGCTGATCAACAGTTCAACTCCTTTTTTCAGTTAGGCCCATAAACTTGAGGTCAATTTACCTCACTTCACTTGATCTGCTCATTCCTCAGTAGCTCTGTCTACTTTATAACCCACTGTTGGATTTACTACCTCTATATGCTACCATGAACGCAGCTCTTGTAGACCTCTCAAGAGTCAGCTTTACATTAGCTTGGTCTGGAATTGGTAGTAGTCAAGACAGCACAAAATTCCCTTTTCTGAAATGGTGCAAGTGCAAAAGGTGTGTGGAGCAAGAAAATACTCTGGCATTTTACCTGTGCAAATTTTTCTATCTACTACAGCTATGTTGCTAGCAGAACTGAAACCTACTAGTTTAGGACAGTCTCAGAGGCTACACTGCAGCGCTATGTACAGAGATGGCCTCTAAATGAAGGAAAGTTAAAAGTTAATAATTGTGCGGTAAGACAAAAAATATAATTATTATTAATGGTTTGCTTTAATAAAACATTTTATTTATTAAATTTTGCAGAGACAGAGTCTATCTCAATGCTGTCTTCTAGCTGTATGTACCTCCAGAATACATCTTCCTGAGCAGAAGATAGAGTTCAATGTTAAAAGACAGGGAAGAAAAAGTTGGCTGTTAGGAGATATTAACAACATACTTCAATTTACTATGCTATGCTTACAAGAAAGCTTTAGCATTAATACTTTGTAAAATACAATGTAGCAAATGGTTCTAGGAGCTTATTGCCATGAATAAAATAGCATATAAGCAGTTTTAAAGTAAAGGTACGGTATGATTGAAATCTCCCCTCTTTGCCTAAAATGGGGAAATAAAGGAAATAAAGATATTCAGTCTTGAGCTTGTTTAAAGAGAGTATTTTTGCAAAGAATTTGTTGTTAAAAATCATAGAAAAAGATCAAAATAACCAACTAAAACAATGGCCTCTTGAGTTTAAGCATTTTAACAGATGGTTTCCATTAAACTTCTATTGCTTCTTCAAGAATTGCTTTAATGTCTACTACAATTTTATTATTATTATTATTTTGAGAACATACCTACCGTATTTTACATGTATAATATAGGGACAAAACTATGCCAAAAATCTGACAGAAGCATTTCTAACAGGCTTAAATTCTTTTTTTTTTTTTCTTTAAAAAGAAAAAGTCACATTTTCATTTACTTTCTGCTGCTGTTGGAATTGATGAACAATTCTGTTCAACAGGAGGTTCTTTCACCACAGTTTGGTTTCTTTTCAGTATTTCCTCATGCTTTTCTTCATCAGCAGCACATTTGAAGAAAAAGTACTTAAAAACATTTTGTTTCCTTGGCTTTAAAAAAGTACAGCTATTTAGGACTTGTATGAAGGCATCCAGCAATCCCTATGGAAATTTGTTGACATAGAGTTTGGTACTAATCCCAGAGAAGAAAATCTCATGACTTTAAAACTTTTGTAAGCATAGGAGCTAACTATGCAGTACACTTATCTTGTGTTATTTCAGAGGAAATGCATTCCAAAATGACTAAGTGATATAGGTCAGTATTGGTGCATTGTTTTCCAGGAAATATACTTTTTTTTTTCTTTTTTTTTTTTTTTTTTCTAGAATAAATATTATGCAAATGAAGAGACACAGACATTTAATAGATACTGGTTTTCCCCATTTTGCTATGAGAGTGAAAGAATGATAATGAGGGCTTCCTAGCATCTCCTGAGTGAGATATATTCTATGAATTAGTTGGAATAAACTGTGTATAAACTTCCTCAAGATATATTTAATAGATATATAGAAGAATAGATATATAAAAGATATATTAAATATATTTAATAATTTAATATTTAATCTGCCTTCCTATGATTTTTCTTATCTTTTATGTTCATAATTAGTATACATTATGGTGATTTTTTATTCTCCTCAAGAGATTTTGTAGTCATAAGCCAATCACTTATGCCTATCCACTTGGGCATTTTATTAACATGTGACAGCTGTTGTGTTTTTTCAATTGCTCATAGAATTGCTAAGCACAATCTTTTTAGTACACATCCCTCTCAGTTTGGTAGCCAAAAACCAACCAGAAATAACTTCTAAAATTCCACCTTATGAGGCAGTAAACTATCAATTTTAAATAACAAATAAAAAATAAAAAACAGAACATAGTTCCACAGAGAACAAAATATTTACTACCCAAATAAATAAATAAATAAATATAATTCACCTAACTTGAGCCACATAGCCCATGTCCCAAACGCAGGGACTGGGATAGTGATGAACCACCCACTGTAGAAGAAGATTGAGACCATTTAAGGAACCTGAAGGTGCACAGGTCCATGGGACCTGATAAGATGGGTCCTGAGGGATCTGGTATGTGTAGTTGCTAAGTCACTGTCCATCACAGTTGAGAAGTCGTGGCAGTGCGGTGAATTTCCCACTGACTGGAAGAGAGGAAACATAACCTCCATTAAAAAAAAAAAAAAAAAAAAAAAAAAGGAAGACCCATGGAGCTGCAGGCCAGTTAGACTCACCTCTGTTCCTGGCAAGATCATGGAGCAGATCCTCCTGGAAGCTAGGCTGCGTGATATGGAAAATAAGGAGGTGATTGATGACAGACGACCTCACTTTGCTATGGGCAAATTGTGCCTGACAAATCTGGTGGCCTTCTATGACAGGGTTACAGCATTGTTGGATAGCCAAGAGCAACTGACATTACCTACCTGGACTTGCGCAAAGCACTTGTCACTGTCCCCAGTGTTATCCTTGTCTCTAAATTGGAGAGACATGGATTTGATGGATGGATGGTGTAAGGAATTGGCTGAATGGTTGCACTTAAAGAGTTGCAGTCAGTAGCTCGAAGTCCAAGTGGAGATCAGCAATGAGTGGTGTTGGTTTTGGGAATGGCATTATTTAACATCTTTATTAGTGACATTGACAGTGAAATTGAGTGCACCTTCAGCAAGTTTGCTGATGACACCGATCAGCATTGCGCGATCGACATGCTGGAGGGAAGGGATGCCATCCAGAGGGACCTTGACTGGCTTGAGAGGTGGGCCTGTGTGAATCTCATAAAGTTCAACAAGGCCAAGTGCAGGGCCCTATATCAGGTCAATTCTAAGCACAAATAGAGTCTGGTCAGATACTTTCCAGTACCTTAAAGGAGGCTACAGGAATGCTGGGGAGGGACTCTTCGTCAGGGAGTGTAGGGACAGGACAAACAGTACAGTCTTTAAACTAAAAAGGGATAGATTTAGATTAGATGTTAGGAAGCAATTCTTCACTATGAGGGTGAGGATGGAACAGGTTGCCCAGAGAAGCTGTGGATGCCCCATCCCTGAAGTGTTTGAGTCCAGGCTGGATGGGACATTGAGCGATCTCGTCTTAGTTGGCCCATGGCAGGGGTGTTTAAATTAGGTGGTCTTTAAGGTCTCTTCAAATGAAACAAATAAAGAAATAAATAAATAAATCCATGATTCCATGATGGGCCTGTGGGCTTGTCCATATGCCTGGGTAGCTTTCCAAGATTCCTAGGTGAGCAAGAGGAATTCAGAGAAAGACTCTTCACTCTCAGTAATCTCTCTGGAGCTGCATTTCAAGACTATGGCCTGGATAGCCTTTGATCTCCTTGCCGTTGTTTCATAAATGTATGTATCCTTGTGACCTTTAGAAATTCCCCTACTCAGTCACAGATGAGGATCTCATTCCTTCCTCTGGTAGTATGCTATTTTTGTAATTTTGTGGATCTGTCTGGTCCAGATACAAATCACAATTAATTACTAAAATCTACAGAAAGTATTGTGTTTGGGGGTGTGTCAAGGTGAAAGAATTCATTAATTCATTGGATGTTAAACTGTTCCTGGTATCCTTGTTTTGGCTGAACATGGTCTAAGGTAAGCTTCAAATATATGTCCAGAACAAAACTGGACATTTTGTTCACTCTATCTTTCATGGCACAGATACAATAATTTGTTATCACTGAATTGGAAAATGGCAATTCTCACAAGTATCTTTCTGTGTAATTAATACATAAGCAACTAAGCAATATTGCTCCTATCCCAGTTGGAATCCTTAGTTTGCACTCACAAACATATAGACTTCATGTGCCTCTCCTCAGACTGTGAACAAATACATGGTGTTCACTGCTGGATCTATATTGTTGATTAAATGAAAACATTTAAAAAAATCAACTCCAGTCCACATCACCTCAAGATGAAAAATATTAGCATTCATTGTCATCAAACGAAAAGCAAAACTACTGTATAACCCAGACCAACTTCAGTAAAATAAATTAAGATAATAAATCTCTAAGGTATATAAGGTAATAACTTAATTTCTAATTTAAGAATTCATTTTGAAACAAATGTGTAAAAAAGGCAAAATGTCCAAACCACATTTCTCCTACATAAGTTGACTTGGAAGGGACACCACAAGTTCCAGAATTCATGTATACATTAACACACAAAAGTGTCTGATCCAGGAGCATATTATAGGACAACTGTCCTTGTGATCTGCTGTTGAGACAACTGTGGTAAAATATGACTCAATATTAGTTCCTATCTGCTAACAGGGAATGGAAAAAATGATACGCTCATGGGAAGGTAGATACAAGATTTTCCAGAAATGAAATTTAGTTGATTAGAGAAACACTGTATAATCTATTTGACCCTAGTTGCCCCACTGTAAAATAAATACATAGATAAATAAAATGCTCAGAGGCCATCAGATATGTTCATAAACTTACTAGATGTCCAGGTATTTAAAAGTATGGAACTGAGATGTGGGCATACAAATAATCTTGCTCATAGTCACATTCTTGAGCATTTGTATGCATTTTGTTTGGTAAAACCATTTTGGCTCTTTCTTTTAATAGTACTTCCTAATTTTTCTCACATGGATTTCCTAGGCCTTTGGAAAATCAGAGCTGGATTCAATAGCTCTCAAAGCTAATGAAAAAATCTGTCATCTGCATGGCTATATATAAGTAAAATAATTTTACTGCTAGAGGGCTAATAACAGTTTTCATGGTGTTCATTTTACCTCCTATTTTTATTTCTAGCCATTTTTACCAATCTGTTTCCCTAATTTAGTTCTTTGGCTTCCTGATTCTTATATTAGTTTTGTTGTTGTTGTTTTAAGTAATGTTATAACATTTGAACATTATTTTAGACTTGATAGTTCCATAATTTTTCTTTTTTTTTTTTTTCATATTTTTTTGCCTTTTTTTTCTTTTTCTTTCATTTCTTGCTTGCTTTCTTGCTTTTCTTTCCTTTTTTTCCTCTTTCATGCTTTTCTTGCTTTTCTTGCTTTCTTTTATGCTTAAGATTGTACATTTTGCATATGCCTTATGCAAAATTCGGACGTTTTCAAGAAGAACTCAGATGAGCTGAGAGACCCTAACTACAGAATGTAATACCACACAGTGGTGCTTTTAGTCCTGTTTTTTTAAGTACCCTCTTCATAGCACAAAATTGTTGTTGTTGTTGTCATCATTGTTATTATTATTAGTATTATTACTATATTACCTTTTTTTCTTCAGACTGTATTGTGGAGACTCAGAGATACTGTGTGATCTCTAACAGGCTCCCCATGGAAATGGTCATGGCACTGAGCCTGCCGGAGTTCAAGAAGTGTTTGGACAATGCTCTCAGATATACAGTTTGATTTTTGGGTGGTCCTGTGTGGAGCCAGGAGTTGAACTCAAATGTTTTTGTGGTTCCCTTCCAACTCAGGATATTCTATGATTCTATAAGCTATCATGATACCATTTGCTGCTGTGATCCCACCCTAACCAATCACCTCTGTACAAAAAAAAAAAAAAAAAAAAAAAAAAAAAAAGTGTATTACAGCTGAATGTAATTCAACTTACTGAGACATATCTCTCCAGAAAAAAATAAGTCCTCTCCAAATGCCATGTACTCCAACATTTTATTTTCACATATACTTGTAAGATTGTATTTGCTGCTAGGTTTTCACACAGACCTTACACAATTGCTGTTTCCTGTTGAATACATGTTAATATTTTATCTATGTGTGATGTAAGCAGAGAGTGTATTACCCATGATAAAGAACAGCAAACATTTTCCACTGTCTGTTTCAAATGCAATTTTAATTGTTACAGAGCAATGTGCACTGGAGAGCATAAGGTTGTTCTGACTAGTTTCTTGGGAGTGCAAAGGAGAATGATGACATGGCTCAGCAGTCTTACTAAAATGCAGTTGAGGCATCCCTAGTAGTAGTAGGGGAATAGAAATAGAAGGCTAGAAATACATGGAGGAAAACATAAATGCAGAGGAACACAAAAAGATGATGACAAGAAGAAGGTTTATAACTACTGTTACAGGAGTGATGACCTGACTTCTCCAGCAAATATCTAACTTCTCAACAGAGGTTGGCTCATGAAATTATATCTGTATTATTTTTTCTCTGCTCTTGGCTACATAATCCTGAGGTTGGGGAAACCAAAAAATAATTTCCAATTACATTTAATGAGGGTTCAATTTACACAAACATCATGTAGTATTTCCAGAGAAGATAACATAACATAGTCTTAATGATGTTGTGTTTGGAGGCAGACATTTAGTTAGATTATTATATTTGCTTTCAATAAAATGAGATTGGGTGAGATTATAGAATCATAGAATGGTTTGTGTTGGAAGGGACCTTAAAGACCATTTAATTTCAGTCCCCGTGCCATGGGCAGGGACACCTCCCACCAGACCAGGTTGCTTGAAGTCCCATCCAGCCTGGATTCAAACACTTCAGGAATGGGGCATCTACAACATCTCTGGGCAATCTGTTCCATCTTCACCATCATTGTGAAGAATTGCTTCCTAACATCTAATCTAAATCTATCCTTCTTTAGTTTAAAGACAGTACTGCTTGTCCTATCCCTACACTCCCTCCCCAGCTTTCCTGTAGCCTCCCTTTAGGTACTGGAAGGCCACTCTACGGTCTCCTTGGAGCCTTCTCTTCTCCAGGCTGAACAACCCCAACTCACTTGGCCAGCTGCTCCAGCCCTTTGACCATTTTTGTGACCCTTCTCTGGACTTGTTATAAGACATCCATGTCCTTCTTGTGCTAGGGGCCCCAGAGCTGAATGCAGTACTTCAAGTGGGGTTTCACTAGAGCAGAGCAGAGGGGGAGAATCACCTCCCTCGACCTACTGGCCACACTTTTTTGATGCAGCCCAGGATATGCGTGGCTTTCTGGGCTACACGCACACATTTCCTGCTCATGTGGAGCTTCAACCAATCAACCAATACTCCCACGTCCTTCTCCTCAGGGTTGCTCTCAATCCGTTCTCTGACCAGACTGTCTGTATTTGTGCTTAGAATTGACCTGATACAAGACCTTGCACTTGGCCTTGTTGAACTTTGTGAAGTTCACACAAGCCCACCTCTCAAGCCAGTCAAGGTCCTTCAGGATAGCATCCATTCCGTCTGAAGTATGAACTACACCACTCAGCTGGGCGTCATTGGCAAACCTGCCTAGGGTGCACTCCATCCAATTGTTCAGTCACCAACAAAAATGTTAAACAGTGCTGGTCCTGCTATGTACCCTTGAGGAGCAACACTCATCACTGGTCAGAAAATGAGTGTCCATACTGCATGTGGATACACCTGCACACAAATGCAATATCTGGTTCCTCTTCCTCAACCGATGAATGCATTGTTTAATTAAAAATAATGAGGGTGTCTCGAGGTTTCCAGGAACAAAGGCCAGGAGAATATCAGGCAAGAAATTAAAACAGAAGGCTGTAAGAAAGAAGAGTCACATGGAGATTTATCTTCTTTGGCAAAGAGTAGAGGGCTCCCTAGGCAGCATGAGGAAAGAATAAGGAAGAGGAAAAAAAATCAAAAACAAAAACAAAGAACAGTCCTTGTAGAAAAAAAATAGAGAAAATGTGTAATTATGACTGGGACAAGCATACAGAAGATGCCAAATAAATGAAAGGCAAGTACAACACACAGGAACCAGGATATGCTCCAAAAGGAGAAAGGCACAAAAACAAAGAAAGAAGATGGAAAACATGCTTAGTGGAAACCATCTTATGCAACAGTAGAAATGCATGCAGGCAACCCTTGCTAATCCCATATGGAAAGGACTGAAGAATCCCTTAGTCTTGTACAAGAAAAGTGTCAAAGGACTGGGCCCTATTATCTCACTGTAGGCACAGCAAAGATAGGACACTGATAATTTGTAACACAAATAAGAGACACATTAGGGATCAGAGGGCAAGGACTATATCTGTATTCTTTGTCAAGCCTGCCAGTTTTCCTTGTAATGATTAAAATTTATGGTAGTTGAATTGGATTTCCTTTTGTGAAAAACAAAAATTTTTAAAGGATATCAGCTACACTGATTAGCATCTTAACAAAACACTGCAAGAACCCTATATGGGGTTTTAAATTACAAAAAACCTCTTCATAATTGCAGAAGTTTTCTTTCTGTGAAACTTTTTCTAACAGCCAGTCATCTTCTCAGCTCAAAGCTCTAGGGCAGAGTCCCCAATTGCAAGCAGGCCTAATTACAGGCAGGACAACTCTGCTAGCTCTTCTGATGAATTTTTAAAAGGGTAACTTTTATTCTGTTTATTCTCATTCCATTGAACTTGCCTGTGTACATGCCCTGGACAAAAGAGACAAGACAACTACTGCTATCCTACCCAGTAAACTATAATGTGAAGCTGAGTAATGGACACAAATACTTTCACCATCACAAATTGTCTTACAAACTGGAGTAGAAGACCCAGAAAATTATTCTATGTAGATAAATAAAAAAAATACATTAAAAGATTACTTCAAGATTGTTTCAAAATGGATTTGTCTCTATCAAGATGTTATAACTAGTTTTGTTCAATCAGCATTAATGGCTAGAGTTTTCACATGATTCTCATATATATATTAGGTAGCGAATAAACATTAAACATTCATGCCATATAATGTAAAACATGAGACTAATAAGGACTTAGGGATTTTTGTTACTGTCGTTGTTTGTTTTTGTTTTTGTTTTTGTTTCTTTTGTCTCAGATTATATGCTGTCATAGAATAAATGTTTGGTAGCAAACCGGCTATTACTGAATTCATCCATTCAAAAAGAAGTATAATCTTAAGCAAGTTTTCACCAGTTTTAACTACAAATAAAATGGTATCTTGCTTTCTCCCAGTAACTTCATTGATCAAAAGCGACTTGTGAGTTTGACGTATTTATCAGTTTGAAACTTTCCTGGTACTTCTAGAGTCTCACCAAGAGACACTGTTGACCAAAACTCAAGCCAAGAAAATATTTGTCCTTTCTGAAGACAGCCTTTTTCTTTACAAGCCAAAAGTCAAGTCTGAGTTTTAATGAGTTTATCCAAGTATAACAAAAATTCCTCATCACGAAACACTCAACCAACCCCAAGAGTAGAAGTAGACAATTACTTGGAACTAATCACTGACTGAGATGTTACAGATGTCATGGAAAAGAGAGCTCATTTATTTTTTCTTGAACAGTAATAGCATAAGAAAGTCTTTACCAGCATCTTTGTCACTGACACTCTAGTTATCTCCTGTGATACTTAAAGACATAGCTATGCTAAGTCTTGAAAAAGATTATTAGGCAGCATTGCACCTATAGCTGTGAGAACATCAGTTTAACAATGAATTAATAGGCAGCAAAACAGTTCTTCAAAACTTTTAATAGCCAACATGGAGTAGAAAATGGTCAAAATTATAACAAAGAACCCCTTTCTCATAGTTAATTAGGTTGATTTCTAACCAGAGTTCATACAGAATATGGATTCTGTATACTGAACTTTTCCTATCTCCTGTCCTGAATTAAAAGCAAGATCCAGAGAATGATACACTAAATATGCAGGTTCCATATTTAGCACTTTGATTACTACTTATTAAAACCATAAAGTTTTGATCTTGTTCTGAGGAGCTAGTATTCATATTGGTACTAAAGTTGTGCAGGGCAGTAAGTTTCTTCACACTTCATTGGCTTATGTATTTCTCCTCAAGTAGAAGAACTTCATTCAGATAAATGCCTAAATTATTTAAATATTTAATTTTAAATAAAATAATCTTAAAATAATCTTAAAATAATCTTAAATAGGAAATTTAAAATCTCTAAAATAACTACCTTCAGTAACCTACTGGAGCAAGAGAAGCTCACCAGCCATTTCATTTGGCAAGGATTCCACCTAAGCCATGCAACCAGATTTGTGAATCTAAGCTCTACAACTGACACCATAAACTGACACACAAATGCTATGGATGTATGGTGGCAATTCAGAAAAAAAAAGCATTCACAACTTCTGATGAATCATTTTGTCAAGCTTACATAAATTCACTAAAAATGCACACGACTCAAAAAATAAACTCATCATTCAACAAAGAAGATGAGCATTTCTTACCATACTATAAAAGTTTATTAGGTTTATATATAAACAATACACATTGTTTATACACATACTTAGGACCTCAATAGCAATTGCCCATGGGGTCTACCTGAAGGGTTAGAGCTTCAGTGCATGAAAAGGAAATGATAAGGTTGTATGGAGCATTGAAAAACCTGGTCTTGTGAAAGGTTTTCCTGCCTGTGGAAGGAACACTAGGAAAGTGTTCCTGTGGAAGGTGCCCCTTCCAATCCAAACCATTGTATGACTTTATAATTCTAATGCATTTGTGGCTACTTTTTTTCTTTTGGATAGTACCTCTATCTTTTTACACTTTGACTGTTATACTTTAAGAGGAAAATATTTTTAATAAATTTTGAAATTATGACAAATTATGGACAGACCCAGAAAAGATACAAACACTTTAAGGTATTCTTAAATCTCCTGTTTATGTAGATAGGCTAGCTTCAGTAGCTTCTGAGATTGCCAACACTCTGAAACCAGTATCTTTACCATTTTGTCCTTCTTTAACACATTTTTCAAAAATTCTGCAAATTATAGATGTCTTCCTACATCACTGGAAGTGTTCCTAACTTTTTCCCTTCAGATGCTAAAATATTATGAACTTGACACAATTATTTCTAGATCCATATTCTAATGCCTTCTAGTCATGCTGCCTTGGCCCTTCAATTCAACTTTGGTATCCTTCTGAAAAGGAAAAATATTAATTTAATTTTGAGTTGTGCTTCTCTTTTAATCTGTCTTCACTGCATAGTGGCACCACTCTTTCTTTATGCTATTTTAATTACATGACTGAAAAAAACTTTATATTTGGACTGAAAATTTTGCGCAAGATCTTCCAATTCCATTTTTGGCTCCAAATACATTTTTAAATTGACTATGGTGTGCATGAAATCACTGTTTGTTCAGAAAACTTGATAGGGGATTTCAAGTGAATACTTGTCTATATTTTTACTTCATATATTTTATAAAGATTTTTAAAGTGTTGAAGAATGATTTTTTAATTAATTAATTTATTTATTTTGCATATAGACACATGCTGCAAGATGCTGAATAATTTTCTGAAGGGTAAATATATTTTTTTTTCACGAGTGGAATATGAGAGATGAGGTTGCTCAGTCTACAGAAAATATACTTGACAATCATTGTTGAGCAGACACATAAAAGAGCCAAGGGTTTTACTTCATTTACTTTACTTGAGGCAGAGCTGACAATGAGCTGGGTCTAAATCTGAACACAATCTTGTCACTATCCTGAAAGGAACAGGACAAAAATAGCACTGAGGAAAATGTGGTTGAAACCTGGTAAGCAAATCTCTATCATCTTTTCTTCCTGCCATTGACAAGAGTGATCTTGTTCCTCTAGTGCTCACCACTGAAGTCCTCCTAGTTTCAAACAATTGACATTGTATGTCAAAAAAGAAACAGCTGCTGACATATTTGCTAGCTACAGGTAATTTTCCCAGTGTGGATGAGACCATATATATAAAAAAAGCATTCCATGTTTGTGCATGGAGAAAGTCACATAGGAGAAAGTCTGTGCATTTAAATCAAACAACCTCATGAATAGCAGTTGAAGTAAAAGAAAGATTGTGTTAATGGTCTTCTGTACTGCACTGTATAAATTTTAGTTTAAAATGCCATTTTTTTTGGCAGAGAGCAAAGTAGAGACTGAGGCACCTAAGGCAGCCACAAGACAAAAGATACAGAGATGACAGTGCCAGAAATTTGAATCATGAGGTTACTGTGGCCTTGTTCTTGGAGCACCGATAGTTATGGTAACTATGACAATTTCATATCTCAATTAAAAAAAAAAAAAAAAAAAAAAAAAATTATATTCACTGACCAGTTCTGCTGATACATAAAAAACATATTTACCCTTTTAGAGTTTACAGACCATTACGAATATTTCAGTACTAATTCCTTAGGTTGAATAAATCATCTATATATATTACTGCAAACAACCTAGGTGTTGTAATTACTATATAGCATAGATTATAAAAGTTGAAAATACATTTTCAGTCATCCTTGAAGTCTTTTTAAATCCATTTGCAAACATGATTTATTTCATTTACCAGTACAATCTAATTATATATGTGTTGATTGGATTTATGGAAGGATTTGGATTTACAAATCTAGAAATTATAATTTATTTGCCAGCTTTTCCAAGTTCTCATGCATACATTTCAGATGAAAATCATTCCACATAAGCTTAACTCTGATTCATTCTGTGTGGTATTATTCATCATAAAACCATTATTTCAAGTGGTATGAAACCAATAAAACTGATCTCCCATAAATAAATATATTTTCTCACTTCTTGTTTGTTTGTTTTTCTGATATGTGTTATTTACCATCAGGCTCTTTCTCCAGTGCATAAGCTGTTTTGTGTTCTAATGTGTTTCTTTAGAATCCCCTCCAGAGGTTCAGTCTGGAGACAAGACTACTAAAAGGATGTGACTGCCTTCTGGGAAAAGACACATACTATTCTTCCTGGTGATTTCTTGAACAACTCCTCTTAACCATAATAGCAATTTATATCAATTAAGAATCATTGTTTTTGACCTTTTTATGCCTTGCTAGTTGCCTTTTTCTTTTTTATACTGAAGTGGAAAACTGAGAGTGAGACAAGTAAGTGGAGATTTACACCTACTGCATATGCTACATTTCTGTGTGTGGGATGGGATTTTCAAGGAATAGTGGTGTGTGCCTTGTTCAAGCAAGACGCTCTCTTGGCCAAACTTGAAGAAAAGGTAAATATTCAAATAACGGGGAAAAGCTGACAACAGGGATGGTCTGATAGAGTAATCTATCTGGGAAGCTCAGGCAGTTCTTTTCTAAACCAACACCCTTTTTCAGCTTGGACACAAGCACTAATGGATATCTTCTAAATTAATGCAAGCATCTTAAGCTGTGTGGGCTCAAATACAGCTCACAAGTTTTGTCAAAGCCAAGGTCAGCAGAGGCTCCCAAGAATACTAAATGAAATTTTGTTTTCAGGTCCCAATAGATTTACAAGGTTAGAAAGGTTTTTTGTTTTGCTTTATTTTCTTAAAAGCTAATGAGCTCTTTAAAGACAGAAATCTGTTTATTCCCATTGGCAACTAATAACCCCAATGAAATAGATAAGTGTTTTCCATTGGGGTATCTACCATTTGCTTTAGAATTTATATTATTGGCTTGTATAAAGGAAAGAAATAGTAGCTTGAGTTCATAGTATATTGGGCAAAATATCAAGAAGATTAGGCCACGCGGTAGAGCATAGTCTGATGGAAAATTTACATTTACTGCAAAAAAAATGTTATGCCAGAAATCTAAGAAATTCTGCTGCAAAACAGTGTCTGCCTTGTATCGTGGTCTCTTACTCCCTCTCCTTCTGTATGAATTTCTTAGCAGGAAATAGGGCCTTAACAAAAAAAAAGGTCTGAATAGCAGATTACTTCAAAAAGATTAAGGGAGGCAGTGTAGGAACAGAGAAGGGGAAATATGGAAACTGAGGAAAGCTAGAAAATTTTTTATTAGCAAAATATTTATACTTTTCTGTTACATAAAATTATGGTTGCCACAAATACTAAGCAAATTACAGATGTTAAAGGAGATCATCAAATGTATTTTTACAATGTTTATGATATTTATTATTATGATCTCATTTGAGATGGAGTCTAATGGTAATTACGCTCTGCAGCTGCTAGTCCACTGTCGGCCTCCCTCAGATCCGCAGGGAATAAGGAAAATGCTCCCACTCCATCACGTCCATGAAAAACAAGCTACATGTTAGACAAACTGTTCCTTCTCACATTACAAAGTTGCCAACTTTCTCTGCCCTGCTCAGCAAATAATCAAAACCCAAGACACAGCTGCTGTTAACCCAACTGAGTAGCCCAGCCTCTGCCCCTTTCATCTAGCCACATCAACAGCACCCCTCTTTTTGCAGCCATCACCCCTGGAAGCATGCTGCAGGGGTAGCTGAGCTCATGGCATGTGTGGTGGTGCAGGATGCAGCCCTCTCCTTCTGCACTTGCTGAGACAGCTTAAGCACCACAGAGCTTGACCTCATCGGCACTGCTCCTCTCTCTGCACCATCTTCCTCTACACAATAACATCCCATTTCCAACTGAGACAGACAGTTAGGCACTTGAGAAAGTTAAGCATATCCCAAAACCTTAACCCCAACTAATTATATTTTAACACTGCCTAAGGAAATGTCAGTACTCTCGTGTCACTGCCTAAGGAAATGTCAGTACTCTCGTGTCATCTCCTGAGTTCTTCCAGCTTTCTTCTGGCTTTTACTTTACCTAACAGCAATATTTTCCTTTCACCATGCCACCACCCTGCAGGACTGCGATGTATCTTACAGCTTCCCTTCACCCAGGAATCATTCCCTTGCAGTCATTTTCTTCACCCAGTTTGTGTTTTGTGTCCTATCTCATGGCCTGTCACATGGCCTGTCCTCACCCCCATGTCTTCCTCAGCTCCCTTGTCCTTTTTACTTGTTCTCAGTTGTAATAGGGTGGAAAAGGATGGATAACTCTTGTGAGGAAGAGGGAGGCTGTGGCAAAGAGATAGCATGGAGAGTAAAATACACAGTGTGTGTATTGAAAAGATCCTTACAGGCAAAGATATTTGTATGAAGTTTAGTGGGGTTGTGCTCTTTCATGCTTGGCAAATAATAGTTTCAAGTAGACCATAAAAGTATGAAGAGATCCTCAAAAATAAATAAATAAATAAATAAATAAATAATAAAAGAAAGAGAGAGACAAAGAATCCTGCTGATAAACTTTTTTTTTTTTTTTTTCCTCCATTTTTCATTTTGGAAAAAAAAAATGTAAAACTTGCTGCTTTGAAATCAAAGAAATGGATGCAAGGTTTTAATTTTAAACATATATAAACTTTTTACAAGATGTGTGTATAACATGGAAGTGATTAATCATAGACATTGTATTACTTTATTGTTAGGTAAGATTTACCAGACAAGCTAATCTAATTTTTCTGACTTAAACAAAATAAACACTAGCATAGAATAATA
>CM021729.1:41375564-41389716 GCA_011074415.1 Stictonetta naevosa
TCAAGGCTGAACAGACCCAGGTCTCTCAGCCTTTTCTCGTAGGTGAAATACTCCAGGCCCCGTACCATCTTTGTGGCCCTCCGCTGGACTCTTTCCAGAAGATCCCTGTCTTTTTTGTACCAGGCAGCCCAGAACTGGACACAGTCATCCAGGTGAGGCCTTACCAGGGCAGAGATCTCCATCTGCAGTTTCAATACAGAAGGAACTAAGAAATAAATAGGAAAAGATCCCTCTAAAATTTGTGATTTTAGTGAAATTTGCTAGTCTGTTTGGAGTGCAACAATAAAAAAGACTCTGAGATTGGAGGAGTTCCAAATGTTTTTGCAATCTTTATCAAATCAATGTTTATTACAATTTTAAAGGAATTTATTAAATTTGATAAATTAAACTAAATGAACTTCAACCTGTTAAAGGCTTTGCTCTTTCAGGTCACAAAACAAAATGTCATAGTCTTGGACTGTTGTTCACCTTCTCTTCTGCCAATTTTAAAAAGCAGAACTAATAGCACTTACATACACAATATCTTTTACACCCTTGACTGATTTGTGTCCTTCATTCTGTCATGGTCTAACCATCAACTAAATTAACCACATATGTGCAATACAAATATATCCATATATCCTTTTCAGTTCTATATTGCATTTTAAACTGAAGACCCCTGTGATAGAAAACATTTGTGAGAAGGATCTAAAGATACAACCTTCAATATATTTAATGATACCATCAGATAATACATAAATTAAAAAATAAATAAATATTTAAACCTATTTATTTTATATAATGTGAAATTTCACATCAAGGAGTAAATTTCAGTAGATTTGGCAGCAGACAGGGAGGGATGGTGGTAACAAGATGGTGGTTAGAAATTTATGTTCTTAGTTAAGATTTTCATTTGATCACAAGTGTTCAGTAGCTAGGGTTTTAGGAAAAGCAAACAGATGCTGCAAAGCTAACAATAAGAATCATGGGAACTGGTAGCACTGCTATGTGTTCAAGTCCTGTTTTTTAATCTGTTACAGATACAGGGCTTTAACAGCATCTCCCCAAATCCCACATTACAGGCTGTGACCACCCTATGAAATACCAGGAGCAACATCCAGCTCTGCTGGCTGCCACTGCACCAGGGTCCCTCTTCCTCAATGTTGGTACTGAAGACAGCAGAAAAGCAAAAATAAATAAATAAGTTCAATGCCTACATTCCATCCGTAGCTCAGCTATAAAACTAGTCCTGTCTTTAATTAAATTAAATCATCATTCCTTTTTAATAACATTTTTTTGCAGTGAATTTTGAAAATCATCATGTACTTCTGCAGAGAAAACATACTACACTAGTTCAGAAATTTAATACTATTACAAATTACTATATTTATTAACAGGTAACAGAAAAATGGGTAGGACAAAAAGTATCTTTAATTCTTGAAATATCAGATACTGGCTATATACTTGAGTGTCCATCAATAGTCAGCGTAATGCCATCATGTTACATGCACCAGTCAGACACCCTTTACACAGGAAACATCAACATCATGCAGGAGTTATAAGATATATGTAACGCATTAAAAATTAAACCTATAGATGCATTTCACATGCTTTCTTCTATACTAAACTTTAAACAAATTTGCTGCATTTATTTCATGGTTTTCTGCAATTTATTTCATGGTTTTCTGCAATTACATCTATTATAAAAAATAAAAATAAAGAGAGAGAGAGAGAGAGAGAAGGAGGGAAGGAGAGAGGAAGAGAGTAAACCTGACCAAATTCCCTAACTGCTAAGTATTAGGTAGGATATGTCATGCTTTATTCTATGAAAGGACCAACTCCACAACAGTAAATCCATCTGCATGAATATTCACAGCTGGGTAGTAAAAAGGAAAGGAGGAGAGGAGCTGGGGAGCAGCTCAGCCTTTCTTCAGTTGTTTATGTATCCAATGCGACAACTGAGGGGACTGATCCAATATGTAACCTATGTCTGCAGTATTTCAGACTGCTCTCAGCACAGAGTGCTGCACCCTGAGCCAGTTAGGAGGAATGGTTTGGGGACACCACAATGAGCTCAGCACCTGCTCTTGAGCACTAGAAAAAGAATATCAGAGCATGGCCAGGAAAAGAAATCACATAACTATCTCCGGTTTGTTTGCCCTGAAGGGAACAGCTGGTTTTACTCTTGCATTTGTGTGCTTCACTGAGGACGTTTCAATGTCTCTCTCCCTCCCTCTGAGCTGAATTTCAAGGACAGAAGATATGACCGCAGCACTTTTGTAAGATAATTAATAAATAATGTCTGGTTGTCAAACCACAGACAGGCTAACTAGCTCTAAAGTTTATAGTGAAAGGAGAGTGGAGACGAAAAGGCATTGCCTCATTATTTATCTATTTTGGTAAACATTATTTAATATTATTGTTGGAGGTTGATAACATCAGTACTATCCCCACACTCATGGCCTTGGAATCCAGCGACACTACAGAAACAACAGTGTCTGAATTGCTTGTTCTTCCAGCACACACATAATTTTGCAAAAGTAATATAGCAGGTGTTACAGATAGGTAGTCAATTTCCTTCACATTTCACATTTTTCAATATGAAATAAGTCAAACCTCACAGCATTTCTCCACACCTTTCCAGAAAAAAAAAAAAAAAAAAAGTGCTGGAATAAATGTGAATGAAATAATTTTTGAAGGATCTTAACACAGAGAGCACTAAACAGAATGAAACTACATTTCACCTAAGAACAATCATTGCAAGTAATAAATATGTTTAAATAATATTGATTGCAGGTTTTTCTTCTTTGCAAGGTAGGGAGTTTCATCAATTCACTTAGTAACAGAATTTCCTGATAGCCTTAGATCTCTCCTGCCTTGTTCTTTTCCCAGGTGTACAATTTGACCCCCTGTGTGAAAGCACTCAACATGTCTCTTCATTCAGTAGCCGCAACATCTGAACATCTTTGTGTCTAGCAGGTTAGAGAGAAAACAGACTGCACTAAAGATGTCACAAGATAAGGGCTTTGCCTCTTTTGAGGCAGCCACAATGAATACTGTTAAAGGAATCAGAGAGCAGGAAAACAGCCTCCTGCCATATGGAAAAGGTAAAAATAATGCACCTCTTACAACACCAGAGAAATACCATCATTTTGAAAGACTGTACATATCTGTACAACTATTCAAGTTGAACACAGGAAGGTCAAATCTAGACACACCAAGTCAAGACAAAAATCTTGCAGAAGATTCTCTTATATAAAGGAGACAGAGATTTTCAGGACACTTAATTGTATCTGTAGTGGCCTAAGACACCATTTTCAGGCAATTAGCATCCTGTGTCAACGCAGGAGACTACAGTCCTTCAGGCACCTGGTGGTAGAAATGTTCATCTGGTATGTCTAACCCTTGCATAGTATTTAGTCAGTTTACACTAGCACAGCAGATTTGAAGTGAGGCAGAGTAAGCAGCCATTATATAAGCAAATCAGATGGCAGCTGAAAGCAAATGATATAAATGCACTGGTGAACATATTTTCCTTTTTCACAAAAAGAGAACAAGAGAAGGTAGATATAAACATACTCCTATGTTATTCTTTCTGGAATAGCAGCAATTTAAGAGTGTTTGCAGTAAAAACTTTTAAATGACAGCAGAAATAATTTGAAAAAAATCAAGAAGCTATCATCCCCTTGAGATCTCTCCAGAATTTAAGTGGGCAAAAGTAGCAAAAACAGGCTTTGTGAGTCTACAGTGACATTAGAAGTAAAAGCTGGAAAAGAGAAGACTGAACCTAATCATAAGCAGCTACAGAAACTCTTTGTCCCAGCTGCTATCTCAGGAGAGCCATATTAACATAGGGGTGTTGCTAAATGTATGTGTCCCAAATAGTTGAGACCCGCAGAGAAAAACTTTAGATAATGAGCAAAAGAAGGTTAGCAATTGCTGAATACAAGCAGAAGTAGCACAGCCCTTCATGTATCTATCCCCATACCAACTATAAAACTTGACGCACATTGAACATAACATTTAACTTTGGCTGAACTTGATGAACAATTTTGAACAGGGTAAGAAATGCTTAAGTAGCCTCTCCTACTTTCTGTGCTAACCTACTAATAATTCGAAGATATTTAGGCAGCCTTAACTGCAAGATATCTCCAATACGTCCTTAACCATTCCAGTGCTCAGTACTACAGTTCAGCTCTATAGCAGTATTTACGCACGCAAGTCCCACTGGAATCAGTGCTGTACACCTCTGAGTGTCGAACTGCCTAATTATTTGTGTAGATTTTCAGACCCAAATTGTTCTTAGAACATACTTTGGCACAAATGAGGAACACTGGTACAGATACAAGTAAACAATATAGCTTACTTCTGACTAATACCTCATGAATTTTTATATGTATTAAAATATAAAAAGGCCATTTCACCTTGGGTTTCAGCTCCTCACTCATCCACATACAATTTCTCCTGGTCCTCCTTATTTGTATCTTACCACGGGAAGTTCTTTATCTTATTTTTGAAGAGGAGAGAGAGGAAGGCAATAAATGGAAACATTCTGATCAGTCAGGAGAGCATAGGTAGCACCAAAGCCTTTCACAGAACCATAACAGAGCTAAAGGGATCCATGCACTGCTGAAGTGCATCCCTTTACCAGGAAATATTGCAAGAGAGTGCCTGTGAATTCAGTCCAGATCTGTTCATAAATTGCATGTGTTTGAGTTGCTAACATGTACTGAAGCCCATTCACAAAAGTAAAGTTAGTTTCTGGGCTGAAATGAAAGATTAACCAAAAGGTGTGAGACAGTTGTTCTAAAATGGTTTTTCAAATCTTTCTGACTGAACACCTCTGTTTCTTTTCAGTTGAACTGATGAGATTAAGCAGCTTTAAGATAACTTGCTTGACTTTGCTCTGGGAAGAAGTGGAAGAGGTGATGAGTGCAGACAGGAACCCATTTCACCTTCTTGGCTTGTGACCATTCACACTAGCTGCAACCAGGCAAAATTCAGCTGCCCAAGCATTATTTGCTAGAGATCATTAAAGTGAGTGACCTTGGTTCTTATCCCAAAATACACAGAGGACTGCTAAGGCAGTCTTATCTCTCTTCACTCTCAGTGTCATGGCAATTTTCTTCCTCTTAGACGTAAGAGCTTTCAGTTGGGGTATGATAAATGACTATCACTTCAGCTGCAAAATCTAACAGATCTGTCTTGGCCAGAGGCCCAATGTGCATTTTAATAAACAGAAAATTGTCAAATGATTTTTATTACCAGTTACCTTGGTTGCATCATTCCTTAAGAATTCTATGAAGTTTAGCCGCACCAAGTAAGAGTTGTTTCTCTCTGAGTTAGCTACAACAGTTCCTGGAACACAGGTCTACATAAATACACTGAAGTGGTGGCTTAATGTTTTTTCTATTGTTTTGTTTTGTTTTGTTACTAGTAACATTTGTTTTATGGTATCACTGTGAAGAGAAGAAATCTGTTGAGAAGAAAATAAGGAGCCCATTTTATCCTCATGACCTGAATCTTCATTCTTTTCTCCCATGCCAGACCAAACTCTCTTACAGCTTTGGAAATGTTTGTTTAAGTGTTTTCCTGCCCATTATTTTTCATTGTTGCATACTTCTGCACTTGTGTAAGGGGAACTTAGTGACAGATGAAGTAGAAACAACTGTGAAACTACAATAAATAAATTTTATCTCAGTGTTTTCCAGGGAGAAGGAAAGTGCCAACATGCGAGGTAAGCTTTAGTGACCAGCAAAAGCCAATTAAAATACAGTGACTTTAAGATACATAAAATATTTTTTAAATAAAATGATTATTTTAAGAAAATAACAACAAACAGTTTTGAAATGTGTGGTAAATACTTCACAGCAGAAACTCTTAACTTCTTATGAGGCTCATGAGAGATTTCTTCAACATAAAATAAATATAATGGTGTTTAATTTACATTGATCTAGACCAAAAGAAAAAAAAAATCTTTAAGAGGGGCTAATCAGTGTTTAAATGGTTATTTATTAAAGATTTTCATTTTGAGTTTTTTTTTCTCTCAGAATTCCTTACAGAGAAGAAAAATCTTTTAATATTTCTTAATATGTAACACTGATTATCTATTTTTAACCCATGAAAAATGTGTGAAATGGTTTGCTCAGATTTCCAAATTCAAAAGTGAAATCATACTCTTCCTAATATTAGAATGGGTTTGCCACTGATTTTGTATTTTATCCTAGATGTGGAATTCTTTTTTTTTATGTGGAATTCTTCTTCTTTTTCCTTTTTTTTTTTTTTCAGTTTCAGTTATCTGCAACTGAGAACATATTTTAATTTTATAGAAAATGGACTGTAAGAAAAATATCCACCACTTACCTTTTGTTCTCAAAATAAATTAATATTAAGAATAAAGATTGGTTGTATAATTTGTAATGTAGAATGAATACAAATGTTGTACATGGTTGACCAAAGCTCCTTTTTTGCAAGTTCATTTGCATACTTCAACTTTCTCTTTTTTTACAAATTACCCAGCTTAACTATAATTTTTAATCCTGATCATGGATGGTGTTGTTTAAGAGTCATAGTATTGATGGCAACAGTGAAACAAGGATGCAACAGTTGTTCGAGGACTGGGCAAGACTGGAGGAATCCAAATCTAATTCATTGTCTTCCTTGAAAGTAGCACTTTGTACAAGTGTGCCCAGTTCTGGAATATAACTGTGCCTTTGGAGCTCCCTGAAGTAAAGGAGTACCCTATTGAATAGAAGTTAATTACAAACCATCTGCATGGACATGCAAAAGTGATAGCATTTTTGGACCCAAGTCCTATAATTAGACCCATGTGGACAAACCTGTGAACTTTTGTGGAGTTTCACTACACTTTTTTCTTTTTTTGGGGGGGGGGGGGAGGGGGAAGATAGTATAATGGTGAAAACTAATTCAAAGTCCAGACAAGAACACTATTAATGGCAAAACAGGACAAAAATGATGCTAGAAATGAAAATAAGATATTAGTAGTGTATAGTCTTACCTCAAATAGGTCAAATAGGTCAAGTGTAGCTTTGTAAAATGAGTACAGAAATACCAGTAAATCAGATGAAGTAACACCCAGAAATGCAAACAGTTATTGTCTGTGCTCTGGTTCACTGGATAAATTCAAATTCCCCAGCCCCCATTCTCCCATCACGAACGTTTTCCTGAAGTGACAGAAAGAAAGCTAAACCCAGCAATTTTTCCTCTATGCAAAGATATAAAAATAATGGTTTAACAAAAAGATCACTTTATTGTATAATAAGACACATATATATACACACATACAGCCCTGCATTATATATAGGCATAATTACTGTGTTTGTATCTTGTTCCAACATATAGGCCATTTACTGAAATGAAACACCTAACAGAAAGATGGTAATTCATTTCATTGATTCATTTTTGTTATATTTTGGTGGGTTGGCAGCCACCTTCATATCTCAGGCTGGAGCCCATGGAGCAGACTGAAGAGATACTTAACCTCTTAAATCATGTCTCTTATTTTCTGTTATCTTACAGTTCTGAAGTTTCTTGGCAAAAGTATCAGGAGGTTAACAAGGGAAGTTCTTGTTTGTAAATTGTACTTGTGTTTATGGCCAAAATAAAAGCCTTTAAATTCAGGTTCACAAGTAGGATTCCCATCTGCATAAGCATACCATGTCTGGTTTGGTCAATTCCAAGCTCCTTCAACAAATTGTACAACTAGTGCACTTCATATTCAAATCTCAGTGTTGTTAAGTAAATGTTGTCTCCTAAGGAATTACTGAATTCTGGAGGTCATTATACTTGATTTTAAACCCAACCTTCTAGTTTCACATTATAAAGAGTACTGTAGCCACTGGGACATGGTGACATCAGAACAAGATCTCAGGTGACCCAGGCATTAGAAGTCAAATGTTATGTTGTATTTACCGCTGATTTCATTTTCTCTTCTTCTGAACCTCTACAATTCTTCCAAGCTGTATGTATGGATTCAGGTTATGTTGTCAAGAGTTTACAAATATGTATAGGAAATAGCAAGATACTCAGAAATACTTTCCAGTTGAAAATGTGATCCCTCAGAAGTATTATGAAAGAGATCAATCTGCTTTAAATATTTTTTCCTGAATGCCATTTGGGAAATATCTCACAGAATCACAGAATTTCTAGGTTGGAAGAGACCTCAAGATCATCGAGTCCAGCCTCTGACCTAACACTAACAAGTCCTCCACTAAACCATATCCCTAAGCTCTACATCTAAACGTCTTTTAAAGACCTCCAGGGATGGTGACTCCACCACTTCCCTGGGCAGCCCGTTCCAATGTCTAACAACCCTTTCGGTAAAGAAGTTCTTCCTAAGATCCAACCTAAAACTCCCCTGGCACAACTTAAGCCCATTCCCCCTCGTCCTGTCACCAGGCACGTGGGAGAACAGACCAACACCCACCTCTCTACAGCCTCCTTTGAGGTACCTGTAGAGAGCGATAAGGTCACCCCTGAGCCTCCTTTTCTCCAGGCAGAACAATCCCAGCTCGCTCAGCCGCTCCTCATAGGACTTGTTCTCCAGGCCCCTCACCAGCTTCGTCGCCCTTCTCTGGACTCGCTCAAGCACCTCAATGTCCTTCTTGTAGCGAGGGACCCAAAACTGAACACAATATTCGAGGTGCGGCCTCACCAGAGCCGAGTACAGGGGGACGATCACCTCCCTAGCCCTGCTGGTCACACTGTTTCTTATGCAAGCCAGGATGCTGTTGGCCTTCTTGGCCACCTGAGCACACTGCTGGCTCATATTCAGCCGACTATCAACCATCACTCCCAGGTCCTTCTCTGCCTGGCAGCTCTCCAACCACTCATCTCCCAGCCTGTAGCTCTGCTTGGGGTTATTGCGCCCCAGGTGCAGGACCCGGCACTTGGCCTTGTTGAACTTCATGCAGTTGACCTCAGCCCATCGGTGCAGCCTATCCAGATCCTCCTGCAGAGCCTTCCTACCCTCGAGCAGATCGACACACGCACCTAACTTGGTGTCATCTGCAAACTTACTGAGGGTGCACTCAATGCCCTCGTCCAGATCATCGATGAAGATATTGAAGAGGACCAGCCCCAGCACCGAGCCCTGGGGAACGCCACTAGTGACCGGCCTCCAACTGGATTTGACTCCATTTACCACGACTCTTTGGGCCCGGCTATCCAGCCAGTTTCTAACCCAACAAAGCGTGCGCCAGTCCAAGTCAAGAGCAGCCAGTTTCTTCAGGAGAATGCTGTGGGAAACGGTGTCAAAAGCCTTGCTGAAGTCAAGGTAGACCACATCCACAGCCTTTCCCTCATCCACCCAGCGCGTCACTTTGTCATAGAAGGAGATCAGGTTCGTCAAGCAGGACCTGCCCTTCATAAGCCCATGCTGACTGGGCCTGAAAATATGAACATTAAATATGAACATTAAATATGGACACTAAATATGAACTAACAAACAAACAAAAAACAGAAGGGCAGAAACTGGAACAATAGGGCCCAATTTTTAGTATACTCTGACCTGAGACAATTCTCCAACACATATTTTTACCCTATAAGTTGATTTGCCAAAATTTTCACTTATACTTGCCTAGATTTATATCAGTATCAGAATAAAAGACTCTGAAATAATGCTACAATGCTAGCAACCATACTACTGACTTTTAATTGTATTTATTATTTCTGGAAAGCTAGCACATTTAAGATAGAAATGCTGTAGATCCATCAGATTAGATATACTTATAACTAGGAAAAGGCAATGGATTTTCTTGAGCTAACTTTTAAGTTCACTAGTTATTCTAACTTGTTAGGATCTACCTGATGGATGTTATGTGTACCTCAGAATTAATACTGAAAGGAAACTTTCCTTACCTCTTCAGTATGAGTGACTGATGGACTCCAAAATGTTTTGTTGCATTATCCAAATATCCATTTATTCTTTCACAGTGCACATAGTAACTGTGAAGCCAAACAGCTGGAAGACATGCCGTGTGTATATGTTACACTCCATACATTATTACTACCATTTCTATTAACAAAGTACATTCTTTAACTAAATCTTTCTTCTCAAAGTGATATTTCTGTAAGTCTTTGACATAGTGTGATCAACGTTCTGCCACCAAAGTTTATAAATGAAAACAAATGCTGAGGGTTTGGGAGATGGTGGCTGGCAACTAATATTTTTTAAAATGTTGATCCAAGCTAACCACTTTTAGCTGATATTGTGTTATCGCTTTATCTACATACTGAAAATGCCTCACAGTAATTTGTAACTAATACTACAGTAACACATTATATATAATACTGGCCTGCAGTGTACCCCTAAGAAATAAATGGTATACAATAATTCTAATTACAATTATTACAATATTATTACAATATTTCTAATTACAATTATATTTAATTTCTAATTTTCTAATTACATCATTGTAAAAAGGAAAAAGAGTATACTATTTTTTTCAAACATTATTGCAGTGAACAACTATGACAACTTTTATGTGGAGGAAACAGTGCTAGATACCAATAAGCCTTGGAGGATTTGTAATGAATTTGGATGCATACCTCGATATTAAAAATTCTTGAGCCTGGAAAACTGGTCTAAAAATCCAGCAAAAATGTTGCACCTAGAAGGATTGCAAGGCTGAATCACAAACTCCTGGTCTGTTGATCTGGGAACTTTAGATGGACCAAGTGTTCAGGGCAATGACAAGAGGTGTATGAGTTGGCCATTCACTTCCAGTTTTGAGTGCCTTAGAAACTTACCGTCAACCTTAAGACAAAAAGGCAAAAGCTTTTTGAGGACACAGATTCTTTCTACTGAGTTACATCCTCCCCCTCTACTCTGCCCTGGTCAGGCCTCACCTGGAGTACTGTGTCCAGTTCTGGGCTCCCCGGTACAAAAAAGACAAGGATCTCCTGGAAAGAGTGCAGTGGAAAGCCACAAAGATGATACAGGGCCTGAAGCGTCTTTCCTAGGAGGACAGGCTGAGAGACCTGGGTCTGTTCAGCCTGGAGAAGAGGAGACTAAGGGGGGATCTTATCAATGTCTATAAATATCTGAGGGGTGGGAGACAGAAGGATGTAGCTAACCTCTTCTCAGTGGTTTGTGGGGATTGGACAAGGGGCAATGGCCTCAAGACAGAACACAGGAAGTTCTGCACCGACATGCAAAAGATCTTCTTCATGGTGAGGGTGACAAAGCACTGGAACAGGCTGCCCAGGGAGGCTGTGGAGTCTCCTTCTCTGGAGATATTCAAGGCTCGTCTGGACGCCTACCTGGGCAACCTGCTCTGAGGAACCTGCTTTGCAGGGGGGTTGGACTCGATGATCTTTCGAGGTCCCTTCCAACCCCTACCGTTCTGTGATTCTGTGATTCTGTGATCTTCTCTGGCTTTTTTGTTAGTTTCAGCTTTGTGTTTCTTGTTTATTCTGTGAGGTTCTATCTGCCCAAAATCAAAACAAACACAAATTTAACTATTGCTTACATTGATAAAGCATAACTATTTTTGTGGCTATCAACCAGAGGACATATCCTACATGCTAACCAACAATTTTTACCCATATTAGAAACCAACATTTGTGTCAGCAATCCATAAGAGATGTGGGAGAATTTCTCAGTGACCCTGAAGAACAGAAAAGTTGGGGGATTGTTCAGTAGTTTGCTTATACTGATCAAATAATTTCTTCAAAACAAAAATTAAGAAGTGCGATTTGTCATCAATAACATACAAACAGTTTAGGATTAGAAGAGAAATACTTCAGTAAACTTGGGGGCCATCTGGAAATTTCCAGCAGGATTTCAGGGGAATGATGAAAGATTGGGAATGTTCTGAAATAATAAACACCTTTTCCACAACCTGTTTTCCAAGAATTCTCTCAAATATATCTCTGCTAGCTTCAAAAGACAGCACTTCAGAGCACCCCATGCATGCAACACTGTCAAGAATGAGCACACTAAGTGTGTTCAAGAATAAGCACACCAGGCACCACACAAAGAATGAAGGAAAGACTGAGGAAAGATCAGAGAAGACTGCTGTGTACAGTGGATGGGGTCAAAGGCCTGGAAGTATACAACAGCAGAGGTTCAAACTTTACTTTGGAGGGAAAGAGATATATGAGCTACTGGTGAAAATATTTAGATTGCACACAGTAGGAAAATTATACTTTGCCTGTATGAAGTGATGACTGCTTATTCATTTCTTTCTGCTAACTCCTTTTCCCTCCTCAAGAGCTGACACAGTCTACAATGCAGCTCTTAAAAATGTAGTAATCCACAGGAGGAGGCCTGGAGATGCTTCCAGTGCAGCCTGCATTATTTGTTGTTTTTGTAAATGTCTGTTTCTCCACACACTGCTCAATTTTGCAGCCTTGTTGGTCTGTGTAAAGTTTTTTTTTTTTTTTTTTTTTTCTTTTTTCTCTAAATGAGTAATTCCTAACCTACTGACCTACATCTTCAGCCTGTCTGAAAAGTCTGCACCACAGTTCATTAAAAGACTACCATATTCATGTTTTCTTCCTCACTTCATCAGTAAGAGAATAACACAGCACAGTTCATTAAACAAAGAAAAAGATCAACCCCTTGTATCATGATCTAAGGCTTACAGCATTTTACATGGTTCATTTCCAGGTAAGCTACAAACTAAATTTTGAATAAAGTAAATGTAAAATTGCAGCTGTTTTCATGTCGTCTGCCTACAGCTATCTGACAGAAAAATCAAAATAAAGGCGGGTGTGGGGAAGGTAGGGGCTGGGTTGGAGATTTGGAACCTGAGTTAGGAAGTACAAATACTTGCAAATCCCAGGTCCTGAGCTCAAAGTAGAAGACCTCTCTGCACTGCTGTTCATACAGGACTGGAGATATGTTATTTTGGTATGATCTTTAGTACAAAAAAAAAAAAAAAAGGTTCAATATTTTCAATGCATAAAGTTGCTGCTAATATTGTTTGCAGATTAAGTAGCAAAGGGTTTTATTTCATTTTCTTTATTTGTCTTTTTCTCTTTGCAGTCACATATCCTAGGGCAGTGGATTTTGTCTGTGCTTAGACTCATGCTGAAAACTAAGAGGTGAAAACTTTTTGTGAGTTGAGTCCATAATTATATAACAAATTCATATTTTCTTGCTAGCTTCCACATTCTCACTTCTGTTACACTGTATATATTTTCCTTGTTATATTATCAAGGACATTGCTTAGAAGGTCTGTGCACAGGATTGGTATGGTTATATTAAAAAAATACTTAATTCAACATTGACAACTTCACCACATGAGGTCAAGAAGTGCTGACATAATATCCCCACAGGGCTTTTGGAAATAAAAAAGGCGAAGACAAGAGAATGGAAACAATATGTAAGACAGATAGGCTGAACAAAAAGAACAAGAGACTGTTTTGTAGAAGTGATTTCCAGGGTTCAAACAATTTCTGCACATCTAACTAAAATCCAATTGTTCTCATCCGTGATCTTTAAAGCATTTCTGTTTCTCACAAAAAGTTACACAGAATATTTTTGTTTTCTGTTTTATAATCCATTAAATCAAAAGCACATGAATGAGGTTTATGCAATGACATATGGAAGTCATTAATGCTGCTTTAGCTCTCATCTAAGTACCCAATTCTGTACTGCTTAAGTAAGAAAAACTCTTACTGAAGTCACTGTGAGCTTTTCTTGCATGAAAAGGGAATAAAAAACAACAACAAAAAAAATCACGATGGAGCACTAAATGTAATGATCTGTAGGCTACTAAAATTGCCCAGTGACCCCTGTGTCAGTCCTTTTTAATAATAGACACTCTTTGTTGCAGGATATAAATTCTCGCTATACAGTGAGTGATTGTTTTCTGTTCAACCAGGGACCAATTTGGCTTCCAAGTCAAATGCAAAACTCTCACTGACCTCTGTAGGAAGCAGGATTAAGACTTTTACATAGTTTCTATATAAGAAATCTTCTGTCTCAACAGGCTGTCACCTTCTCACTTAGCTGTAGATATGAGTGGGCAGCTATATCATTGTCACTCACATGTTTCTTGACAAAAGCTTACCTGAATATTGTAAGGTGAAAACTGCAAAAATCATCAAAGGCACTAAGACCTTTAGACATTGTTTACCGAAAGGCCCCTATTAGCATTTTAAGGAGATTTAAAAAAAAAAAAAAGGAAAAAAAAAAAAAAGG
>CM021729.1:41389816-41419287 GCA_011074415.1 Stictonetta naevosa
ATATAAAATTAATGGATGCTTTAAAGTACAATCCATTTCAATCTCAGATTAATCTCATGGAAATCAATGGTGAAAGAACCCTGACAGTTGAGTAAATGTGAGAAATATCTTTTCCTTTGTGAAGTAAAAGGTATTGATAAGAACTTTAATTATCTTTGCCTTAAATTATTAAAATGTTGTTATGTCAATTCTCAGAATTCAAATATTCTGCATAAATTTCCTCACATTCATTATAACTCTGTCTTTTTATATTTGCATATTGTTGTTTCATAAATAACTCTCCTTGGTGATTTCTCTGAGCCACAAGGTCTTTGACATTGGAAAATAAAGATGAAAATTGAAGACTTGTAATAAAAAGGACTGAAAAGGACTACGGAGAAATATAAGAGATTCAGACTTTTTTGTATTCCTGCTCAGTATCTATGTATTTGTGTAATAACAGTGTATATTGTTAAAAATGTATGTAAGGAATAAAAAAGTACATAGATTTATCATCTCTATAGTTTATTAGAAAACTTAAGCACATTTAGTTTTAAAGATGAAACCTGTTCTTAGAAACAAGAACGGAGTATTTAGACAACACTGTGTTGCAGCACAATGATTACTTGTTCCAGTATTTTTCTTGGAACTGACTGAAGATTCAAATCTCTGTTCATTCATTATCAGCTTTCTAGTACTTCAGAAATTCATTGCAAGATTTGATAGAAAGAAAAGAGAGAAAGAAAGAGAAAGAGACAAAGAAGCAGAGATAAACCAAGAAGAAGGGAAAAAGGAAGGAGGGAGAGGGAAGAGGAGTGTAAGGGGAAAGAGAGAAAAGGGAAGGGAGAAAGGAAAGGGAAGGAGAGAAAGGGGGAACAAAACTGGTGGAAAGGAGTCATTTCATTCTACTTAGAATAAGTACATTATCTCCCAGGCTGAAATAACCTCACTTGTTTGAATTTACTTGATGGAAAGTGATTTTTTTGGTTAATTCATAATATATTGATTGGATTCTTAGGAAATTCAATGCCAAATGTCAGAATTTCATGAAGAACTGAATTTCCTGTATTCAATAGTGCAGCACTAGTGCAGCAGTACACCAAATTACACCGATTACAATGTGCATCTCCTTTGATTTTTTTCTGTTACTGGATTTCTTATAGTCCCTTCTTCCAAAAACATGTTCTTTTTTGAAAGAATCATATTCTTTCTAGGCCATATTTGTAGGGTTCTGAGAACCTGAATGAACCAGCACTACTTCTGGTGGGCCACAAATGTCACCTTCTTCTATTTGCCCTCTTCAGCTGTCTTTCAAATGTAAACAGCCAAGGTTATCCCAAAGGAGTTTTGGAAATCTTTATGCCTTATGGAAGGCAGTTCTTGACAGTAACATCTTAAGTCTAGGCTGCCCAGTCTAATCTCCAAGCTCACACAGAAGCCACTGCTTAGTTTTTTTTGTTTGTTTGTTTGTTTGTTTTCCCTTATACTGAGTTCAATAGTTCTAATTTAGAAAATTATGATAGTAAGGCAAGAAAAAGTGAAACTATTTTTATTTTTCCAGACATTAAGAACAGATCAAGCAATGTTTAACAATAACACCTTTCACAGGGGGAAAAAAAAAAAAAAAAAAAAAAAAAGGTTTATGATATTAACCTCCAAATATGTGTGAAGGCCACACATTGAGCTATGAAGTCAATGATTAATCAAGTGGAATTCTTTATATGTTTCTGAGCAGGAAAGGAAGAAGAAAACCAGTTTTGATTCTGTTTTCAGTTTTGCTTTCATCTATCTTTAGCGAGCTAAGCTACGTAATCAACATATATTCTGAAATGTGCCAGTTAACATTATGACAAAAAATATTTCTGGTCACTTTGATAAAGCCACAAAGTCCTTTACTATTCTAGAGTCAGATTATAACATAATTCTATGCTGTTGTGATTATATATTTACTTAGAATTGGACTACACAGAAATCAATGGATGGGAAGCAGCCAATTAAAACAATTTTCCAGCAGCCTTTCCAAGTTAAATCAAAGGAAGTGTTCGGGCGACATGAACTCTTTACTTTAGCAAACAATGCTTAACTACTTTAAGGACTACTGACTAAGATGCCTGTTTCTTGATAAGTTTCTTGTAGATTTTGGATAGGTGTTTCTGAAAGGTTGTGAGGATGGCCATTAACTTGTATATGGCTGTTTAAAAGATGTGGGCATGAAATGTCTATAACTTCTATCTTCTTTTCACTAATGAAAGGATTTTTTTTTTTTTTTAAGGAACATGTTTATCTGTGTAGGTTAGCATTATCAATAAGTGCTGCTCTTCCTTATCAAATGTTCTGTCAGTGACATCTATGTTTGATCTCCAATTAAAAGCAATAGAACACAAAGCATATTTGGTGCATTTTTGACACCAACATTGTCAAAGTCCTCAAGCTAAGTGGAAGGGAGGGGAGGGGAGGGGAGGGGAGGGGAGAGAGATTGCAAATCAATTTTATGACATAAGATTCCAAATTTTGCCAGGTGAAAGAAAATAGATTGTCCTCTGTACCAATAAAGATACGTGGTGAAGACCCTACGATGCAGAATCATTCAGTATATTTTATATGACATATTTTGTAGAATTACCAAGGACAAATGTCATAGGAACACATATAGAGAGAGAGCAATAAAGTATTTTTTATGACTATTGGAATGCATGACACACCCACAAACACACACATTCACCCATAAACAAGTATTTTAATTTCTCATAAATTTAGCAGAATGTATGTGTCCAGCTCAGCTTGTGGCATGTCATCATGTCATCTTATCCCAAGACAAATCAGTTTATGCCTACTCTCTGAATCATAAAGCTATTTAGGAACTGTAAAAAGAAAGTGTCTGGCTGATAGTTGTATGTGATGCACAGAAGTCAAGAACTGACAGAAAATTGTAAAGATTTCCAGCAAATGCAAAAATATGTTTGAACACATTCTTTAGCATCTTAGGGACATGAATTTGTTCTGTAGCAATGAATCTACATAGATTATGGCAGATGGTTTATGAAACATATGTTTTAAATTGCTTTCAATACTTATTGCAAATGACTGAGATTATTCTGTATGAATTAAATCAAATGTAATACAGATGTTGGATGTGTTAATATTAGTATTTTAAGGACAGCATTTTCTGAACACATTCTCTCAATTAAACTCAATTCACACTCAAGAGTCTCTACTGTTGTCAAAAGAAATAGCATTGAATGTATTATCAGTATCCAGCTACGGATAGTTTAATTTTAAGATTTATTCAAAAAATCAAACATAACTGAACAACAGTTTCATTCCAATCAAAATTCTATATAATCTATATATATGTAATAAATATATATATACACTTAAAAATTATTTATCTATGAAGCAGATATAAAATATTTCATCTATCAGAATTGCTTTGTTTGTTGACTTTTTGGTTCAGCATTTTCTTAGCAGCCCTTTACCCATGACACACTTAATTCAGGGTGTCGTTCTTTTTTCTGAGTCCAGATCTTTCAAAGATTTCTTCTGTGTGCAGCAGTACCTGCAGTGCAGCACAAATTCCCTCCTATCAAACCTTACCATGGGCCTCATCTAGGAATTATCATCTGCCAGGCACTTGCTGCACAGAGACATTTTCCTCCATTAAAATTATATAAAGGAGTAAAGGCAGTTCAGTAAGCCAAACAAAAACATTTGAAGCTATTATAATTTTTATTTAAATAAGAAGTCCATCAGGAAATGCATAATCATTTTTGAAGTGAAATCCTCAGACACTATGGCATTATCAATCTGAAAATTCAAATTTTCAACTTTTCTCAGCATGAAAATAAAACTATGGTACTTCAGAATTTCCAGGTGAAGCAAAAATTAAGTCTTATTTCAGTTCTAGATTTCTGCAAGCCAGTAAGAATATGCATGTGCAAATTAAGTACATTTATTAAACTTACTTTTTAAGCTTAAAGAAACCCTCTTACTCCTTCATATTATGTATGTTATTTAAAGAGTTAAAGGCAAACTTTTGTTGATTGCCTCCCTTTATTTTTTATTTCCAGAAAAGTATCTATCTCAAACCAACTATGACCTCAATTTCCTTTCCCCTAGCCCTCTAATATTAACCTGTTGTTAATTTTGAGTTTTGTTTGTTGTTGTTGTTGTTGTTTTTCTTTCTCATAAGAGTTCTCATTTGTGGTTTGGTCACTTGCTGATTAATCCCATTAAAGATAATCCCATTTATTTAATCTCTTTCCTGAAAAACCATTTTATCCATCTCTCTTTCTGGCACAGTCCTGAAAGTCATGCCCTGCCTATCAGGGGCTGCAATGTAGGTTAGAGCTTTCCAGGTGTGCCTCTGCTGGAAATCTTCTGAGATCAAATCCTGAGATTTGGTTCTCTTTTCTCCAACTGTAGATGGAGCCCGTCAGTAGGCAATGACAAATTTCCTGAACATAGAATAGAGGAGTGTCCTACTTTTGTACTCTTGACTATCCTGGCTTTTATTTTGGCATTGCTAGGAGAAACAATTGAAACCTAGAGGAGCCTAATAATTAAAAGGTAGAGGTATTGATACTGCACTTGCCAATTCAAAAAAATGATGTAGATAGAAGGAAAAAAAAAAAAAAAAAGACACTAAACTGCTCTTACGGCCAAATCCCCTTCAAATCTACGAAAATGTTTTCAGTAGTCCAAGTATATCTTCAGATATTGATAAAATATTGGTAAAATGAACCACCAGTACTAGCACGAATTATTAAAGAACCTGTAACATTGCATTTTAGCAAACTTAACATCTGAAATAACTGATATCTGCAGTTTTGCTGCATATTTGTGCTCCTGATGATGGAATGTGTGTGCTTATTTGTGCTCCTGATGATGGAATGGGGAATTACAGCACCCCAACTGTTTGCTCTCTCTTTCTCTGTGAATTATGATCTACAAGCTGTGAAAGTGACAGTTTTGTCCTTCATTGTGTTTTCCCCAAAGCTGTTAAAATGTAATGAACCATTCAACAAAAATCACGTTCATTACCCAGGACTCTGATTTTGCAAATAAATCTATGTGGCGTTGGTTGTCTTTCAGCTGCTGAGTCTTTATGGTATCAGTGGGATCCTGAATGGGTCTAAAAGAGGAAAAATGTGTGCAGGACTGAGCTTTCTGCAGCCTCCCCCTGGCATAATATTTATGTGATTCCATGAAGTTCACATTCTCAGATATCTGCCTGACAGGTGTAACTCTCAAGCCAAATCATTTCTTTGCAATATACTTACCTTCCTTAGGCTGAGAGAAGACTGAAAAAGACTTCCTTGGTTTTGTTTGTTTGTTTGCTTGTTTTGTTTGTTTTTGTTTGTTTTTGTTTGTTTGTTTGTTTTGGTGGTGGTGGTGGTAGTTTTTTCTTTTTTTTTTCTTTTTTTTCTTTCTTTTTTTTTCTCTGAATAAAGGCTTCTATATAGCATTGTAGTTTAGAAGCTTTAATGGCGGAAATTTATCTATGAAGGTACTGCTTGCATGCTTTACAGTCAAGAAACCTTAACCTAGAAGCCTAGAAGACTGTCAGAAAAATTCCTAACTTTCTGTCTTATTTCTTTCCTGATAGCTAACAGACAAGAAATAAGGAATAAAGAATCAAATTCACAAAATAAAATTAAAGCACCACACAGAGAGACCACAGTGTCAGAGATATCACTATCCATTTTTCTAAACTCACTGGCTATCTTTAAGATGCAGTTACCCGAGTATCTACTGTTAAGATATTGCAAAGATCTATTTCCATAGTCAGCATTCAGATATTCTGGTGGGTGGTAGGAACACCGCAGAGACCAGCCATGCAGGCTACAGGGCAAAAATATGCTTTGCGTTTACCCAAACCATTGCTGAAGTGATTTTTTACATCTGTCAAATCAATTCAATAAAGTATTTTACACTTTCAGTCTCATTATATGATACACCAGGCCAAAGTGTTTTCTGTAAAAAGAAAGGAAGCAACAGGGGTGTTACAGGGATTTAACAGATATTGTATACCGTGTGAAAGGAAGTAGTATTTCACCCAAGTATATGCAGGGATAGTTCCCTTGAAATCACTGAAGTTTGTCATTTTTGCACTGAGATTTAATTTAATTGCAGGTGCATAACTATTTTAATACTATGAAAAGCAATCATTACTATGATCAGCCTGACATGCCTCTACAGCTAGGATGCTTTTTTTCTTTCTACATTATGTTGTTATTAGAACAGAATAGCTCTCACATATCCATATGTAACTACTGAAAAAGAAATTAAATTATTCAGTTATGATTATTTAACAAAGCAAATATTTTATTGTTATATTTGCCATTAGAATATATTCATCTGTCACATGGAAGGAATCAGTTACTGCAAAACAAATTAAATATTTTGACTATCTAATTGCCAAATTAAATTTATATTACATAATGACATAATATTTCTACCTCTCAAAAAACAATTAATTATTGTAAAGCAAATTAATTCATTCTGCATTTCAGTTGATGTTCTGAGCTAAATACATGGTAATGATTTTGTTACTAACAATTCCATCTTTTAAGCATCTGCTGAAATTTGCAGGTAAAGCAAAAAATGAGTCCTGCTGGTTGGTTTGGAGGCTAAATCTTTGCTAAACACATTGTGTTTACATAGGATGTATAATTCCTTATGACAGCTTTAGTATTATGCTTACTATTGCATATAAAGAAAATATTAAAAATTATTTCTTTGGATCATTTCTTCCAGTTTTCTTAACATTTATTTAGCTTTCTGTACATAAACAACTTCAGGTCCTACTAGCTCCAAATACTGTGATAGCATCTTCTGCATAGGCCAATTTTGAAGTTGTAAAATTAATCACATAAGGAGTTGATCATTCCCTGTAACTTAACTGCTTTTTGCCAAGATTTCCTGGTGGGACCACTCAGATTAATCATCTACTTCTGTTTTCTAGTTCTGCCAGCCCTTCTTCCTGGCTAGAAGAGAAATTTATGATGAAAAACAAAAATTAAAATAATTCAGAATGTTAGTTTCTGTTTTTCATCAGCATGTCAAATTTGACCAGCTGTTTTCTCTGCATGCCTCTGAGAAGACTTGGAGCCATGGGAACATCTGAAGTGTTGATCTCATCTGATAAGAAGAAGGATGGAGAATTCCAGGACACTATGCAGTTTGAGATTAGAAGTTTACACAACCTCTGTTGTGAGACCTTACCTATTATTCTATTTCTACACTAAGTCAAGTAAAATAAAATAAAATAAAATAAAAAAATAAAATAAAATAAAATAAAATAAAACAAAACATTGCTTGCATAAATTCTATAACCCTCATCTAGAATGTTGGTCCAGCCTCATATCTCAAAGTTCTGTATACATCAGACTTTATCCTGACAGCTCTCATAATCAAATGGGCCTGTTACGTCAGCCCAGTGATCTCTCTGATGACTCTTAAAAATCATGTTGAAGATTTCTTTCCCCCATTTAAACTCTTATATTTCAGGAAAATTATCTCTTTGGGCAGTGCAGAGCTGTGTGGCCTCAAGAGTTGCATTGGAGACTAAATGACTCAGTGTCAGCAATTTGAAGACTGATGGCTCTAAGTTCCCTTGGAATTAACTCAAAAACGCTGTTAACCCTACTACCTTTGAAAAAATAATTTCTGCAAGCACATAAAGGAACTTTATAGAAGCAGTTATTCTTAGGGTTCAATCAGATTGGACTATATTTATCTGTAATTATATATGAAAAATTGGACATCGACATCATGTTCACGCTATCCACTATGAAGTTGCTTATTGATATTATTTTGATTTACTTATTACACTCTCTCTTATTATTTTCATGTACTGCCTTCAAAACAAGCTAGGTAAAATGTATGTTTCTGTAGCTCTACATGAAAGACACAATATCATAGAAACAAAGAAAGTATTGGGCAAATTCCTATGTTATAAAGTATATAGGCAAAAGCACAACAATGACCCAACACTTCCTGGCTGAACTGATACTTAAGCAATGTTACATGTTCCTGTATTTGTACAATTGGCATGATGTTGAATGTCTAAAAATGGAAGGCAAATATCAGCTAGTCCAGAATTAGTGAAAGGAGCAGGAAAGGGTAACCAATAATCTAAATAATGTGCACTTTTGCCAAGTAATGTATGGTAAGATGCAATTTTTGCTTGTTAGTCATGGACCTATGTACATATTTCCCACTGGCACCAGTAAAAGTTACAAGTTGAAGACAAAAGGAAGAAGTCATCAATATTGTCCACTCAAAGCCAATTAATTCATGATTTTTTTAGTATTGTACCAAATCTAAGAAAATTGAAGAATACTGTATTACTAATATAGTACAGGTGGATCCAGTACAGCTATATTCAGATTTGCACCCAAACTTTCTCATTTCTGGAAAGAGCTTTGTTGTTTATAACACTGTTTATTCAATGACATCAAGTGGTTTTACAAATATCAGGATTATAACCTGAGGAGTTAAAGATGTGAAATCCAAATGGAAAGACACGAAAGTGATATACACGGAATAATATAACAAATCTTTGAAAGAACCAGGGATAGGAGTTAACAATCCTGATTGTTAATCCTGTACACTACCAGGGTAATGCCATATTGAGAAAGAACAAATAAAAAAAAAAAAAAAAAAAAAAAAAAGGCTAACAGTTATGCATTTATACTGAAATAAATCAATTTATAGAAAAAAACTGAATAACAGAAAGTCTTTCACTTTATAGCTGAAATAACCTAGTTTGTAGTTTACATACAGTAAGTAGGGAGCTTATGGGTCTTTTTCCAGACTAGAAAAGCACATGGCATTGGTGTTTTTGAAATTTATCCAAGCTCCATGTGTTTATATAGTAGTTGGTAAACTGTAACAGCTGGCTTGCCGCTGAACTGAACAGGATACCTGGTCTAGACATTTAGGTGCAGATGACAGAACCCTAAATTATGCAGTGTTAGTATGTATGTTGCATATGTCATACACTTAAACTGCCTAAATAGACTTTAGTGTGCAAAAATGCTAGGGCTACTCATACCTTTTTTCAGTGAAATTTCTTCTCATAGCACTCTCTTGTTCTAAAATTACTTTTTATAGTATTATGCTTAAAGAACCCTTAAATAATAAAACTTAAATACTGCACTACAAAATTACAGTGGGTAAGTTATTATATTTTTCCGTAGTATCTTATGACTTCAGCTAAGTCCAGTGCTTTCCTCTCACAGCACAAAACACCTGATCACTATGAGGATCTTCACGAGGGTCAGGGAGTCCTCTGCCCAAACAGAGAGGGGAAAGAGCAGCCTGGGTTGCCTTTCCACCCAGGGAATATCATTCATGGGCTATAGTAAATTCTGGCACTCTTTCAGCTACTTTGACGACACTGAATATTTTATTACACATTTAATGTAGATCCTAGTTTGCTGGTTAAAGAGTTTAGAATGGATGTTGCATAGGGTGTTCATTCAAGATGGGATATCTACCGAATACTGAATTAAACACAAAACAGCCTAATTTTAAAAATCTATAGCATGATGATGAGAACAATTCTCCTGAGGATGTATGATAAGGTTTATTTTCTACCTAAAAAAGAAGGAAAATATGAAAGTTACCCTCCCTGCACTCAGTCATCCATTAGATAAAGCAGCAGGGATGTTGGCAGCAACACTTGAACCAATTTGGGGATTCTAGAGCTGATGAAAACATGTTTTCTTCTTGCAACAATTATACAGTGAATTTAGCTTTGTTTCATGAACTCAGCATTTCACATCTGTCTAATTTAAATTGCAAAATTAAACAGGAAAAATAAGAAAGCCAAAACAAAAACAAACAAGCAAAAAAGACTAAGAAGAACAAATAAAGGTGTTATGTCATACTGATCTTGTTTGCAAGGTGAGGAGTAGATTATTCTCACATTTATTGTTACCAAGTAAGTATTTCCTACAACAGGCTTTATAATGGCAAAGTAGAAGGTAAATGTCAAAGATCTGAAGTAGGTAGATATAAGGTTTACAACTGAGAATAACCATATGATTATTCCTGTGTAAAAAGAAATTAACATGTTGCATTCCCAATAGTATGCTACTACCTCATGCTATTGTATTGTATTGCACAGCTAGTCCACTTCTGAACAACCAAGCCAGTCTAAAATCAGCTTCAAGGTAATTTAGTATCTTTGATTTCATGTTGAAAAGATCAAGGATATTCAGCTGCTTAGTGGCAATGACTGATTAGGAGTGGAAGAAGAATTTGGAGTCATGGTCTGAAAGGTTCCAGTCATATCGTTATAACTCATTTTCTTTTATTTAGAGCAGCTTCATATGTGTTCAGATACAGATACATTCACATTTATCTATATATATAGTTGTGTATGTATATACATATACACATAAGCATGTCTATATATGTGTACATATATCTGTGTAACTATTTGTGTACACATATACTTACATAGAAATAAATGTCTGTGTAACTGTGTACATATACATATATATCAGCTAAGACAAGTCATTTAAGAACTGAGAGATGCCATGAAAAAATCCACCAAATAGGAAGAAAAAATATTCAGTGCCATGTGATCTTTTAAACAGGAGTCATATCAACACTTCAGGAAGTTTTGGTCAATTCTGCAAGGTTCCTTATTTGAATTATTAGCAAAGTCTGGTTGAAGGTTATGATAGATCTAGAAGGTATTTGACCTTTCCAATGAACGGATCATTGCTATCAAGTAAGATTAACAGTGGTTTCCTGTTCTAGTCCAACTTGAAGCTTAAGCATACAGGGGAAAATATCCAAGATCATATGCTGCAGGAATTGATTTACTGTTGCAAACAAAAATACACTGGAAATGGTAGCACACAACAAACCACAATAAACCTGATTTCCTTCCTCTTCCCCCCTTTAAAGGAAGCATTTGTGCACATGTGGCCATTATTTTCCTAGCTATAAACTAGCTAGATAAAAAACCTTTGTAAAAATAACATATTTACATAGTTTACTAGGTATATGGTTTGATAAATATCATTCCACCGTTTTTTTCCAAATACTTTTTTTCTATTTTTATTTTAATTAAAAAACTCAGCCTCATTATTATTCCAAGCCATCCTTTTGCAATCATGGGGACATTCATTCCCAAAACACGGCTGTCAGAAAATAAACAAAAACAGTTGGGACAAAACAAAATGTTAGTAAGGTAAAATAGAGTCTGTGTTCCTCAGTTTTTGTTTCTAGTTTGTAGAACCTTATCATTGTTACTCGTTGCCTTGTAATTATCAATTTAATTCTTTGTTAGAGAAAATGCATACTTTTTTAAAAAGGTGAAAATAAGCAATAACAGATGTGCAGCACAAGAAGCTTGCTAGCTGATTACAGGTAGTAAGGTCTTTATGTTACAATCACTATAATTAATCTTACCATGAAATCAGAGAGGTTGTCCAAAATGGCAGAGTTAAACTATGAAATAAAGGTTTGCCAATTTACACATTTAATTCGTACTTAGGTGATAACACTAGCAAAGGGAAATGAAGTAACAGGTAGTCATAGCATAGAGCTTGAAGGACAGTTTGGGTGGTTACTGGCAAGGAGATTGATCCTTCTCCAGCCTTCACAGTTTACACTCTGAAAAATAAACATCTATTGAGATTAACTTTAAATTTATTTCAACTGTTGCAGTTTTCCTCAGTAACTTCCAGCACCATAAATTATGAAATATATGAAATCATTCTTTCATGAGCAATTCATCTGCCAGTCAAACCTCTAAAAGCAAAATGACAAAGACTGGCTACACTACCTGTACTATCTGATAAGCTTTCTTATGCTGTCTGAGAACATGACATCTCTTTCTTTAAAAATTTAACTTAAACAACAGGTGCTACATCACAGAAAAATAGCACCTGATTATTCATAGCATATTTTTTAGGGCTACATGCTAACAATCAGGTAAGTTGGACAAATGCTGAAACTTCTTCATGTTACTGCATGTCCACAGATTCCTTTCCCATGAATCACTAAAACAAGCAGGTCACATTATTCTCCTTGCTTCTTAGCATGTCATTATACTCAGAAAAACAATAATCTATTTATCTATTAGAAATGACAATAATTAAAAAAAAAAAAAAATGTTTTCCAACTCTCACCTTAGTAAGATAGTTATGATATCATAAATGTATTAGCAATACCTGGCATACCTACTGCAATACTTAGCCTTAGGAAGCTTAGGAAGAAGCCATGGCAGGAAATTAAAAGAGTACTTCAAACATGATGGCCTAATGATGATTGATAGGGAATGTCAGCATGGCATTACTCATTTTTATGTAATCACAGTAGAATATACTGCTGAGAACTGTCAACGGGGTCGAGTAGTAGCTAAAAATGTAGGGGGAGAAATTAATTATTTTCACAGAAGCTTCAGTACAAAAATATTGTGAATTATCCAAATGCTTAAGAATTCAACTGATACAGATTTCTGTCATTCTGGAAGATGTATTCTTTGCAGCATATGCTTTCCAAAAACTACCTTAAGTACATGAACGTTCTGTTGACTGAGAAAAGAATTCTTGAAAATGTTTACTGTTGGCAGTGTTACATACTTATGAGTATGGATGAGGTAAAACCAAAACAGATAATAAACCATCATACTAAAGTACTGCAGACTACAATTAATTGCTATAATTCTTTTTCAAATTGAATATGGAAATAAATTCTTAACAGTGTAATAGTGTAATAAATTACTCACTTAATTGCAATACAGAAAAGATAAGGTACTGGATAAAAGGTAAAGCAGGTACTGGTATGAAAGACATCTATAAATTATAAAAGATAGATGAAATAAAAGCAAAAAGAAGAGCACGTGTCAAAGCTTACTTGTCATTTCAAAAATATAGAACCTCACTTTAATGAATAGATAAATAAAAATAAAACAAAAATAAAAATCATTTGGCCAAACCTTTCAAGTAATAAAAAACAAAAAGCCAAAATAATCCAAACTGGATTAAGGCATTTTTTAGAGTACTGTACATAAACAAATTTAAGGTATGTTTCACTGTGTAGTGATATGGAAAAGCTGATGGTATTCAGGAACTAACATGTAAGAAGTGTGATTCATCACATAGCAGGATTACTGCTACTGTTACTGTTCTCATTAGCAGTTCAGAGAATTGGGTTATGCTCTCCTTAAAAAGAAAGGAAGTTGATTTCCATATAAAAGAACAAACTTTTAATATTCGTGAAGCCGGAATACAAAAATAATATCTCAGGTCTTCATTCAAATCTATTTGAAGACAAAATAACTCTTTCCAGCTATTGAAACAGATTCAGATTAGACCTTCTGTGCATTATGAATGAACAGATAGAGATGTGGAAAAGTGGAAGGAACATAAATGCTGATTAACCTTACAATAATTAATACTGACAGATTGTGCTCAACCTATCTTCAAACATAACTTTTGTCTTATCCATTATCCACTACAAGGATGCCCAACTTTCTTCATGATGCAAGCCATAGATTTGCTCATGTGGCTGACAGCCAATGCATTTATAACACATACCACATGCCCCAGGTACTTCTCCATGATGAATATGACATGCTTAGTTTAGACACAGCCCAGCTAGCCTTGGCACACCACATGGCCGAGAGGAAAAATATCTTACTGTAGAAGACTTTTTGCAGCCCATCACTACATTTGGCAGCCTCATTGCATGTCCACACCAATGAGATCACTAGGTTTTATCTCTCTCCCAAGCCTAACACTAAACCAGGACAATGGATGGAGCCTATACATTTTACTTCAAATATTATTTATTTTCTGAAACTATAATATATAGCAGATATTCAGAAATGCCGAATAAGCTCCAAGTGGTGTGAAACAATGGGATCACAACCTGAAGTACTCTATTTATTATTACTCTTGGCAACTTTTTGTTATAGAGAATATCATTGTGAAAGGTTTGTAACACAAAGAAAAGAAAGAAAGTGAGCAGCAGACTGAAATGTGGTACCCTATTTCCCAGAGCAGATCTATATAGGCAGCTGCAGGCAGATGTGAATTCAGTTTTCCTAGTGCAAGCTGGCCCAAATAAGCCAGATCTGTTCTGGGAGGTCTACAACTGTGCTGCTCAACACATTTAATCCTGGCTGTGATGTGCTGTCATGTTTTGCACAACTTCTAGGCAACTGCTAAGTTGCATCTGGTTACAGGAGAATAAGCAAAGCTCCTCTAGGCCACTTACCACTGAATTCTAGTAAGTTAGCAAGGGTAATGCATGGCAATTCATAAATGACTTAATTCAGCACCTGCCTACATTTACAATTATAAACACACACTGTGAAGTTGTATGTGCAATCAAGTATTTAACTGGATTTACAATAATTAATAAATCATTTCTATTTTTTTTTCATAGAACTGCAGCAATCTCTTCTTTATGCTGTTAATAGGTGCAAGATAGTAAATGATGTTTTGCTAATACTACTCACAATCAAATTCATCCAAAAAAAAAAAAAAAAAAGAGAGAGAGAGAGAAAAAAAATATTATGGACAATATCTAGAGAGTTCCTTGCTTCAAAGATCGATTGATTAGTAAGCATTCATCAAAGAGGACTATATAAGGAAGCAATCTGAAGAAATAAAATAATTTCTTTAGATTGCTAGTAATAAATGGAAGCATGGAAGTTGGGTTCCCAAAAATATGGTTTACCTTGCCCAGAGGAACAGCTCTTGGCAGCTGTATCAGTTTTATAGATTGTAACTAACTGCTGAAGTACCAAGAAGGACACAAGATCACTGCTTCTTAAAAGATGTAGCATATCAGAGGACTGGGAGAAATTATGCATTCCTGCCTGCGAACTGGAAAATACAGCTATACCAGCATAGATTTCTGATAACTCTGATGTTAAATGTACCTTATATGTGTATTTTATTCTGGAATACACAAAGAAATATCACATAATGAACTCATTTTAATGCCAGAATAACTGTAGAAATAACGATTCTGAATGAAATTTCTGAGCTGTGCAGCTGTATCAGTTTAGCTGAAGCAGAGACATTTTATATAAATAAGTGAATACATCTTGTCATACAGCTAGACCTTATTAACTGACAAGTAACTAGAAACATCACAGCAGACAATATAATCAGAGCCAAATTATTTACTTTGAGACCCTTTTATTTGTCTGTTGATCATCTGCATTAATTTACAGTGGCAGTATTTTGTATTGGTATGGTATTATGTTATTATTAAATCATCCTCTGTTTTGAATTTGTGACTGTTTCCTTCTTGCATCTGACTGATTATCTCTCTTTTTATTGTGTTTCCCTGTTTCCTTTTTCCCCATAAAAATTAGAAAGTATACTCCTCTATAAATTAGTTACCAATGCTATTTTACAGAATACTGTAAGTTATTTTCTGTTTCTAGCATAATTATATTCTAAAAGATATGTTTTTTCTTCCCATTTTGTGAGATTTTGGGTTGCTTAATTCAAAGAGCAAAGAAATCAGTAAAATGCCTCAAATATTAAAGACAAGCTCAGATATGACTATAAAGTTGAATGTTGTGCAATGCCAGTGTATTTTGTTGCCAGAGCCTTCTTGATAATATTTAAATGAATGTGGGCAGTTGTTGAAAGGATGTTAAATAAAATTTTAATGCATTAGTCTTAACCTCTTAAAACTCTGAAGTCTGTGTTGATATACTTCCTTTCCTCTGGTTATAGGTTGGGAAACTCAGTGGATATATGTATCAATAATTTCAATCAAATTATCCTGTTCATAGTGAATGTCTGGTATGAATCAAAGATATTCAGCCAACTATCAACCCAAACTCCCAGGTCCTTCTCTACCAGGCAGCTTTCTAACCGCTCATCTCCCAGCCTGTGGTGCTGCTTGGGGTTGTTGTGCCCCAGGTACAGGACCGGGCACTTGGTCTTGTTGAACTTCATACAGTTGGCCTCAGCCCAGTGGTCCAGCCTATCCAGATCCTTCTGCAGAGCCTTCCTACCCTCGAGCAGATCGACACACACACCTAACTTGCTGTCATTTGCAAACTTACTGAGGGTGCACTCGATCCCCTCATCCAGATCATCAATAAAGATATTAAAGAGAACTGGCCCCACTACTGAGCCCTGGGGGACTCCACTAGTGACTGGTCTCCAACTGGATTTAACTCCATTCACCACAACTCTCTGGGCCCGGCTACCAGCCAGTTTCTAACCCAACGAAGCATATGCCAGTCCAAGCCATACGCAGCCAGTTTCTTGAGGCGAATGCTGTGGGAAACAGTGTCAAAAGCCTTACTGAAATCAAGGTAGACCACATCCACAACCTTTCCCTCAACCACTAAGCACGTCACTTTGTCATAGAATGAGATCAGGTTCATCAGGCAGGACCTGCCTTTCATAAACCCATGCTGACTGGGCCTGAACACCTGCTTGCCCTGCAAGTGCCGTCTGATGATACTCAAGACAATCTGCTCCATGAGCTTCCCTGGCACTGAAGTCAAACTAACAGGCCTATAGTTTCCTGGGTCTACCCTCCAGCCCTTCTTGTAGATGGGGCATTATCTTGCTATGGTATTGATGTCACACTTGCACATTTTCCTTAACAGGCATCTGCCTCAGGAATCCTTTAGAATTGAACTAGCTGTTAACAGACTGCATTTTGTCATGTTCCTGAACTATCTTATTCACACAGAAGTTCTCTTGATTTCAAATATTGTTTTTTTTGCAGATGAAGAGGAAGCAGTCGTGAAATGAGGAGTACAATGAAGACGAACTAGTAGGCTAATAATTCACCTGCTGCCAAAATAAAGCCCTATTAATCTCATTTTACTATTACCCTGAACACCAAAAAATCTTTGAAATGTCTTGAATGTGTCAAGTAAACATCCATCCAGCATCAAAAAAGATGGAAGAACCTGGCCATGAAGGTAAACCTGTAGAAGCATTGATTGTGTGGTCTGTACTCTCTGAAATACTATATGTATATGTATTAATACCTTACATGATTTATATACCACTTCTAGAAATCTTAAACGTTGCTACCATCTGCTGGTTAATTTATGCTTGGATATACTAGCTCATCAGTAAGGAAAGAAAAGGAAAAATGCGAGGAAAAGCATACTTTGAAACACTTTTCACAAATAATTTAGCTTTGGTATTCACATAATTTATTCTAATTCAGCTCTCTTCTGTTGCTGTAAATCAGCAATCTTAAGGTCATACGAGGAATCATGCTTTTATTTCTGAATTATACTACATAGAAGGAACCACTGAAAGTACTGAAAGTAGTAAGAAAGTATGGACTGCAATATTACTTTCCTCCATTTTCATTTTTATTTCCTATAGTTCCTTCTTGTAACTAGGTCACCGTTGTCTGCTGTGTAGACTCTCCCATGTTGAAAGAGGAAAATATGCCAATGCTGCATATTACTGCTTTAGCAGCCAAATTTTTGTTGAATTCAATTTTATGGTTTCTTTATTTAAAAAAAAAAAAAAAAAAAAAAAATAAAAAGAAAAAAAGGAGGCAAAAGAAAAAAAAAGAAAAAAAATGAAAAAAAAAATGAAAAAAGAAAAAAAAGAGAAAGAAGGAAAGGAAGGGAAGGGAAGGGAAGGGAAGGGAAGGGAAGGGAAGGAAAAAGAGTGTCTTGGAAAGTTGTATTAAGCAGCAGTAATAACTGCTGTATATTAAAAAGTTACACATCCATCACATACATGTTACAAATGCATACACATCAGTTGCCTTGACAACTAAGGCTTGCAGGGTTATGGCAGGAAAATTCTTACACCTTAATGTTGCCTAACACTAATGCTAATCATTTAATTTCATGTTTAAAAAAGAATAGCAGTTACCTTTGCAATAGAGGACAGTATATAAGAGGACAGTATTCCTAAAAAGAATTCTAACAAAACTGTTGTATTGAGCAGTTCCATTAAATAACCACACAAAACCAACAGGAGTCCCTCTTAAAGTATCTGCTTGGAAAACAATCAGCCAGTAGTGTCTGGCAGTGAAATCCATGGTCAAAAAAATGATGATGAGCCTAAGCCAGGCTGCTTGGATGAGGACCTACAGTCCTTCTCATTTCCTCCATTTTCAAATCTAGGATTATGGTCCAACCCAGATTTCAGGTTTTGAATCAGGATGCCTCTGAAGTTCAGGTGCTCTTTGTAGATTCTAACCACTACTAAAAGAAGTAGTTGGTCAGCTAGGAAAATAATGACTAAGGGTGGTGATATGTGTTTGTATAGTTCTTCATCACCGAAGAAAAAGATCACTGCATATTTACTGGCCATATTAATTGTTCTGTAACTTTATCTAGAATTTAATTAAAAATAAATAAATAAACAAGGTGTGCCAAATTCTCATTTGGTTAGTGCTTATGTAAATCACTGGTGAAAATTCACTGCTGGTCCAGTTTTACTGTGCTATAACGTATTACAGAATTTGAGTCTTTAAATTTAGATTAAATTTAATGGATAAAATTATGACTTTACATTATTTCTAAATTTATAATCCCATAAAAATAATATTAATAAAAAATAAAATTAGAAAAAAAAAAAGCTCAGACATGAGATTATAAACGGGTGCTTCCAAAGGTACATTTAAAGGTGCATATATATGCAAGAAGCATTTAGATGAATGATTTAATCTACCTCTACCTTTTAGTCTTGGTGTGAAGAGAAAAAGAAAAAAAAAAAAAAAAGAACAACAACAACAACAACAAAACATAACTTGTTGCTGCGACCATTCCAGTTGGGCTAGAACCAAGATACACTGAATAACTCATTTTGTAGAGTAGAGAGCTCTGACCAGTCATTCATTTTTTTTATGCTTATCTCAACTGAACTCCCAGATTTTTGCTTCATTAGTCAATAGCATAACACTTTGGTAGTCTCTGAAATTGCATATATTTGTCCTACATGCCATTTTCTAAAAAGTAGCAATCCTTTTTAAAGATGAAGTACCAAAAAGTACTTTATCCATTGAATATTCCTGGCTCACCATATTGAAGAGTAAGTGAATTAAAATAGACCTTCAGTTAGATGGGAGAAAAGAAGAATAATGTGGGGTCACAGCTGGTAAGAGCTCTAGCATAGAAAATATTAAGATTGCATTGTCAGAATTAACTTATTTCTGCTCCTGTTGAAGTCAGAGGGGGCAAAGAAAAGCCAATGAGTGCTAAGCACTTTTGAAAATTCTATCTCAGCAATTCAAATACACTATTAACAGTAACTAGGCCATTTGTTTTCTCTTTTATCAGTGTTAATTTCAAAAAAAAAATGAATCAAGAAACAAGTCAGGCTTTGTAGTTAGCACGTTATTATTATTATTATTATCATCATCATCATCATCATCATCATCATTATTTTATGCTCTGTTGCTTTTTTCATCTGGCAATGTCTGAATCTAAAACTAGAAGTTTCCTGTCTTATATCCACACATCTGTAGAACTAAGGGATCCAGCGGGGGATCCAACTAAGGGATTATGAGGCCTACATGGCAACATGAAACACTCCACCACTTTGTGTGCAGAAGAGAACAAGATCCTACAAGGGAACCCTTAAAACTTCAAAAGAGATTGTTCCCCTGAATCTTTTGTTACATACTTGGCTCTTGTCTACTTAACAGCTGGGGTTTCTACCATGTGTGCATGCTAACTAGCCAACCATTTCTCAGTTGAGCTGGTCAAAGTGGCTTTATTTTACAAATTATTAATAATAATAATAATAGTACTACTAGTAATAATAATAATAATAATTTTAACAAAAGTTGGATTGTTTAGATTTTCCTATTAAAAGGGACTTTAGAATCTGTTCAGCCTATAAATGGTGCTATTTTATTTATACCAACATCTCAACACCTGATTCATTTCTTTAAATAAATCTCCTTTGGCACAATTTGTGCATATCTGAAAACCATCACGTAATTTGGCACAATGTGGTACAGCTAGCAGCCTCTACTTTGGAGCAGGCCAGTACTGGAACTAAAAGGCATACCACAAGCCAGCGCTGAGGTGCATTGAAAGAGTTACATAGGGAGAATTTCACTATGGTTGCCTGCACCATTCTGGTTCAAACTATTGCTGTTAGTTTCTCACTTTGAGGAGCATATATATAATATATGCTATAATATATAATATATGCTATATAATATATAATATATATAATAATATATATAGTATATATATAATATATACATTTGTATCTATGCCTGTCTCACTCCACTCAGAAATCTTCTGCCCCTTCCCACCTCAAGCTCACTTAAGAATTAGGATTTTCCATTCCTAAAAGACATTTTCAGAATTATAACCTCCAGAATACAGAACTGTGAAAGTATTTTTGTTACAATGTGTTCAGTACTAGCATTAGCACTTTCAGACCTCTGATGTTTTCCTGGTGTACTCATCACCGCCCATCTGAATGAAGTCCTATCTAACAGTCACTTCTGAGGTTTTGTCTAGCAAAAGTTTGAAAGGTGTAAAACAAATCCCAATTATAGAGGAAAACAAAATGTCCCTTGATTGCTTTTTTACCTTTCATTAAGGAAAAAAAAAAAAATGTAATAATTTAAGTTCTACAAATTATTTATAATAACACTGAATATCTCATTTGATTAAAGAGTATGGCAGTGATATTGGCCTTAACTTCTTTATTCCTGAAGAAAGTGCAAAAACGAAAGAAGTGAAACATTTCCAACATCAGTGTTGCAGCACCACCTGTTGTCAGTGTTTGGATGCATAGAGGTGATATTCAAGCTTTTGACTCACACAAAATTAATATTATAATATATTTGTTATATTATTGTTGGGTTTTGTTTGTTAGCTTGTTTGGTTTTGGTTTTGTTCTGTTTTGTTTTCTTTCCTCTAAATTGCACATAGGATGGCATAACATTCATTTGCTGTAATTTGCTTCTCCAAAAAATCTTCCTCAGCCATGTTGCAATGACAAGGGGCAAAAAGATATATATGTAATGATTTAATATTAAAAACTCCTTACAGATGCATTGTAATTTCTTTATTATTGCCTTTTTCTGACTTCTGAATCTTTGCTTTATACCATGCAGAGCATTACAGAGCTTTTTAAGATCTCTTAAAAGAGAGAGAAGGTCAAAAATTATAGGCAGAGATAAGAATAAAACTCCCACTGGGAATTCTGTGCAGCCTTTAGAAACCACAGGGAAAGAAGTGTTAAGTGCTGGAGTGTGATCATCCTGGTCCTCAGAGCTCACTCTGCTCTTCAGGATGGTAACAAAGAACCTTTTCCTTTGTGCTGAAGCAAGTCATGTCTACTGGAAGAAGTCAAAACTGGTGGAGGCTAGTAAAGGGCAGCATCTGTGTATGTGTATTTCACTTGTTCTGGCAGCCTGCTATATCCTGCGAAATCCAGGTGAAGTGAAGACCACATCATCCCCATTTTTATCAGGGTGGATGATTCTTGTCTCTTTTTTTTGGCATGGGTGAACAAGCTATAGTCTGAAAATCAAATGAGGTTTGCCTTTTTCCTGGGGGTCTTTCACATGGAGCAGGGAGGTGGCCATAGGCCACAATGGGGTCATTTGAAGGCCCATCAGTGATGATTGGAGACTTTCTGAGATGCTGGCATTCCTATCACATGCCAGAGCATGCATGTGCAAGTCCTGTCCCCGGACAGCTACGCAGCTGATCATTAGACTTGAACATCCCACTCCTATGCAATCATTTGATTTCAATCATGTGATACTGTCATTTCAATTTCTGTGATGTGGAGGGCATGTTACATATCTTTGAAAGCTGAGAATTTGTCTGTTGGCCAATTGGATTAGCCTGAAAGCAAAATATTCATCTGCAAATGCCGAATTTGGTGTTTGGATTTTATTTGGACTAAATTTGTACTTAAAAACATGAAGAGAGAAAGTGAAATTGTTTCAGATTACATGAAATTTAATGTATTCTCTACTCAAGTTTCAATGGGGAGACCAAGATCATAAGATTAACCTACCCTAAACCTTCTAGAATTACAGATGAGTATCTGTCTTGCACCATTCAAAATACAGATTCAGGTCCCACAGTGTGGAAATGGGAATTCTGCCAAACAGAGTGGGATTCAGTGTAAAAGGCTCTGCCATCTTCTCTATTTTAGGGAGCTCTATCTAGCTGACTGCAATTCTCTTCTTGGAGTATAAGTTACGTACACAAGCACACATCTGTCAAGATATTTCTGTTTTTTCTCCAGAAAGTAAATCTCATCAGTCACAGACTTCTGAGGAGAGTGACGCACAATGAGGAAGAAGAAAAGGCAATACAAACCTTTGGGGCAAATCCTGCCCATTTCTTCCTCTTGAGAAGGTATTTGATGTTCCATGGGTTTTCTGACTACATGGACTTTTTAATCCACTGACAGCACAATTTTTATTGGAAAGAATTTTTAACCTTTCTCATGAATCAGTATAAAATGAAAATATGAGCTTATAAAGATGCTGCTGGCAAGCTGGTTACCAGTGATAATTAATAAGTGGTTCCTTGTCAATGCAAGGAATGGGAAAGCAGCTTATATTAATCCAGCTCAATAACTGCACATCTTCAGGGAAACATATTAAAAAAAAAAAAAAAAAAAGAGAGAAAGAGAAAAAAAAGAGATGGTTAGTAAAAGAAACATATATATATGTATATATATATACAGTTCATAAGAATATGTTTCTTCATATGAATAAACTGCTTTACCTGGCCAGAACTGGACTGCTCTAATGAAGTATGTTAATTTCTTCATCACTTCTCATAATTACTAGCAAATCTTCTGCCATTGTTTTTTCCTACCCCCTCCCTCCGCCTTTAGAACATACATGTCAAAGACAGTTCAAGCCAAATGCTTCCCTCTTCTCGTTAACGAGGAGATACTTTCCTATCTAAACATTTTCTCACCTCACTTTTGAACTCAAGATTAATGTTTTAGAAGATGAAAAATGAGTTTCATCATGCAGTTCAAGGAGTATATAATAATGACATTTCTTAAACTTAGCAGAAGTATATCATACTGAGGCATGTATTAAGATTAGAAAAAATAGAAAAGCAGCTTATTTTATAATCTTATTAAGTAGATGGGTCTGCTTACATTTTCTGCATTTCTCAAAATTTAATATATTTAAAAAACACAGAAAGAGTCTTCTCATAAGAAAAAGAGAGATGAAATTTGTCCTCAGGATACTAAATCACCAAAGCTTTGATACAGCGTGTGAAGAGTACAGACTAAGCAGCCTTTCTAGTCTCTTCTGGTGATTCACTCTTGCTGATAAACCAGCAACAGTGAAAGATCTTAGCAAAGACTGAGAATTTAAATCAGCACTCTGCTCATATGCAGTCCAAGAGAATAACAAAATGAGGCATACACTAAACCGTAATTTTTGTTTGTTTTTTGTTTATTTTTCAGTGGGGTGGAGGAGTCTGGTAGGGACTCAGCACTCTGGTATACTCACTCTCCCTCTCAGCACCTTGGTTGAGGATCCGGTTAACTCTCTTAATACAGACAGTTCACCTTATGGTAAGTTCAAGCTTAATAGCAAAGATATTAAGCTTCTTTAGATAGCAGAATTATATTCCTCACACTAGTTTTGTGCATTGTACAACTCAAAATGACTTTATTCTTATATTCTTGCAAGTACACAATCTTGCCAGAAATCTCCACTGGCAGGTGACCTACTTTTTCTGAAGAGCAGCACCCATCCTCCAGTTTCCAATTTAAAGGAAGTTTATTATCAGGTTCTCTACTGGATCATCTCTTTTTCTGACAAGTTACAATAATGGATGTATTAAAATTGGATCCTGGCTTACAAATGAAGAAAAAAACAGTTCTTTAAAGAAGACAGAAAGAAACTGAAAAGTACAGAACTCAAAACAAGCCCCTAAAACCTTTCTCTTTAGTGCTTTCCCTAACACACCTTGAAACTCCCCTGAAAAAATGTCCCTATTTCAGTGAAAATTAGAGCCAAATTAGAGCCAATTATTACAATAAGTAGTTACTATACTACAATTAGACAGTTAGTGAATACCTATATATATATATGTATATTTCTCCTGAAACAAAAGTATCAGAATATTACTGGAAAATTATGCATCAAGTTTGTTAGAAATGATTCAAAAAACAAACCCATGGAATATTTAGGTAACTTTGTTTCAATTAGTCTTTACTAGTTACTATTAGAAAACCATCAATAATACGAAGAGGTATTGATTGGTGCTCAAAAGTTTCAATGTTCTGTTATCTTGTATTAGCAGAAATATATATAATTTATATATTCCATTGTTTAGCCATTGAAGAACATGTGATATGTATCAGTCCCTCATAGCACTACCACTTTGTCACACATGCCTTTGGTTTACACAGATCTCCAGAGCTCTCATGCTCAAAACTTTCAGATATCTTACTTAACCTTTATCAAGAAGTTGTACCAGAGAAGGGAGAAGACAAAGCACTTACTTAATGATGCAGTGAGATGTATCTGAGTGACTCTGACAGCCAGAAGCAAAGGACCATCCTCTACAGAATTACAGGTGGAATTGCCCACGAAGATATCCTTTCCAGTTGTTGAGAAAATTCTGAAAGACATAATATTAGGTTTAAGTTTTGGTTGCCAAAACAAGAAGTTGAATATTAATAAGTTTTGTTTGTGGAGTTTTGTTACACAACACAGTTGTGCTGGCAACTACAAATCCAATTGACAGTGTTTGGAGGGTTGTGTCCTGAAGTCTCATTTAAGCTCCTTTCTGGATGAAGCCACCCCAGCCAAGAGTGTAAGAGATGATTCAGAAAAGCAAACAATGCAGTACTCTTTGAAACTGCCTCGTGACACTTACTCCAAAATAGGTACTCACACAGCAGAGCTCTGCAAGTGCAAAATTTAAGTCCATTTATTATCCTTTGACTGTTAATTTGGGGGGATAATAAATGCACTTTTACCAAAACTGATAGAGGAAAAGTTCAAGCAGTCCCTTTTGAGCAACCCTCAGAGACATTCTCAGAGACCATTCAGCCCTTCAGAAGGATTCTGAGGAGCAGCCTCATGGTGGCCTGCAGCTCTCTCACGAGGGGAGTGGAGGGGCAGGCGCTGAGCTCTGCTCTCTGGGGACAGCGACAGGACCCGAGGGAACAGCATGGAGCTGGGACAGGGGAGGGTCAGGCTGGGGGTTAGGGAAAGGTTCTGCACCCAGAGGGTGCTCGGGCACTGGGACAGGCTCCCCAGGGACGTGGTCACGGCACCGAGTCTGACTGGAATTCAAGAAGCATTTGGACAATGCTCTCAGACATATGGTCTGATTTTTGGGTGGTGCTGTGAGGAGCCAGCAGTTTGACTCAATGATCCTTGTGGGTCCCTTCCAAATTGGGATATTATATGATTCTGCGATTCCGCAACATCACCCAGACACCTCCTTGTACCATTTCCCTCTTCCTCTGTTAGAAAACCTTCCTAGGCTTATGTCTGGCTTATCTGTGTCACCATAAAAGTGTGGCTAAGGCTTTTTTTTTTTTTTCCCTAGACAGCATCCAAAGAGTAATTGCTATAGCAGTGCAGATGATCTGACCCTTGGCAGTGATTCCAAAGGAAATAGCTGTGGGATCTAATACCCAGAAGTCAGCGCCTTGGAAGATGTGTGGATGGTAGGACAAAGTACATCCTAGTCAGGTCTTCCATTCAACAGAGACTAGATACATAAATAGTAATTGCACAGCGTACATTAATAATGTCATACCTGAAAGGATTCATAATACCTGATTGTTTCTGGCAGACCTTTATTATTTTCATAAATATATAAGCATAGTTGGCACCAGTGTATAAACTCAGCCACTATCCAAATGGAAAAACTTTTTTACTTAAGACCTTTGAAACTTACTTTGAAATCACAGAGGAAGTAATCATCAAGGTGGTTTTATAAGACACACTAGTTTTTATATACTAGCTTTGTCTCTAGGGGGGATGTCTCTATAGGGGTGGTAATCCATGGTACACAAGCATAGCACTAATTTTAAAATGTTATCAAGCTTTCATGGTCTCTGCAATACAGAGAGAAATCAAGGTGCTTCACATTTTTGCAGCAGTTTGCCAACCCACAGTGTTTACCAACACAATATAGACTGACTTCATCTTAGCAATGAGTGTATTGTTTTCTACCAGCATTTCTTCCTTGGTTAAAATTTAAATGTCTCTTGACTATATTTCCTTTTTAAAATTTTCCCATAGAGAACCTCAGCAATTTGCTAATGAAGGTCAAGCATAGTAGGGAAAAAATGTAATTCTGGGTTTATTTTCATTATACAAAAAGACTATACATGTGTTTGTTTAATTAAAGAAGAAGAGGAAGAAGAAGAAGAGGAAGAAGAAGAAGAAATCACATAAAACCTAACCAGCTCAAGGTAATAGATACTTAGAGCTCTTAAAAAAAAATAAAATTAAATTATCAATTTCTCCAAAGATAATACAAGTCCTGCAAGATCTGCAAATCTAAGCAAGACTAGGTTCTTCAACTCATCTCAGGGGAAAAAATAATCTAATATTACAGGACATAAGTTAAGGACTTGCCTTCTGCATTTGTAGTCACTGCGTGATTATGGATCCATAGTTCCTTAATCATAGAATATCAGAAATCATACTATTACATCAAAACCACTTATTTTTTTTTTTTATTATTTTCAAAGCTTACATTAGTTACATATCAGAGCTCCAAATATGATATTTTTGGAAGGGTCAGCTATAAAGAGACTTGAGCTGAGCTCGTAATGAGAACATCCAGAAATCACACATTTTTCATATGCAAAATGCATGCTTTTTAAGTCTAAGCCAGTGCTACCTTTGAGGGTTAAATATACCCTATAAAAGCCTTGTCCTCTGAATCAAAATGTAACTCTGAAACATTGACCAATTTAACTGTCTTGTACTTTGCTCCATCTCCTCACCTTTTCAGCATTTAATATTTTCCAAAGTACTGCATGTATCTGTTTCCGCAATGATTGCACTACCATTTGCATGGTTACTGATTAACCTCTACATGGAGATAAAGGATTATCCCAACACAAGACAACTTTCAAAGCACTTGTGTTGTTCTTTTTTTTTTAACCAACTGCATTCTTCCTTTGACAAACACAGTCCAAGTGCAGTTAATTATGAAGTTCTGAACATTTGTTTTTACCTCAGTAAATGTGTGAGGAATTGCCTTCTGATTGTCCACTATATATATTGATTTCACTGTATCACAGCAACTATTTGTTGAAGTAACTTCTGCTATATTATTTTAAAACATATAACACCTGCTTTTTAGACATGTGGGCAGCCTAGATTTTCTTGATGAAGGGAACATCAGGTGATCACTAAATCTTAATGACAAACCCCGTGCGTTACAGACTCAGCACACACAATCCCTACAAGTAAAGAATGTTTCTTAAATTGTTGTCTATGACCACTCTGTTTGAATTTGGATACATAACGTTACTTCACAGGTTGTTGAGTGTCTATTAATCAGTGTTTCTGAAATCCCTGAGAGCACTGCCAAATATATTGATAAAAAGAAACCTTTAAATTCAAGATGTTGTGATAAGTGAGTTGTGACGACTAACTAGAGAATTAACAGTCTTTCAACAGCAAATTCAAGCAACTGTGTTTACAAAGTAATGAGCACAGGAACAAAACTGTGATCATGACAGGCCTTATATTTTATCTGTATGTCATGAAGTGGTAACTCCATGGGTACTGGTCTGCTAAACTGTGAATTAAACACAACTGCCGCCTCTTCAGTATTAACTCCTCGCACACTCTCTCTAGCTAGCTGCTGAGTTACCAGGGTAGTGTGCTCTGGAAACTGGCAACTGGGGCAACTGTGCATTCCTTGGCTTGCTTTTGTTATCCAATGCCCTTAAAAGATCATGTTTTCTTCGGAGTCAACCCCAAAGCAGACCTCATGTAGCCTGGTGCATATCTATGTCTTCCAGCTGGTACACATCTGAGTCACCAGTATCTCCCTTATGATTTTCCCTAGTGAAGAGAGTCAGAATGAACTATTGTTAAAATGAGGCTATGTGGACTTGCATTTTCCTTGCTGTCACATTTTCCAATCAGTTGTGTCTCTGCAAAGCCAGTGGAAAATACTGTCATCTTTTGCAAGACCACAAAAGATATATTAATGTGGAGGCTGCAGGCTGCAAGTCTGCACAGTACATGAAGCACTGTGAATCACCAAGCTGTAAATTTTCCCTAGATTGTTTGTGGTGGTAGTGACAAATGCAGTGTAATGCCATGTTAAAGCAGAACAAAGACATTGTGAACTTGAACAGGATGGAAGAAACAGAATGTGTATCTATTTAAACACAAACTGTTATAATCAAAAGCAGCATGGCCAGCGGGGCAAGGGAGGTGATTTTCCCCATCTGCTTTGCTCTCGTGAGACCCTACCTGGAGCACTGAATTCAGCTCTGGGACCCCCAGCACAAGAAAGGCATGGACGTATTAGAGCAAGTCCAGAGGAGGGCCACAAAGATTATCAGAGGGTTAGAGCACCAACCCTATGAAGTCAAACTAATGAAGTTGGGGTTGTTCAGCCTGCAGAAAAGGAGGCTCCAGGGAGACCTTGTAGAGCCTTTCTGTACCTAATGGGGGCCTACAGGAAAGGTGAAGAGAGACTGTCAGGGATTGTAGTGACAGGACAAGGGGTAAGGGCTTTAAAAGAAAATAGGGTAGGTATAGATTAGCTATAAGGATGAAATTCTTCACTCAGAGGGTGGTGAGGCACTGGAGCAGACTGCCCAGAGACGCTGTGGATGCCCCATACCTAAAAGTGTTCAAGGCCAGGTTGGATGGGGCTTTGGGCAACCTGGTCTGGTGGGAGGTGTCCCTGCCCATGGCAGGGGGAGTTGGAATGAGATGGTGTTTAAGGTCCCTTCCAACCCAAACCATTCTATGATTCTATGATAATATACATTGAGTCTATTTTTAAAAGGTACCAAACGCAATACGTTTAAGTTGCTAAGAAATAATTGTTACCACTCTCAAGGTGCTGTAATTGAAAGCTAAACTATGCTCATGAGACCATCAATCACGCAAGTTAAGAGCAAATTACACCACGGATTAGGAGCATCAAGTTCTTTGTGCAAAAAGCTACTAAATTAAATGAATAATCTATATACTATCAGCATACTGTGGAGAAACACTAGCTTCTGTTGCTGACATGTTCTAGAATTAATAAAATGTTCTGAAATGTGAACAAAAGCCTACAGTTAAAGCATGTATGTGCGTGTGCATGGATGTGTGCATGTGTGGTAGGGGGGTAGTTAAAAATAGATAACAAGTTTTATATTTAATCTAAAAGAGTAATTGATTCAGGACTTCTGTAGCAAATAGTTTGAGAACTTAATTAGGCTCTTTGAATTCACACTTTCCTGTGTGATAAACTACACTTTTCATGAGATTTCCTGAAGAAACTCTAGTACTTACTGGAAGTGTTCAAGAGTAGACACACATTTGGA